>KK116917.1:4879-21283 GCA_000611955.2 Stegodyphus mimosarum
CAAATGTGATTTTTTTCTAATAAATAACTAAATATTGCTTTGATTTTAATAATATTTAAAATTTATATATTTTAAATAATAGTTATGTATAATTAAAATTTGGAAATCATTTCCCTTATGAGGCTAAAGCTAATATCAGCCTTTTTATAGGGGATGCTATGGTAAAGTGTTTCATTAGCTTTATACACATAGCTCTTTTCACATGTTCAAACTATGGCTCAGAATCACATGAATGTCAAAAATTATTCAAATTCAGTTCATTATATTTACTTTCAAACATTCTGAATGCTAAATGCTGATCTAAGTCAACATCCTCTCGAAGGATGATACTTGAGCATAAGCAGTTGAGTGGTCAGTGACATCACGAACAGACGACTGACACGAAGTAGCAAAAAGTGTCTCCCATAAACTCTAACCAAGACTACAATGATGAATCTACAATTTGTGTGCTTTTACTACACTCTCATGTTTTAAATTTGGATTCTGCTTTGCATTCAGAGCTCTTGATTTTAAATTAATAGTTTCAAAATCATTTGGTTTAAAATATTTTACATGAATGATCCACTAACAGTCAACTGCTTCAGAAATTTACAAACTAAATGTGAATTACCTTTTTTCTTCAATTTATTAATACAAACCATATTTTTATTGTTATTCACATGAAGGCATTTGCCTTGTACAGTAAATTGTAGTATTGAATAAACTTAAATAATACTACCAGCCAATAAAATTATTTCCCAGTTTTTACACATGATAGCACTATTACCTCTACTGTAATTTGCAAATACTAAAAACAATATACCTTCAAAGAAATCAAATGCAAACACTTACCTCTCTTAATCTAATATTTCTAATGATGAAGATTATAACTTTGCTTATTCTTATTTAGTAATATTTTGTTCTGAAATTACTGAATTTCAAAGATTTACATTAGACTTACTCTTAGAATGCAAAAATGAAGGTGAACATTTTCCAGTAATCATTTTTATCTGAAATTGAATTTTTTTTAAGTATTTTTATAATTATAGTATATTGCATTATTCATTATGTCATTAACCCTCCAAAGGTTACAGACATAAAATTCTCTTAGAATGCTTAGAGGGTTACCACAAAGGTTTAGTTTAGTTTGTCAAATTGGGGTCCTCTTGCAAAAAAGACCTGTTATTTGTAAATGAAATTAATATGACACTGCCGTATCTTTCATATTCATTCTCAAAACTGAGTAACTAAATCTCTACCTGCAAGGTAATTCTTTGACTAAGTAAAGGGATTTGAGAGGGAACTCGGAATGACGGTTAGTTGTGTAAAACAGAGAAATTTTTCATCATTTAAAACCTCAAAACCCTTTTTAACAAAAAATTATATTGTTTTGTAAAAATATTATGCAATGATGTATATCTTCATATACATCGTAGCAGCCAACGTACCTAATCTTCTTCAAATGATCTTTTTGGAGTATTTAATCTGCCACAAAATTTCTGAGGTGTACAACAGGGACTTTCAGTGATAGCTTCTTTGAACAGGTTCTTGTTTATAAAAAATGGTCACCCAAACAGTGGCATAGCGAAGAGTGGGCAAGGGGTTCTTATCATGCCAAACGGTCCCCAAGACAGTGTATTCTTTATATTATATTACTTTATGTGTTTTGCGGGGGAAGCCAAAAAGATATTGTGCTCCAAGCGCCATTTATGCTCGCTTTGCCACTGCAGCCAAAAAAGATTATCAAGTTCAATGCTGAAATTTCTGCACTTAAGTTTCTTAAATCATCATGAAACTCTGTCACCAGAAACAACACTTTGTCCATATAGAGCATAAATATTATGAGCAGTGTGACTAGCGTTTTATCCCCTTTTTTAAATAGCAGAACATAACATAATGAAAATGACCTTATTATTTCTCTATTCTTAGTATTGCACTGAAGCAAAAACTTGTGCTCTAACACATACTAGAATTATGCAACTTGAAAGAAGATCATACTTAAAAATCTGCCTTAACCTAGTTCACTCCATATCAGCAGTAACAAAATATTAAGAAGGAAAATGCTTCAATTTGAAACTGCAGAGCTTTCTGGATGACCTAATAATGAGTTTGCACTCATTGTAAAAAATATATATGTGAGAAGTTTTGACTATTTTTCACAACAAAACTCGATTGAAATACACAATTTCAAATTCTGGAGTTTTTCACATAATTTCTGATTTGTCTTAAAAGGCTTCAACGAGGTTCATAAGAATCATTCAAGGTTCATTTTTCCCCGTTTAAATGCCCATTCGGTGATATTTTTTTATGATTTTGCACTGCAGCTCATTCTTTAATTTGTAATATTATTACACATAGTATGCATTTTCACAGAAATAATTATAAATTTTCACATGCTAAAATATGCTACTAATATTCTCATCCGTTTATTTAAGACTCAGACTAATAACATCCAAAAAAAAGTATTAAACTAAAGACACTTTTTTTAATTCTTATCTATGCACAATAATATTACAAACTGCTTATGTGCCAATAATGAAGCATGTCCATATTTTCTTGAACATGAATTTTATTAGATTCTGTATATAAGATCTATTTTTTTTTTCGGGGAGAACTACATTGATCAGTACCTTTCACAGCAGTGTGCATAAGAATGCTCAGCACTTAATCTGTTAAACCTTTTTCTAAAACGATATTTCACTTTTAGTTATGACAAATGCATGCATTTCGCTCTTTGGTTTGTTTTCAGACCCTGAATATGATCTCAATTTTTGAAATTAAATATCTTAGTTATTTTTTCCCATATCTGAGTCACATATCCTGTGTTTTATCTTTTATAATCAGCAGAAACTCTTTCTAAATATAGATCAGAAGCTATATTTAGGTATATTTTGATTGCCATTAATGGCCAAATATTTTGAATGACATCTTCCTAGAACTTTCCAGATAACCCATTTGAGGAGTACTTCCTTGTTGGAGCAGCCATCACACAGACAATAATGGAAATTTGCATATTACAGACTGTGCGAAGTATGCCAGTTTTTGCAATTAAGGGCAGTGATAGCTTCAAAAAAAGTTTTAAAAAATAACACTAATAAGCTCCATACATAAGCAAATTTTATGCAAATCCACTCTTTTAATAAGAGATACTTAGATTTCTTATTTAGAGATACTTAAACACTCTTTTACTTAAGATATAAAATCCAGGATTGGCAAAATCTAACAGATGAGAACAATCAAAAGAATCTTGAAGTCATCCTGGCAAGTGTTTCTGCTGCATGAAATATATCTTGATCTCAAGCTCATAGCATTAATTATTGCCATTTGGCAAAGTGTTAAGTTTTTAGTTTAACCCTTTAACGGGAACTGGTATATAAAATATACTGGATGTTTGTCAATTTTTTAACCTCCTAAAAATCCTACTTTTCCTACACCAAAAGCTGTAATCGTAAGTTCTGAGTGTTTCCTTTTGATTCTAAATGGCAGCACTATGAATACTCAATATTTTGCAGTCATGAAATTAATATGCTTCATTCTAAGGTATCATGTTTGAAGATTCATAAATCCTATTGGAAAGGGAGAAAAAATTAAAAATCTGCAACTATGTGACATATACATGTTGAATCTTAAACATTTACTACACTTCAGTCAGAAATGATAATTAAAAGAAGATTATTTATACAATTTTAAGACTAGTATATAATATATATCCTGGCACTCATACTGATGGCAGCACCAGGTTTCTCCTTCTCTACTCTGTGAGATGATGACTTTATGATGTAAAAATTTGTTTATGATTAATTTACAAGTTGTTTAGGATTCAATATTATGTTCATGGGAGACGGGAAGTTTACTGACCCTGTGCTAAGAATGAATAAAAGTATTTTACTGTCTTTTTATTCTTTGCTTACTCCAGTCGAGCTTCTCATTTGTCTTTGCTAAGCTAAAATTTTAATTTCACCACTTCACGCTTTTCCTGGATTAAGATTCATCAATTTAAAAATTGTCATCTATGTTACACAATTCTAGGGGTTAAATGTGGCATGTTAGCCCAAAAGATACCCATCACTTCCTGTTTTTCAAAATCTTAGAATGCAGCGAAAATGATAGGAGGTGATCAACAGCTAATTTGTCATGCAGGGGTCACACTATCTTCACAAAAAGGCTGTGGCATCACGCAAAAGTGAAAGCTCACTTACAAACACAGTAAATAGAAATGCACTTTAGGTCCCTCTCTTGGTGGAATGGTTGGTTAGGATAGGAGTATGTGGTTTTCGAAATAAGTATTTACAGTTGGTGAAACGCGGAAAAATATTTCTAAGGCCTGTTTTAGATTCTTTGGAAGAAAAGAAAAAAAAAAGGGGTTTTTTTTTTAATGAAGCATTGTAACAGCTTTAGATATTGTTGCAATAATAATCTTAAACTTTTGAAATAGTTGAATTTGAAATCTATATGTTAATAAATGGCAATGTTTGAAACGCCAACACGAGAGCTGCGTGCGGTTCTCGCACGAAGTAAGAAAATCATTTTAATTTAAAAAGAGATAGAATACGTTTTGGCTGTTAATGTTTGATGTTACCTTTTCTTCGACTTATATGTTGCAGTTATGAAATTGATCTATTAAATAAAGTTTGCTGTGTTCCAATGGAGTTGCTTTAATTACGAAACAAGCATTACAGTCTTAATTATTTTTGGAGGCACCGGCGAGATAGAATAATCGTGCGTGCTTTTGAAATGAAAGCACATCTCCTGGAAAGCAAGGTATAGCATTTCTTTATTCCCAATTTCAAACGATATTATAAAGTTATTTGAACGAATTTTGATTTTAAACACTGCAGAAAAGCATACGAAAATGTGTTTTGCATCGTTGCAAATTTTAGTATAACTGTGCAAAAGTTTTCTGTGTTCTAAACTCAGTTTACTATTCCGGACTTAGTTTGAAGTGTCCATCATTGGACTTAGTTTGAAGTGTCCATCATTGGACTTAGTTTGAAGTGTCCATCATTGGACTTAGTTTGAAGTGTCCATCATTGGACTTAGTTTGAAGTGTCCATCATTGGACTTAGTTTGAAGTGTCCATCATTGGACTTAGTTTGAAGTGTCCATCATTGGACTTAGTTTGAAGTGTCCATCATTGGACTTAGTTTGAAGTGTCCATCATTGGACTTAGTTTGAAGTGTCCATCATTGGACTTAGTTTGAAGTGTCCATCATTGGACTTAGTTTGAAGTGTCCATCATTGGACTTAGTTTGAAGTGTCCATCATTGGACTTAGTTTGAAGTGTCCATCATTGGACTTAGTTTGAAGTGTCCATCATTGGACTTAGTTTGAAGTGTCCATCATTGGACTTAGTTTGAAGTGTCCATCATTGGACTTAGTTTGAAGTGTCCATCATTGGACTTAGTTTGAAGTGTCCATCATTGGACTTAGTTTGAAGTGTCCATCATTGGACTTAGTTTGAAGTGTCCATCATTGGACTTAGTTTGAAGTGTCCATCATTGGACTTAGTTTGAAGTGTCCATCATTGGACTTAGTTTGAAGTGTCCATCATTGGACTTAGTTTGAAGTGTCCATCATTGGACTTAGTTTGAAGTGTCCATCATCGGACTTAGTCTGAAGTGTCCATCATTGGACTTAGTTTGAAGTGTCCATCATTGGACTTCGATAGTTTGAAGTGTTCATCATTGAACTTTAATACTCAAGTTTATCTTGCATTTTTACATATATATTTGAGTCGTAAATTATTGTATGTTATTTTATGGTGCATCACTGCATATCAACTGATGGTAACAGTCATAGGTTGTTCGGAATAAATGTGGTATTGCTTATTCTGAGCATTTAAACAAGTGCATTTAATTCCTTGTTGCCAGAGCACTTTATTTATTTATTGCAATTAAGTTGAGCTATTTTGAGGAAGCGTAAAGAACAGGGTGTTCGTAAACTTAAGAAGTAGAAAAAAATGTCTTTCTTAGGAAGAGCTCGTAAGGAGGATTTGCAGAATCTCGCAACTGAACTAGGTGTTCAGGTGACTGCTGATTTGAAAATAGTTGATCTGAAACAGAAAATTATTGAGAGCAGAGATTATGACGAAGTATTCGTCAAAGAAGTCTTAAACACGATAATAGAGGACCGAAAAGAGAGGGAAGAAAGAGAGGAACGTAGGAGACAGGAAGAGGAACGTAGGAGACAGGAAGAGGAACGTAGGAGACAGGAAGAGGAACGTAGGAGACAGGAAGTAGAGGAACGTAGAAGACAGGAAGAAGTAGAGGAACGTAGGAGACAGGAAGAAGTACAGGAACGTAGGAGACAGGAAGAAGTAGAGGAACGTAGGAGACAGGAAGAAGTAGAGGAACGAAGAAGGAAAGAACAATATGATTTAGAGAGATTAAAACTTGAAGCTGAGATAAAGTCTCAAACCACCGGACAGGTCCGGGCGAAAACGGAATTGCGACATCTGATGCAGAAATTTGACGACAAAGAAGGAGATATCAGTCTATATTTATCACTGTTTGAAAGGCAAGCAGAATGGGCTCAAATTGATAAAGAAGAATTTGTATCTCATTTGCTAGGACTACTTCCTTACGAAGTAACACAAATAATAGCTAGAGAACCCTCTGATAAAGCTAAAGATTATGAACATGTGAAGACTTTATTGCTAAAGCGTTTTAAATTAAGTCCTGAAAGGTTTAGGCAGAAATTCATGAAGCATCAAAAAAGTACCGAATCAACATGGGTGGATTTCAGCTATGAATTAGAAAATTATTGCAAGGAATGGGTAACTGGTTTGGGAGTTGAGAGTTTTGAACAGTTGTTGGACTTGATGGTGATTGATCAGCTTAAGCGTCGAGTCCCTCCTGAAATTCGAGATCATTTTCTTGACGAATGGGTAGAAATGATTTCGTCCAAGAAATTAGCCGAAAAACTTGATGCCTACGAAAACGTCCGTGGAAACTTCCAAAAAAATCTTGCAGCCGATCGGCGGAAAGGGAAATACAATCCAAAAACTCAAAGTAAAACAAATTCCGATGATAAAAATAATGCTGAAAATAAATGGCCTTCAAAGTTTAATTCGGGAAGCAAGATCTATCAACCTAGTAGTCCACGTCCAGATGATAAATATGAAAAACGAAAGTCACTGCAATGTTACCACTGTGGGTCCTATCAGCATCTAAGACCTCAGTGTCCAAAACTTAAGAATAGTACTGAATCTTCTGCTAATCTAAACAGAATTAGTTCAAGACCGGACGATGAATTTCTGTTACCTTATACTAGTATTGGATACGTAAATGGCTACAAAATTCCTATATTAAGAGATTCAGGTGCTAGTATTGATATAGTTTGTCGTAAATACATCACGCCAGAAATGCTGACAGGTGAAAAAGTGTGGGTGCAACAACCATTAGATTTAAATCCAACCTGTTTACCCTTGGCTGAAGTCGAACTAAACTGCGATCTCGGACATGTAATAACCAAGGCTGCCATTATTGGAAACAAACTCGACAAAGGAAGGTATTTATTAGGCAACCGAACTGCTGCACTACTGAATGAAAAAAAAGAACCTGAAAATCACTCTCACCAGGTTAATACAGTGACTACTAGAGCTCAAACGAAAAGAGATGCGGAACAAGTTTTTGAAAAATATGGCCGGCTTCTAAGATGCGATGTCAAATACGGAATGTATGGAACATCAGGAAGAAGAGGTTCTGGAAGGACTGGCATGGCATATGCATTTGTTGATTATGATGATAGACGAGATGCAGAGGATGCCATAAAGTATGAAAATGGACGAGAAATTCGAGGCCAGAGCATTGTTGGGGAATGGGCTAGAGGGCCATCCTATCGCTCAGGGGGTGGTTCTAAATATCAGCGAAGTTCAAGTTATAGAGAGAGTTACGGACGATCATCACGTCAGAATAGTGAAGAATGTTATCGCTGTAGACGGACAGGACATTGGGCTCGTGATTGTCCTGAACTTGAAAGAGATAGATACTATCCTCGTTCTAGACATCGTTCTCGTACAAGGTCTAGGTCAAGATTACACCGTCACAAGAGGAGTAGTCGATCTAGGAGCCATGATCGTCACAGAAGGAGTTCTTCTGGCTATCGCCATAAAAGTAGAAGTGTAATCAGAGATAAAAGAGTAAAGGCGAGGTCACCCAGCCGATCTGTAACACCATCCAAGTTAGTTTTCCGTTCACGATCAAGGTCGCATGGAAAAAGTCGAAGAAAATATGAAAAGTCATCTAAAAAGTCGCGCTCAAGAACTTTTCCCTTCGGAAAAGTTTCTCCGTTGGGGGAGAGATTGTAACAGCTTTAGATATTGTTGCAATAATAATCTTAAACTTTTGAAATAGTTGAATTTGAAATCTATATGTTAATAAATGGCAATGTTTGAAACGCCAACACGAGAGCTGCGTGCGGTTCTCGCACGAAGTAAGAAAATCATTTTAATTTAAAAAGAGATAGAATACGTTTTGGCTGTTAATGTTTGATGTTACCTTTTCTTCGACTTATATGTTGCAGTTATGAAATTGATCTATTAAATAAAGTTTGCTGTGTTCCAATGGAGTTGCTTTAATTACGAAACAAGCATTACAGCATGCTCTTTTTATATATTATCCAAAGCATAAAATATAATAACTTCAAAAATGCAACATAATTTTTCAGCTGAATCATAAGTTTTCATTTTTCAATTTTTTACCTGAGTTACATCTCCTTGTAACATTATAATAGTTCAATTACATGCAGTTCAATTACATACAATGATGCCCTTTATGCATGCAGTGTTGTTATATTTACTAAATTTTCTCATAAAATAACGATATTGAATTTAAATCACTATCAAAAGCTTTTTACCCATTTTTACATTAGTATGTTCAGCTGAGTGACATCATCAAAATGTACAAAAACATACATTCTATTTTTCAAAATTTTAAATTTCTATCAAACCTTTAAACGTTTTTGACTTCAGACTTGCATAACTATATTCAAGCACCCATCTCAATAGACACACATCAAAAGTACACAAAAATAGACTAAAAAACAAAAATTAACAATTGGCAGTTACCTGGAAAAAATGTCTTAGAGGGGCAGCAGTATAAAATATATGCGAGCTCTCAAACTTCAGAATTTCATTCTAGACATTTTCAAAGTCTCAATTTTGTGTTCTTAGGGTCCATAAGTTACAATTCATGCAAAACTTTACAACAATTTTAAATATTTTATTTACCATGCCTCAAAAGGTTAAAATTTAATGACACAAACAGAGCAATAATTTAAAAGTAAGAAAAGCATTTCCTCATAACTTAAATTTTCGTTTTACTTTTAGTAATAATCTACTATGACTGATATAAATTAAAATACATTTAATTTATTATATATCCAACTGATGATTTTTTGAACATCTGCAGCTTTATCATAATTAATAAAAGATGTTTTTAGCTCTTTATGCTATGAAAGTGGTAGAGAATCCTATATTTTTAATCTACATGATACTTCATATTTTAAAATTTTTTAATATTTTTCTAATTTTTTAACAATGAGCTTTTAAGATGCTAGATTGTAATCTGAAGTTTGGATCACAATTTTCACCTTATTTTTCTAAGGTAAAATAATAATTAAAAAAAAAAGTTCACTGACAACACCAACAAAATATATAGCACTTAAATTCATAAAAAATGAAAGTACAGCTTAAAATTGCTTTCCTCTCTATCGAATAAAATAGTAGTTTCGAGTGTGTGCAAATGTACTACATTAAAATTATTCTAAATTCTCAACATGAAAAAAATTACCATTTAGAGGTGAAGCCTGAATAATGGAGAATATAAAAAAGAATAAAACTGTTGGTATGTAAATTGGATACATTTTCTTTATCTGCGATTTATGCGGAGCACCAGTATCTGAAATAAATAATGATTTTTAATAAGAAACTTAGTTGTATAATGTCAAAACATACAAATGATAATTAAACATTAAAAATATTCATTGCTTATAATCATAGTGAATATAATTTGTTACACTATTAAATATATGCAGAACTCTTTAAGAAAACTGTGAAT
The DNA here is from genome assembly GCA_000611955.2 of Stegodyphus mimosarum. Taxonomy (NCBI): domain Eukaryota; kingdom Metazoa; phylum Arthropoda; class Arachnida; order Araneae; family Eresidae; genus Stegodyphus; species Stegodyphus mimosarum. The sequence goes on from KK116917.1 coordinate 14,917, forward strand.
ATCCAAATAAACATGTCACAAGAAGATTTAGAAATGCACATCACAGATCCAATAATTGTATTTCTCTAATGTGTCATATCAGTGTAATTCTAATATATCACACTAATGTATCATTCTAAAAGGGTCTTCTCTAAAACTGTACTGGCTTGCATATACAAGGAGCAGTCAGAATGTTCCTGGAATTTCTAGTGAATCTTTTTCACAATATAGGTGCACCGTTCAAGTAGGCTCCTTCAGTATACACAAACTTGCTCCACCACTGCCATTGCTGGAAACAACTATGAAACTCCTGTCTTAGTGCAATTTCAATGATACTTTTATTTAAAGTCCGCTTTCAAGTTTTCTTGTTGATGCAAAATTATTTACATTTTCTATTTTTATAAAAGTGAATAATTTACTTTTTATAAAATTATATATATATATAACACATTTTATTAATAAAATACATATAATACCATACTTGACAACCTACGGTACACAAAAATCAGGAGATTTTTTAAGAAATCAGAAGAATTTTCTCAATGGCAAAAAGATATTTTAAATGGAAATATATATTTTCAATATTGAATTTACTCTAAACAGTTACTAATTAATATAAAGTTTGAAAATGAAATGGATGAAAGTTTAGTTACGAATTCTTAAGTGCAAACAGTACAAAAGTACTTACACGTAAAAAAATATTTTTATTGCATGTGAAAAAAAAAACTTTAATCAGTTTTTGTTCAGCATGCATGATTTGATGCATTCATTCTCCGTACTTGAGCACAACTTGCGAGGCAAGTTGTGCTCAAGAAAAAGGGCAGAGAACAGACATTCTGATTTAATATAACTTTTTGTTTCTTTGTTTTTGAAAATTTAATTTTTTGTTTTTTCAACATAAGTCATGTTGTCTTGTGCTTTTGTGTATGTACATGTTTGTGAACATCAGCCCTTCCACCATGAGATATTGCAAAATCACAACAACAAACAGTACACATCGCAAATGTATTACATTTCCTTGAGGAAATAACAGAAGGAAAGTCATTTGTATATGATTTTTGAAAAGTACAATGGTATTTTTCCTTTTTCACACACATAACTAAAACAAAAGATCATAATTTCCTAAACTATTTCTAGAGAGCACATGCACTACGAAATAACAACCTCAACCTTGCTGTGTGCTAATTGATCACTGCATGCCAAATGACAATCAGTGGTGCTAGATCCTCATTGGAGAACTGGAACATGACGTTCTCGGGCACATGTGCTCTCAAACACAAAGCAGAAGTGTGCCATAATTTCTCACTGATGAAAACAAGTTTGTTTTACTTTTATGTGTAATCTAGGATCTATGTGTAATCTAGTGTACTTTTTTTTTTGGTACAAATAACAAAGTATTAAGCCCAAGTACATAGAAATCGTGAGAAATTTTAAAAATACGAGAAAATCATGAGAAATGTGCTGTAAATCGGGTTGGCGGGAGAATGGTCAGAAATCGGGAGTTTCCCGCCTAAATCGGGAGAGTTGCCAACTCTGTAACACATAAAAAACTACACATAATGCATTTTATTAATATGTGTTGAATGATTTTGGGGTGGAAATTTTTGCCCTTTTCTGCTAGCTAAATTTGTTTTAGCTTCTAAATTTATGAAACCTTTTGTACAATATTGTTTATACAATGCCAAAAAAAAATTAAGCATAAAATCAATTTGAATTCATGGAATTAATCAAAAGATTAAACATATGCTGTTAATTATTTTTATTTATTTATTTTTATACCTAGGCCCATCTGTGGCACTTCTACCATTAAGCAACGAGCAGCCCAGTAAAATGAAGAAGATTAAAAATGAGAATAAAAACTAGCATTAAAAGAGTTGTCATTAAAAAACTTTAAAACAATGGGCAGTTTTGAGATTGTCGCCATCTACATTGATGTGGGTGGGACTTAAAAACTTTGATGACATGAATGGCAACAAGCTGAATCCTTGATTCCAATATGACAGAAATGCCTTTATAAATACTCATGTCTAGTCAGCATTCGAAAACAAGCAACTCCAACAGATTGAGGTAAAGAATTGGGAATTTTATTCTTTTTGTTAAGCAGAATGTTCCACCTCTTACCCTGTTGTAAATATCATAAATCACTTTCCTTAAGCAGCTCAAATGAAGCTTTAATCAACTAAATCAGCACATAAAACAATTGTTACATTGTAAGAACAATATTTAAACTAACAATGACTGTTGCCATTCCATATAATATAATTTTAGTGCTGCGAACAATATTAAATATTATACCACATTCACCCCTCCCAAAGATTATTAATAAGTTACATAGTCTGCCAGATAAGAAGGCGGACGTCTCTGTCTTTTCGGACGCACGGATTTACTCTCATGCAAGTTATCATTTGAAGTATTTTCAAAATCCTCTTGTCTACAAGGGAATGATGAATCACTGCCTTGGGGTTCCTATTCTGTCGATGTTCTTACAGTTTTCGATACGGATTCAGAAGCTTCAGTGGCCAGACCTTCCCTCTGTTGAACAAAAGAATCTCAAAGTTGTTGATTTTCATCCAACCCGATATCATGGGCATGTATGAGAGTATCTCCTCTGGGTGCTAAATATCGTATTGAAACGTTGGTTTCATGACCATCTGGAAGTTTAACGCAAGCGTAATCTGGGTTAGCCTCATGAGCTCCACTTCCTCCACAATAGGCTCATATTTATTAGCTCGTGTATGGTTCTTCATTAATACTGTTCTGGCTTGTGTTAACCACGTAGGTAAAGAACGTCCATTATATGATCTTCTAGCATGGATGAAAATGTGGTGTGGCATTTGTTGCTGTACATAAGAGTGACCGAATCAAATGCAAAACAGGTTGCAGAAAGCTTTCCCAACGTTCGATAGCCATGTTCTTTGATTTTAATGCCAGCTGGATGGTTTTCCATATGATTCCATTATACCTCTCTACTTGGCCATTCCCTTGAGGGATTATATGCAGTTGTGCGACTTGTTGCTATACCAAGCGAAGTTAAGAAGCATTTTAATTCACGAGACATAAATGAAGATCCTCTGTCAGAATGTATGTAGGCTGGCATCTTAAAATTTGAGAAAATATTTTTCAAGCAATAACAGTAGCAGATGACATATCAGGGCAAGGTATTGCAAAAGGAAATCTTGAAAACTCGTCCACAATAGTAAGAAGGAAACGGTTTCTGGAAGCCATAGGCAAAGGACCTTTGAAATCTAGATTTAGTCTTTCAAAAGGTGCAGTTGCTTTTATTAAGTGTCCTTCAGATCTATAGAAACAAAGTTTTACTTCACTGCAGCATACACATGAATTAACAGTTCTTCTAATTTCTTCTAGTGAAAAAGGCAAATTTTTAGATCTTATCCAGTGATACATTCGAGTAATTCCGGGATGACAAAGTTCATCATGCAGTGCCTTTAGATCTATTTGTGGTTTTATAGGAGCATTTATTCTTGATAAAGAGTCTGCAATTTCATTTTTATTCCCAGGGCGATATATAATATCAAATTTGAAACAAGCAAGCTCTAACCACCAACGTATAATTTTCTCATTTTTTATTTTACTGGAATGCTGTTGATCAAACATAAATGCCACGGATCTTTGATCGGTGAAAACTTCGAAGTGTCTTCCAATTAAATAGTGTCTCCAGTTTCGTAAAGATTCAACAATAGCATATGCTTCTTTTTCAATAGAAGAATGTTTTCGCTCGGAAGAGTTTAGTGTTCTAGAGATAAAAGCTATAGGACGACCAGCTTGACTCAGGGTTGCTCCTATTGCAAATTCAGAAGCGTCAGTTTCAACTCTGAATGGTACACTGTCCTCAATTGCAGCTAAAGAAGCATTAGATATATCTCTCTTAAAGGAACTGAAGGCTTTCTCGGCATCTTTACAAAGGGGAAAAGGTCCTCTAGTCAAAAGAGGGCGAATCTTTTCAGAAAAATTGGGAATCCAATGGCAATAATGACCAAACATTCCCAGTGTTCGCTGTAGAGATCCTATATCTTTAGGAATCAGTAAATCCATTAGTGGTTTCAGTCTATCAGGATCAGGTTTTATTATATTATTAGCTATAGAGTAGCCCAACAATTTTACAGATTTCGTGAAAAATGTGCATTTTTCCTCATTCAGGGTTAGGTTATACTTCTTAGCAGCAGCCATAAACCTCTCCAAGTTATTATTATGCTTAGCTTCATTCTTGCCGCATATAGTTACATCATCAAGGTAGGAAAAGGTTCCTGTTAATTCTTCACTTGAAATTATTTCATCAATTGTTCTTTGGAAAGAAGCAACTCCATTTGTTACACCAAATGGAACATGTAGAAATTGATAGAGCTTATCATCAGCTTCAAACGCTGTATAGTGTTTCTCTGATTCTCTGATAGGAATCTGAGGATAAGCACTTTTGAGATCAATTGTACTAAATATTTTATATTTTGATACTTGTGAAATCAACTCTTCAATTTTGGGAAGAGGGCAAGCATCAAGCATAGTAAATTTGTTTATAGTCTGCGAATAATCTATTACCATTCTGGGTCTATGATGTTCTCCTTTCACAACAAAAGCTTGTGCACGCCAAGGAGAATTACTTGGTTCAATTACACCTTCTTTAAGTAATTTACATACTTCTGTAGCTATGAATGTTCTATCTTCTTCAGATATCTTCTTCTTGGTGTCTTGACTTTGTAACAATAGGTCTACAATCAGGAGTTAAATTAGAGAACAATGACACAGGGGCTACAAGAGCAGTTGCTAATGAACAAATTCTAAGAGGTGGTCTGTCACCTTTAAATTCTATCTCAACAGAAGAATGAACTTTTAATAAATCATGTCCGATAAGAAAGTCTGCACAGAGGTTTTTCATAATTAATACCTCTACATCAGTGTATACATGGGTTTACAATTTGATATTAACTAAAGAACAGCCTGTAATAGCTTAGAGAAGAGTTAGCCATGGTTATTCTACCAAAATATGGTTTTACTTTAATTCGACATCTTTTTACATAACACTGATTTATAAAACTTAGTGAGCTACCGGTATCAATTAGAGCATTCAGCTGAACTCCATTTACTAGGACTTTAGTTATTGACCTTTCAAGACAGTGAGGAAGCATTGAAGCTGATGCTAGTGTATAAACTGCCGCTGAGGAATTAGTAGTATTGCGTACAAGTTTGGATTTGCATACTTTTGCTTTTGATAATGGTCCTTTTTACCACATCCTCGACATATTGCACCCTTAGCTGGGCAAATACTTCGTAAATGAAGGTCTCTCTCACAAAAGAAACATTTTCTGGATCGAATAGGAGCAACTACTTCCAATTGTTCACTATCGTCATTTTTGTTCTGCAGTAACAGACTTAAATTCACAATCCTTGTTCAACTGTTTTAATATTTGTAAATATTCATTTACAGACTCACCCGTTTGTTGAAATCTGGATGCTAAACAGTGCCGGGCAAATATTTCATTTCTTTTAGTAATGTACAATGAATCCAGAACATTTATTGCATTATCATAGGATTGTGAATCATTGATATATTGATAAACACTTGCAGATACGGAATTGCATAACAACTGTAGTTTTCTTTCTTCAGTTACCTCGTTCACTTGTGTGACAAAATTTGAAAAGTTCTTTTCTAGTGTTTCTACTTAGATTCCGCTCCAACACAGGCAGGGTCAACATCAAATCTTTCTGGTTTCAAAAGGTTTTCCATTTTGCATAGAAAATAAAGTATAAATTAGTTTTAGTTGATTAAACTGTTGTAAATATAATAAATCACTTTCCTTAAGCAGCTCAAATGAAGCTTTAATCAACTAAAACAGCTCATTTAACAATAGTTACATTTTAAGAACAATATTTAAACTAACAATGCCTGTTGCCATTCCATGTAATATAATTTTAGTGCTGCGAACAATATTAAATATTATACCACATACCCACAGTTGCATCTCTGTATAAGAGCATTCCATCATGCTTAATTTTATTACTTACAATCTTTTTAATGTTATGCAAAGGCAGAGGAGAATCAGGCTGTGTCATCAGAGAACCAGCTTTAGCAAGTCTATCAGCATGTTCATTACCAAAAATGGCCCAATGTCTCAGAATCCATTGGAGGGCAATGTTTTCTCTAGAATTTTGAAGTTTAAAAAAAAAACTTGCTCTACAAGTATGGATGTGTGCATTTTCATAGTATTTTGAATTCACAAGCAACAATATAGCAGCCTGAGAATCAATGAGAAACACAATATTGGGATCAGGACCATCTTTCAATTTATCAATTGCAAATGATATTGTCACTATCTCTCCAACAAAATTGTCACAGTATTTCCCAACAGGATTGCTTTTTTATAGTGTTTTTTAT
>KK116917.1:21300-38566 GCA_000611955.2 Stegodyphus mimosarum
AACCATCAGTGTAGACATGGAGACAATCATCAGGAAGGTACCTTCTATATATAGTAACCAGAGGAGCACTTTTTAATTCACTTTGTAAGAAGAGCTATTTATTGGCATTCCAAACAAGATCCAGGTGGCCCTCCAACATAATTTGATCTAGAACAGGATTTAATTCTTGAGGAAAAACCTGGTGATTGGGTGTAGGAATATCATAGATATCATAAAGATCATGGACAGTAGACAGGAAGGAACTGTGGGTTTTTAAACTTTTGTTTGCTGATCTGTAATAATTTAGAAAGTTATTTTTTCTTCGTAAGATTTTTTTAGCGAGGTTTATGGCCCAACTTTGGCAACTTAATAGTTCTAGTTCAATCTGATATTCAATAGTAACTATGGGGTTGATTTAGTGCCGCCAGTGATCAATCGCAACATATTGTTTTGGAATAGGTCAAGCTTGTTTTTAACAGCATCTAAAGAGTTAATTATGAAAGTTTTAAATCCTGAAATGAATGCTTTTAATTATTATATATGTACTCCCTATAAGAGAAATGGTTTCTTAATAACTTGTTATTTAAAACATACCTATTTTTAGTCAAATATTTTTTAATCACACCAATATCAAAATTTTTTATTAGAAAAAAGCACATCTGTTTTCATCTTTCCTTCACGTCGTACACAATTTCAAAATTTAGGTTAAAAAATTCTGTTCAAAAATGAAAATTTAATTCATTGTTTTTAATCCAAAAAAAATTTATTGATTTTAATAATGTTTATCAATACTTAAAAGGCTTCTACAGAATTTTTATAAAAAATCAAGCAAATCAAAGCCATTTCTTTAGACTTCTTTAGAATTACAACACAGAATTTCTATACATCACTACAGAAACTGAATTTTCACAGAATTCAATAAGGTCTGATTTAGTTTATACAAAACTAGGCTATAATTCTAAAGAAATTTAATACTGGATTGTTTTATAGAATTTTAAAAAGCATTCAATAAAAACATTCACTATGACCTGAACTCAAGTACATATGACATTAATCTAATGAAAATATTATTCATAAAATTTAAATCTCTATATATAATAAAACAAAGAGTCTGTGTGTGTGTCTTTCGTTCGTGTTGCGAGTAAGCCAATAGACCCAGGGCCACGAAATTTGGTACATAGGTGTATTTACACAAGAGCCAGTGCACCTCGAAGCGATTTTTTCGAAATTCGAATTAGAATTTTCTTTATTTTATGTTTTGTGACCAAATCGCGTCATTTTGAGACATAATGGGCTACAGGAAAGCGAGATTTCACTCTATAGATTTCATTTTTACATCGTCGTGAAGCGTAGACACTTAGCTATTTAACGAACTTAAAATAAATTTCGGATTTCAATAAATCGATTAAATACGAATTTATTTAGCAAGGTGAGCTTAACACCTTTTCAGTGGAATTTTTTTTTAAAAAAACTTATTTTTAAAAATGTGCTGTTTATTTTCCTTTGATTTTTGGACACGTTGAACTTTAATCCTTTCGACTCCTTTTAAAAAAAGAATTTTGGAAAAATAATAATATTTTGTATTTTTTAAAAATTTTTTAAATGAAACTTCTGAATACACTTCTCACATCTCAGATATTTTAAAATATAGTTTTGGCAACAATTTTCCTTTCTTATTGTTTGTTGTTGGTAGATTTTTGATGAAATTGCATCATTTTGAATAGTTTCATTCTTTTAAAAATTTCGGTTTGGCAACAATTATTCATCGTATTTCTTATGTTACTGTTTTTAAGAGACTGAAAAGTTTAAGAAATTAAAAAGTTGTTTCTTTTTGCAACGGTAAATTGTTTCATTACTTTATTAGGATAATTAACATTTGTATCAAGGGATATTGCTTATTTCATTGCAATATTATGTTTTAATTATATATAATTTTAATTATAAAAAAGTTTTGCATGATATTTTTTAATCTGTTCTTAATCTGTTTATACCATGTGAGTTCTTAAGATTTTGCAAAGGGAAGTTGGTTACTTTATTTATTAGGATAAGTAATATTTGTTTTAAGGGATACTGCATATTTTATTGTCATTTTTTATATATATAATACATTTTTATCGATTTCTTTTTTGATAAAGTTGTTCTGCAGAGTAAAATTCTGCGCGAAATGTTTTGTTTTTTGAGTTTCTTTCATGTTATTTTTTGCTTATTTCACTGTTTGTAAGATATTGAAAAGTTTTGCATGATTTTTTTGTATGAGCCAGTGTACCTCGAAGCGAGTTTTTCAAAATTCGAATTAGATTTCTTTTTTAATTTTATGTTTTCTGACGAAATCGTGTCATTTTAAAACATAATGGGTTATAGCAAAGCGAGATTTCACTCTATTGAACAGTTTAAGAAATTGACAGATTGTTTCTTTTTGCAAAGGTAAATTGTTTAATTAATTTATAGATCTATATTTAAAAGGACGAGTCTTTTTGTGTGTGTAGGTGTCTTTCGTTCGTACTGCGCGTAAGCTAATAGACCCAGGCCTATGAAATCTGGTACACAGGATGCATCTAGACAAGAGCCAGTGCACATCGATTTTTCAAAATTCAAATGAGTTTTTTTTTTTAATAAAATAGTATCAAATTGATGATTTTCTCTCTTTATATGAACAACAATGGCACACAGCCATTGTTGCTGATATCAGCACTATTGCCACCCGGAAAAATGAGGGCGATAATTCTGTGCAGTTTTTAAATTTAATGTTTCTCTTGGATACTGGACGTTTGTCTAGAGAAGGCAGCAGGAAGTTGGTTAATTTATTTATTAGGATAATTAATATTTGTATTAAGGGATATTGATTATTTCACTGTATGCTTTTTATATGTAATGCATTTTTAACTGAATTTTTTTCCTGTTGTTGTTTGTTTCTTTTTCGATAAAATTGTTCTGCAGAGTAAAATTCTGTGCAGTTTTCAAATTTAATGTTTGGTGTTCTCTTTAGGCATTTTTCTGGTATACTTAAAAGCCAGACGAAGGCTGGCCGCACAGCGGCTAGTAAATAAATAAATACATAAAAGCATCTGATATTTGTGACAATAACTATGCATGATGAATGAAGAATTTTAGGTCGGCACTGTGCAATGCATTAAATTCAACAATTCTTTGACAAGTTACCATCCATAGAATTAGGAAGGGCAACTAAAATATAAGTAGACAATTAACAGGTAACCAGATGCTATCTATTCCTTACGTCTCCTGACTTTACGATAACATTGTGTTCACTGTACTTAGAAAGGTCAATATAATTTGCAAAGAATTTTTTGCTTCAGTTTGATACATTTTATAGAAAAATCTTTCACTTTAAAACATTGTCAATTAAATATGTCAGTAAATTGTAAAACTTTACTTTAAATTCAATATCTGCTTAGTTTTATTTAAAAATATAAAGCAGCAGGTAACAATCATAAATATAATATATAATCTTGACAGGTTGGGTATCTAAACAGTACATGAAATTTACATGAAAAAGAATTGGCTCTAGTGTAGAATTGGGTGCCCTTTCGACCGGCGAAAAATTTTGCTCAGTTTTGGGGATAAAACCCAATTTCTGGTTACAATGAGATTTTTAACATGGCTTTAGCTTCTTGATTTATTTAATTGAAAATAAATCGATGTGCACGTGGACAAAGCCAAGGCAATGTGCAATGACTAGTTTGTGCAATTCTCTGATTTTTTTTTAAGTGAAAATAGGTTGATGTGTAGATGGACACGGAGTTTGTGCAATTCTTTGACTTCTTATTTTGGTTTTGTGTAGCGGCCATCTTGAAATTGTGTCTTATTGGCGCCGATCTTGGCGTCAAAACAGAATTGCCAAAAAACAAGGGGCACCCAATTATAAACTTTTACCAAAGAATTACTTCACAATATAGCATCAGCTAACAGATAATAAACAGTACCCACACAAGTAATACATTCTAGACATGCTACGGTTATGTTACTGCAGGTAACAAATATCAAACATCTACCACAGCACTTTATAAATTTAGTCACAGTAACCCTACTTAAGTAAGTTCAAATTTTTTAAAGAGTGTAATTTCAGCCAGCACTCAATATTAAATGATTTTATTATAAAATTAAATCACAGTATTAGCAGAAAATTTAATTATTCATGTAGCAATTCTGTTAGCAAGGAATGCATGTTTCATTTTACCTGGAAAATGCAAAATATGCAGAAAACTGAGCAACTAAGGAAAAAACATCTGAGGCTGAAATACAATCTTTCCATTAAGTACGATATTTATGGGCTGTACCCATCAGATCAAGAATATGATGATGTATTAGAAATCAAAACAAAGAGGTAATTTTATTTGACCTTGAAAGCTTGAGTATAGGACCCCATTGGCGATTTTCAGCTTGGCGCACTTTTCGGATGGTATTTTTCTGGTAACCCAGCGAATTCCTGCATTTCGGCAACCCTGTCTTTATTTTCACTAAATCTTGCAAGGAGCAAAATATTGATGTATTCAACAAATTTCTAGAAATTGTAAGGGACATAAACTGGGCAGAGTATAGGATTTCTTTGTAAATTTACCATGATTTTGTAAACTTTACTAAATTTCCAGCATTTTTTTACTTTATTTTTAATGTAAACATGTATTCTGAACTTCTGTTTTCAGTTTTACAACTTAAAACTTGCATTTTCAATATTACTGCTTGAAATATGCCTCCATGTACTTGTGTATTTTCAAACTTTTCTTTCTTTTTAATTTAAACATGCATTCTTAACTCCTATTTTCATGTTTTTAATTTAAACATGTATTCTGAACTCCTATTTTCAGTTTTACAGCTTAAAATTTGTATTTTCCGTATGACTGCTAAAAATATGCCTCCACTTATTTATTTATTTTCAGTATTTCTAGTTAAATATACATTCTAAATTTGTGTTTAAAATTTTTCTTGTTAAAATGTGCATTCTAACTTCTATTTTCAATTTTAACTGCTTTTCTAAGGCTAAACTTGTATTTTCAATATTACTATTTAAAATATGCCCCCCACTTTCTTATGCACCTTAAAATTTGCTGTTTAAACATATATTCTAAAATTTTTTTTCTCGTTAAAACGTGCTTTCTAACTTGTGTTTTCAATTTTAACTGCTTTTTCATGGCTTGGCGACATTTTTCGGTCGCCAGTCCAAAAAATCGCCAATGGGGTCCTATACTCAAGCTGTTCCAATTTTTTTCTTTTAACTTTTTATTTTCAGTTACAAATTTTGCTACAATTAATGAACTCAAATGTTTTGTTATTTTAATTTATTATTTGCTATTATTTAATTTTTCTATTCACTATTAATTTCACTGGGCTTATTAATATAAATTATATGTAACTAAATAGGGTCTAAGTATACTCTACTGCACTGTATCCCATTTGTTTATCATACTGTTATAACATACTTTCTTGCAAATATGAAAGCATGAGATTTTGACATTTTAGCACAATACTTAAATTGTTACAGCTGTGAAAAATACTGTGCCTCTACTGTATAGTTCTTGTTCAAAAATGCAAAGCCAATATTCAAAACAGAAAGATGAAACAAAGACAATGTTCTTTTACCAAAACACTGCATAAGCAGTGAAACATTAGTCTTTGTAACATGTATTTGTGCTCATAGACAGAATACATGGCGGAATAATACACAGCTCTTGAATTTTTTCATAACCTTTTCTATTAAATGCCTATTTTGAAATTATAAATACACACATACATATGTAGTCAATCTTCTTTCCTGAAAATCTACTGGATACAAAATTAATTTTTTGGCATTTTACTTAATACTGCTAAGAGTTTAATTTTAATGACATATGTACACAAAAAAAAATACTATGTAATACTTATACACAGCCTAGTTTTCAAATAAACTTAGTTTTAAAATGCATTTAAATGCATATATCTTTAATCAAATGCATTAATTGGCATTAAACATTAAAATCCCCATTAAATATAAATTTAACTTATTATTCTTTACTTATAATTTTATAAAAGTCAAAATGAATTCTCTATTTATAATGCTTTATAAAATATAAATACGATATTTTTTATAAAACTATCATTTTTAAGTCATCATTAATATTAAAACATGTGAAACTCTTCCGTTATAAAAGTGCAAAAATTCTAAAAACTTTATAAAGTTACTCCGATACATTAAATTTTCGGCTATTTAATATAGCAGAATGAAAACTAAATTACACTGATTTCAATTAGTTTGAATCAGAAGACGTATTTAGTCGCGGATTAAAATTCTTATTACTTAATCATCAAAAAAAGGGTGAAACTGTACTTACCATCTTAAGGATTAAAAATAAATTTAGGCATTTAAGATTAATTCTCTCTAAACAAGAAATTTCATGACATTCTCAGCACTCTTTCAGAAAATATTCCTTCTTTCATAGCTATTAAAACTTTAAAAAAAAAAAAATTACTCATTTTCATCAAAAGTACAACCCAATGGGCGGGGGAAAAAAAAACATATTTGGTAAAATTTAATTTTACTCAACGAGGCCAAATGAATTTAAAACACGAAATCAATTCAATGAGCAACAAATAAAAATTTTATATTCTTCAATGTATCACTCCGAAAATGCAAACGACTTAGTACTAGCCTAAGATTTCTGACAATGAAAATCGAAACTTCTGCTTAAACACTCATAACAGAAAAAGATTGACTCACAGAATATCCCACGCAGATTCGTCCTTGAAACTCTTATTCCCATTTATTACGAGAAGATTCGTTCATTTCAGATGTTTCCCATTTAGTCTTTCCTTCTTCGAATCCAGCTAACCGTGAATAAAATATCAATAGTTATCATCGTCTTTTTTCACCCAGAAAAAGATGTTCATATTCTCACTAAATACAATAAGATGAAGACATCTGCTACGCACGTGTTTCGGTTACCGTAAGATGACAGGGACTGAGAGTTAGTTAAAAGTTTGCGCTGTCTGCCGCCAAAGCTACGAGAACAGTACGAGAAAGTACCGCCAACGACCTACGAGAGAGTGAGTGAGAAACTTTTTCCGCGAACTCGCTCGGTCCACTTCATCCTGGGATGATGCCGCTCCTCCCGCTAAGGATGAAGTCGCAAACAAAAGCAATAGATAGAATAAACGAAAACGAAGGGCGTTCGCTGATCTACAAAACGGACGTTTTTGATTCGTAAACAACTAAGATCAAAAATCAACATGCCACCTTTTAAAATCTGTCTAAATCCTGAGATCTTTATTTAATTATTTGATGTAAATGCCCTTAATTATCTTTTATTAAACACTGAAGAATCTTTATGTAATATTTATGTAAAAATTGATCATAACATTAAATTGTGATAGTTAGAATTTCTAGTTTATAGATCATGTTTACGATCATGACTTGTTTACATCATTATTTACAATCAGCAGTCAAAATTAGAAAAGAATATAAAATAATATTAAAAAGAACATAAATTAATAAGTTTGAAAACAGAAGAAAAAAAATAGCTTCATCTGCATACTTTTGTGTACTGCGTACTTTTAGATATATCTGAATACATACGCTGATATATTGCCAACTTATTTTTATCAGTTCAATTGTATTTCAATTTCGTGTGTTTTTACAATAATTAGTTTACAATAAATACATTTCATGATACATTACACTGTTAATACTTTAGTCACTCAATGCTGGAAATTTATTATATGTGTTCGCTTTTCAGGTGATGTTACCTTATGTTACATAAAAATGTGGGGGAGGAGGTATCTATTATTTACCCTAAGTAAATAGATAGTAGCTCCTTACCTTACATGTGAGTGTCCTATGTTGTGCTTCATATGTTTTGCGGTGTTTCTTTCCTGTAATGGTACGCTCGCGTGCATTATACACTGCATTTAATTGCGTTGCTTCGCTGTTGCTGGAGCATTTCTTTGAAGGTTAAATTATACTACATAGCTCTTGACATCTAGCAGCCAAAAAGTCAATAACCATCGTAATTTTACTCCGCAAGTGCTTATTCTTGACTGCATATCTTAGAAATGGGCATAAACCCTCTTCTGAGTTCGGTTTCTTTAGATGAAGGGAATCTGTAAACGCATTATTGAAAAACAGGGCACCTGTTGGCCCCAATAATCTAAGAGCGGGGACGGTTCAATACGGGCGATATTTTTCACTTATATTGTCAAGCCATGTAAAGAGTAATGAGACTCTGAATTGCATGCCAAATTAAACTGAAGAGTTAAAAAAAGCTTTTACTGAAGGTGATGTATTTAAAGAAATCACCACGAGATTTCAGCAGCTATATATTCTTGTTATACCTTTTTTACTCTGTCCAAACATTCTAATGAAAATTACGAATATCAGCTAAATTATCATCATGGTGACATTAATAACGAAGAATTCCATGGTAAGAGTTTTATTTCCATTATTGCTAGAGAAAACGAAACAAACAAAGTTCTACAAAGCCTAAGATATTTAATTTTTCTTTTAAATTTATTTTGTTATTCATCAACAAACTAAGCGATTTAAAAGCAATAAAGACAAGCGACTAGTTCTTAATTAAATTTCAGCTTAGCTAACTCCATAAAAGCAATATGTTTGCCAAACATACAGTACAGAACAAAACAAGTGTAATGATTAGGAACGCGGAGAAGAGTGCGATGTGAAAATTTCAGGTTATAGTTTTAAGAATAAAAATTTGAAACTGCAGTCTGATCTATGCATTTAGATTCCGGTTTAACATCATTAACAAAAAAATAAATAAATAAAAATAAAATAAAATAAAATAAAAAATAAAGTTAAATAGTTATCTGGCATACTAATTTAACAATATTCTGAAAAAAAAAGTGAATATTATAAAACTTAACCTGCGTATCTGAGCTGTGCATTTGTCTTTTATTAGAACGTATATTTCTACTCGAATATGGGCATTTGGAAGACTAAATTCGGAATTTGTTTTATTATCGATTTCATATTTTATAACACTTTAACGAATTTTTGATTAAGAAACTCAACGATTTCAAACCAAACAATGGCAACACTGTAAGGGGGGGCAAATGTCTTCAGCGCGCGAGACTGTGTATCGGAAATTCTAAAGATATGCTCATTTTAAAATCATTTTGCAATATTGCTGTTGAATTGAAGTTTATGGTTTTAATGCGAAGAACATCGTATTTGATAAATAAAGGTAACACAGAAAAATTAAAAAAAAAAAAGCCCCTTTGGACGTAATTTAAAATATGAACCCTTTCAGATATTTCTTTTTTTTCTTTTTTTATTTATATTTCTTAACAAAAAAACTTATAATTCTGTACCTGATGAAATTTTTAACTTTTACTAAAAGCTGCTTTATCCATATTTGTTTCGCATTGTTCGTCAAAAGTCTTTGATTTGTATTTTCAAGTTCGTAAAACTATTGGTAGCTTTCTTGATCTCCACCTTTCAATTCAAGAGTTCTTGGAGTTTTCAGTGCTTTTCTCGATTCAGCTGATATTGGCATGTGGTCACTTTCTTCCGTATCATTTTCACTGGCAGTTTCAGTTTCTGCAGCTTTTTAACACTTTCTGTAATATCGCAGTCATTTTTTTTTTCACATGCTGTCTCAATATTATTATCAATTGCAACGTATTGTAGAAACGAATCTTCGTAACATCCCTAACTGATGTCCGAAATATTAGAAATAGTTGCAATTCATCTGTGGTTTCTTCTAAATAAAAACCCCATTTTATAAAGCAATTTATTAACTGTGTTTTGGAAAACTGCTGCTCCTGCTCTGGCTATAATATGGATAGCCTCTAGCAAAGCTATCAACTTGGTAATTTCCTTCGAAATGCTTACATTTTGACGAGATTGAATTTTGTTTTAATTTTTTGTAAAATCGCCTTTGCTGTAATTACACTTGAAAGTTTTGATAATACCTTAGTCTGATCACTGAATGATAGAATTCGTATTTGCAGGAAGAAACATCGAGGTTATCTACTTTAACCACTAGCGTCTTTTTAATTGTTACATCTATACTGCACATTAGTAATACAGTATAACTCGTTCTTTAAATTTCTTAAACCACACACGCTGTTTCACATTTAAACATTAATATGTGTTTTATGTTCTGTAGAACAGACCAGTTTAATCAATATTATAAATTTCTTGTGGTCTGTATTCTTTTAGAAGACTTAATAAAATGTCTTTTATCCATTTGTCAGTCTAATGACGACCTGCCCCTTACTTCTCACCATGTTGTCTCCCACAAACAGTGTTATTTCGCTCTTTCTTTCTTGAGACCCATCCATCAGTTGGCACAAAATTTTTTTCTGGCATTTTAACGAATTCTTCTGCTTTTGTGCTGCAGAAATTGGAACAATTTTTAGTCTCATAGCTTGAAACCATTCTAAAAGTTAAGTTTCAACGTATCTCGATTTTTCTTTGCTTTTATGCTCCCTTGAAGCATTTGCATTTTTTACAAATTCTATATCAATTTTATTTCTTTGTTTCAATAAATCGCACAGTGCTGTTTGGGAAATCTCCATTTTAAAAGCTGTTCTTCTTTGGCTGCATTTACCAAACATATCTTAATATTTTAGCAATTTATCCCTTTCTTAAACATTTTCAAATGTTGCAAGTCACGCACACAGCGAATAAAAATGTGTTTCTTCCAATAATTTGTTCAAATCCAAAGTTCCAGTTTCTTTCCAGCAGGAAAACTACAGATTTGTCTGTCAAGTCGACATATCCTACCTATCCCTTCATAGTTATTCTTTGCGTAATCAATTCTTTCTTTTCGTTTTCTTCAGCCTGCAACGACCACTTCCCTTTTCCAATCAAAGGTTAATAATTAACAATAATGAAAGAAAACATTTCATGATTTTCTCTGAGGTCCCCCTGCAAACTAAATGTGTATATGCACGCCCTTCCCTATCAGCTGGTGTTCGAGAAAGGGAACCAGCGTTCACTTAAATACCCTCTAATCCGTGGAAACCCCTCATTCATTTATAATTCATTCATAATCAAAGAACTTGTTTCCAGTGCCTCTACAAGACTGTTTTTGTTAATAATAAGATAAAGATATTGTTCCTTGCATACGTAATAGATTGAATGCACAAGTCCGATGACAGGTTAATACAAATTTACTTTTATAAAAAGAAATATTTCAGAACTCTGAAATTTTCTGGAGAAATATTCGTACAAGTGTTCACAGAATCGCGCAGTATAATTAGAATTTACACTTGAAACTACTAAGAACACTAAACACAACGCAATGCAAAGCACATCTAAAGACAGAGCTAAGTCGGATTTATCTTAGTTCACGCGAAACTACAACTCACAACAACAATAACTAAGCAAATGAGAGCAGATGCCCTCTTTTCGGCCTTAAATAGCCTTCAACAGGCCGCCGAGATATTTCTAGTACTTTCTGCTTCTCGAAATTACTGGAAAGCAATATAAGGGTGCAGTTACGGTTACAGCTAACATAGTGGTTAATTACATTTATTCAGTTACAATACTTGCTACGGTGATAGAGGGACCGAACCAAAATAGCGCCAAATGGATGTCAATTTTGGCGACTTTTGGCGATTTCTTGCCAAATTACCGAGATACCCATTGACTCAATGTTAAGTGCACTTGCCCCTGTATTTTTGTTTTTCCGGCATAGCTTTCTCTTAAAAATTTGTCTCGCGCTACATTACACAGGAAAATACGACAATTTTACTTATAATTCTGTTAAAATTGCCCATTTAAGTACAAAATTCGTGACAATTTTCTGTCGCTCTTAACTCTAGTGTGGAAAAGAAATTTGCAAACAGTTTCTGCATAGTGTACCCAGCACCTCAGGAATCGAACCTAAGCCGAACTTCCAGTCCCAGTCGACCACTGGCAGTACCCCCTACACATGTAGGAGGTACTGCCACTGGTGAGGCTTCTGCTGACGTATTTGCAAGTGACCCAGATGGTACAGTGGTTAGTGACGCTGCTGTCGTACCGATGGACTTGGGTTCGAATGCCGGAGAAACTAAGGATGTTTGTAAGTGCATAGTGTCTGTGAGGAAAGGCGGCATTTAAAATACACAGCGACTGGAAAATCATCTCGAGAAGTCATAAGGTATGACTTAAATGAATGGATTAAAAACTGTCATTTCGGGCACTTATCAATACAATGTTTTCGATGCCAGCGCTTCTGCCATGGACAATCAATGTGTTTCAGCAAGCCTAAGTAGCTAAAATAGTCAGGCAAGCACTTAATCTGCGATTTGAAAAGTAGTAAAAACCTACCTGCTCTAACCCTGCTTGTTATATACCTGTTTAATACTGCTGCCAAAATAAATTTTTAAATTTTCGTGGATGTGTAAAGCTGCCTGCTTCGATCAAATTGGGGAAAAATCAACCAAGTTTCAGACGCTCCCGACTAATAGTTCCTCTAGAGTTTCCATAAATAAAGAACGCAACAACAGGAACCATCTACTGACGATTCGCCTCCTGAAGAAGAAATCTTTTTAAGTAGTTGATGAACCCCAAAGCAAGGTCGCTCACTAAAAGAGATCAACATGCAAGCGGATGAATGCAAAAATGCTAATGAAGGACTTCAAAAGATCATCATTACCATGAAAATCGTCGAATTTATCTCAAAAGCGTAGTTTTTAAAGTACTTCAGTTTTTAGCCCAAACGGCGTTAGCCCCAGAAGGGCAATTAATTTCATTTTGGCATTTTGCGTTGTTTCACTGTAAATGTCGGCTGACTTTTCAAATTGTTGCCATTAAATATTAGAGTCCTGTATTATATTTAAAGAAGTTAAATAATGAAGAATCTGCATAAATGTTTGTATGTTTATCGCACTGTGATAAAACAACAGTACCTAGAGACATCAAATTTTGAATAATTTTACGTTTCCACTCCAATATGGGCATCTGGAAGCCCAAATTCGGAATTTGGACTTAGGTTTTATTACCTGTTTCATATTTTGTAAAACTTTACCGAATTTTTGATTAACAAACTCAAAGATTTCAAAGCGAGCAATGGCAACATTGTAGGGAGAAAAAAAAATTATATTTAGCGGTATTGCTGTTGAATTGAATTTTATGGTTTAAGTGCGAAGAATATGATATTTAATAAATAAAGGTTACACACAAAACGTTAACAAAACGCCGCTTTGGGCGTAATGTAAAATCTGAAAGCTTTCAGATTTTTTTCTTTTTTTCTTCTTCTTCTTCTTCTTTTTTAGTTCGTTTTGGCATGTTGATTCACTAATAGCGTTGTTTCACTTTTCAAATTGTTGCCACCAAATATTATCACCTTGTGAGAATAAGGGCGAGGCCCCAGCCCTCCTGGTCACATGGCTTAAGAGAGGCCCCCCCCCGTCTAACCAACATCAGCGGCCTGTATTATATTTAAAGAAATTAAATAATGAAGAATCTGCATAAATGTGTGTATGTTTCTCGCATTGTGGTGAAACAACGGTTCCTAGAGCCATTAAATTTGTAATAACGTACGTTTCTACCCGAATATGGGCATTTGGAAGCCTAAATTTGGAATTTGGCATTTTTGTTATTATCGATTTCATATTTTGTAAAACTTTAACGAATTTTTGATTTACAAACTCAACGATTTGAAAACGACCAATGGCAACACTGGGGAGGGGGGGAATTATGTCCATCTCGCGCGACTGTGTATCGGAAATTCTAAAGATATGCTCATCTTAAAATCATTTTGCGATATTGCTGTTGAACTGAACCTATGGGTAAAGTGCGAAGAATATGATATTTAATAAATAAAAGTAACACACAAAATGTTAAAAAAATGCCGCTTTGTTCGTAATGTAAAATCTGAAAGCTTTCAGATTTTTTTTTTCTTTTTCTTCTTACAGAAGCTATGATTAAAAGTACTCCAAGGTCCGGAAACATGAATTCAAACTAATGAAGCTTTGTTGCTCGGCAACACCAGAGACGTGAAGCTGCCTTTCACTTTTCCATCCAAGATCAAGTGCTTCCTTTCCAACTCAAGATTCTTAAACTTCTTTCAGAACTGTGTGTTTTACGGTCCCTTTCCTACATCTCAACTGGCTCTCTCCGTTGATGCACCAATAACCAGATAAATTTCATTGCCAAGCGCCCATACGGGCATTACTTCAAAATAAAAAGAAAACGTTGTGCCGCAGGTGATGTGACACTTACGCAGATGGCAGTAGGGCACACATTGGCATTTGCACACATTCTCCCTACGGGAACATGAAATTTTCTAACAGATGTAACCAGTTATGGACAATAAGTGATACTTCAGTACAGCCTGTCAGAAGCAATCAATCCTCCTCATAATTTATTGACAGTATTTTTCTTTAGTGTCAATTTAAGCTCTAATTGTTTCTTTTAGGATTTCCTATCGCCAAGCCTTTTCTTCTCGAAGTGGGGAAATATGTAAAATACAAAATATGAAAAACACTTAACTGGAAATAGACCTTTAAATTTCTGATTTAAACATTAAATACAACCCCTTTCACCTCTGCACTGACGCAGCATTTCTTTCCCTGCAGAGATCCGCGTTGCTATAAGCTTTAATGTAATCATCATTTAGTTTCAAACAAAAAAATTCCGAGTATAAATAACTGCAGCTGCGCTGTGCGCACTAACTTAATAGTTTTTCAAAATTACAGAATCGAAGTATCAAAGTGCGCACTTACTCTCTCGCTTTACATCGCCTGCATAACCCGTGTTCGCTGCTCTCCAAAATCTTCCTCTGTTTAAAATGTTAACTGCATCTATAAAATTGTGTCCTGCAGATTGTATCCATTGTGCTGGGCCAATCAAGAAGCCATGTCTTAATAGATTATTTGTCAAATAATAAAAGATGTGTTGCAATTATCCAGTTATTTGTGGTTCTTCTACAATTTTATCCACTCATCTGTGCAGTTAGTACTTCAGCTACCTTCCAATTTCATTTCCATTTTTGCCGTAAATGATTGGTATACTAAGCGCTCTCAGCGTCCCGTTTCTCAAATCATCACATACACATATAGAGATAGATAGACATACTTTTATCTTCCTTTATTAAGAAAATAATATGCATTTACAGGATTTGAAGGATGTAGGGTCTACTTGCTTATCTTCTATGTGATAACTGAAAAAGTAGTAACTGCACAGAAGGGTTAAAATTACCCTTTATTACAATCTTTAAAAATTTACAATTCGTCAACTCGACGCTAACAAACTACGCCTCTGCTTGGGCGGTAACTGAAACAGTAAGGACTAAACTAAAGATTTGAAGATATTAATAAGTAGTAGAATTACGCTACAGAGTTCAGACTATCCTGTTTCCTAACAGAGAAATGAAAAATCTAGTGGCAGCAAAGTGATAACCGTTACTCCACGTTTGTTTAACCAGAAATCAATGCTAAGCAGAAACTCACACTACAAAAAACACAGAGTTCGTCCTCTCTCTCTCACTTTCCCTTCTAGAACTTGATATTTAAACCCTACTGACAGAATTTGCATTACTTCACGCGCGCTAGCAAATTTAAATATTCTGACATTGACAATTAGGGGAATGAAGACTTATAGGAAAGAACAAAAACTTAACTGGTTATTTAAAATAAATATAAATCTCTACAAGGTAATTGCATCTTTATTAAATTTCCCCACAACTGTAATTTTTTTGCTTGCGTGTACGAATTCTCCGAAACCACTGGCCAAAATTACAAAAACATTTGACCAACTGTATAATCCCTAAATCAGTTTAAATGAACAACCGCTATCTATGCCTCTCGGTTAAAAATTTAAAACATGATCTCCCATTTCGTTAAAAACTAATCGATTTTGGAGTTATAAATAAAAAAATCGGATGTGGGCATCACATGACTTCCTTGTACGGCTTATTCAATTAACATACATTCTTTGCTGCACTTCATTTAAACTTATTTCTTCGAAGTATTATCATTTAATTAACCGATCCCTCGAAGAAGTTTGGAAATGACATCAAAAACTGCAAATTTTAAAATTAAGTACCTCGGCGAATTGTTATCGTAGGGGAATCAAACTTCTTGTATTTTTATTTTTTCATAACGAATGTAAAACTGTCCCAAATGGAAGTTTAGAAGCCGGGAGACCACATTAAAAGTTAGATTTCGTTAATTCTCCGCAATTAATTTTTTTTTAATTGCCAAAACATGAATATTTTCGTCTTTTGAAACACTTCTGTATTTGGAAGTATGTGTCTACTACCAACGATTGCGAAAATAAAGATCGGGTAAGGACTTCTAAGCCGGGTAAGAGGATGGCTGTTATATGGAAGGAGTGTTGTTATATTATATATATGTAACATACATACACCCACATATGCTTTTGGTATTGCAGATTGCAATAAAAAAGGGAGTACACAGATGCTATATAAACCCCATACACAAAATTTTCCACGTTGTATGGCTAATCTTTCTGTGTTATGCGAGATACATACGAATGTACTTACGTATAGAAGTTGCGAAAAATTCCTTTCTGAGAATCCGTTTTACAACCCTTTCTGGAATAAACTGTACTCCATTCTATGCCTGCGTACAGATGTCAAGCAAAATAGTTAAAATGGGTTCATGAGCGATCAAAATAGATATTTCGGTTGAAATCAGAAAACCCGAAATTTTTTGGCGATTATAGGACTTTCTTTACTTCGTACAAAGAAGTAAAAAATTTATGAACAGCCTGCTTAAGAAATTTCAGAATGTCGTATTCCACCTCTCTCCTTTATCTTTTCTTTGTTGTTGTTGCTCAGAAAATCCCGCATGTCCTCTCTCCGAGCCTTGAGTGCTCTGCCATGTCAATTTATGCTATTATAAACACGTGATGGGAATTTGAAGAATCTAATATTCTCCAGAGAAGGACAGTCCGAGAGAGGTAAATGAAAACTAAGGCCAAAGCCATATCGAAAGGAAATCCTGATAATACGACAGTATCTGCAAATTGAAAAGGAAATCAATTAGGAGGAAAAAATTCTGATGGACCTACAGCATTGCGTGTTACACGGGAAGCAAAAGGCCTAAGGCCAGTGTCCTTTTCGAGGATATAGTCATTTAGGATACTTGACAGGGCTACAATTTACTGCTCTGTTGTAGAAAAAAGACTGCAGTTTTCTGAGTTAAGTGACAATCTGCTTGCTACACATGCAGATCCTTACGGGAGAGCAATTTGCAATGAAGCATCCGTGATAACGCACAGAATTTTATTTCGATAAAACTGCTCTTGGTAAATGAATCTACCGTCAGTAGATCTCGATTATACTTCGGGCGAGGGATTTTAGACACTTGGGTTCGATGA
>KK116917.1:52464-65910 GCA_000611955.2 Stegodyphus mimosarum
ACTACATGAATATTTTTTAATTCATGTAGAGAATAAACGAGATTTGGCTCATTAGACTTTTAAGCATTATAAAACTATAATTTAATTATAAAAGAAATTCTTTTTCACTTTAGCACATATCAGATTTTTAATTTAATATCTGTTTTGTATGCACAGTTTTTACAACATCTGATAAACGAAAATAGAGGGTTGAAGTCTCAATAAAATATCCCAATAATAAGGATAAATGACTTTTCGTAACACCCGTCTTGTTGGGGTGAAAAGCGAAACCCAAAATCCCGCAGTTGGTGTGTTTTCTTTGTTCTGTTTCAGCCAGAAGGCAGGGCTGCTATTGTTCGTTGTGCGGAAGTTGGCATTAAGAAGAGGGTCTTCTGATTAGATAAGAAGGGGGTCTTCAATTAAATTTCGCGTAGTTCGTATCCAACCGTAAACAAATATAGTGAATTTTAAAAAGTGCATTTATTCTTTTGTGGTTTATGCGCTATTGACGAAGTAGATTTAATTCAATCCAATAAGTTTACATGAAATGCAAGAAAAAATGCTTATAATTTAATATTCCGTACAAAGAAGTCATGTAGTGCACACATCAGATTTTTTTAAACTCATAAAATAAAACTAGTAAATACTTAACCGGCAAATAAAACGCTGATTGCTTTTCCCCTTGAAACTATGAAATTCCTCTCTAGTTAAGAACCCGTGTGTTACTCATATACTGTAAGTAAGGAAAAATTCATATAAAATAAATGTAAAGAAAAAAAATACACAAATATTATTTACTGTATTTTTTAAATCAGTAATGTTTTTAAAAGTATATAATTTTTTACACACTCACTTCCAAAAGTTAAGCACGAAGATGTAAAATGCAAAAAAATCAACAAATACTGCTTTGATTGACACAAAATTCGGCAGGAAAGTAGCATATATATTTATGCATAAAACAAAATCAATAATTATATACAGAAATGAAAACAATATTAAATTTTTGTAAGTTATCAGATAATGACATACTGGAGACTTAAACAGAATTATGTATAAAGTGAAAATAAACAGCATAAAATGAAAAAAAAACAAAAAAGACATTAATAGAGTATGTGATTCCCCCTCATCTGTATACAAAGTTTACACCTTGTAACCATGCTTTCAATTCAATTCAAATGCAATTTCCATCAATTTCTAAACCACCGTAGAATTAAGCAATCGCCATTCTTCTTGTAAAGCAGTTTCTAGCTCAATAAGAGTGGCTGGAGGTGGAAACGGGAAGATACAGCACGGCCAAGAGCATCCCAAAGATTTGCAATGTAGTTGGGCGAATATGCTGGCCACGCCATACGCGCAATCCCTTCACTCTCCAGGTAGTCATCGACGATGTCAGCTCTATGGGGACGTGCCTTATCGTCGATTAAAACAAAAGCAGAGCCAACTGCTGCAGCGTACAATCTCACAATGGACTCTAGGACTTTATCTCGATACCGGACAGCCGTCAAAGAACCCCGTTTAAAGATGTGCATGTCGGTGCGGTATCCTGAATATAATGCTTCCGCCTCGGAATGCGTGATGTTCGGTGATGTTTTGGGACTGACTGCGTATTCGTTGTTCACGCCATATCCTTATACGCTTGTCATCTGGCTCCAGAGCAAATCTTGACTCATCAGTAAACATGACATTGCCCCAGTCAGACACATTCCAATTGATATGTTCCCGGCACCACTGTAATCGTGCCCCTTCTTACTTGGACGGATAGAGGAACACAAACTCGAGGTACCCGAGCTTACAGTCCACTCACATGTAATCTTCGGCGTACAGTAGCTGCAGATATCGCCTTACCAATGGACGCTGTAACCATAGATGTCACAGATGTGGAGGTTGCTCTGCGATGCCGCTTGACTGCAATAGCAATATATCGATCTTCCGCTGGGGTTGTAACCCTTGGGCAACCGGCTACGGGCCTTCGGACAACTGTTTGTGTGGTTTGGAATTGTTTCCATAAACGTGAAATTACAGAATGATGAACGCCGAAGAAAAGAGCAACATCTGTGATCGACTGTCCTGCTTCAATGCGCCCAACAGCACGCCAGCGTTCAGAATCTTCCATTCGTCTTCTGGAAGCCATAGAAACACGTGTATGTCTTGAAAACAAATTGTACGAAAGTTTTAAACACCTTCTATCAGCACTTACAATCAACTTCTGTAACCCAATACCAATATTGAATTTATGCTGGTTTATCGCGCGAAGCGCGACGTTACCTGCTCAGTTGAAATATTGCCGTAAAAAAAGATAGAGTGATGAGCGTGATTTGTATTGTGTCCACGGGACGGCGACTTCAGGTCGGCTTCTGTGACCCTTCATAAAGCTGGCTTCTTATAAGACGGCATTTTTTGCTTATTTCTTGACATGCATCCTTAGCGAATTGCATCCTCTTCAATTCTGATTGGCTTCTGGAAATTAGCATTTTCCTCTCCGCGCTTAACTTTTGGAAGTGAGTGTGCAATAAGTGCAATATAAAAATGTGAAACCCAAGAACACAGGTAAACAGAAAGGAACAAAAAAAAAAAAAAAAAAAAAAAAAAAAAAAAGAAGAAGAAGAAAGCAAAGCTAAACCGGAAAACTAGAAATCAGTTCAATATATTTGAATGAGGTGATTTAGAAATTAAATTAAACACTTTAATACGAAATAATAGAAAACTGCGTAAAATAAATTGCGCTCGGTCATCACATTCATTTAAATCCAAGTTTTGTGCAATTAGAATCTGTGATTTTTCTCCTTAAAAAACATCATTATGTTTCTAAAATCAATGATAATAATAATAGAAATATCAAATATAATTAACCAAAAAAATTTGAAAGTTTTCAGATTTTATATTACACTGAAAGGGACTTTTTTTAACGTTTGGTGTGTTACCTTTATTTATATAATATCATGTTCTTTTCACTTAAACCGTAAAATTCAATTTAACAGCAACAACACAAAATAATTTTAAAATGAGCATATCTTTAGAATTTCCGATACACTGTCTCGCGCGCCAGGGATACAAAAAAATTTTTTTTCGTTCCGTTTTTGCCACTGCTAGCTTTGAAATCGTTGAGTTTGTTAATAAAAAAATCGTTTTAATGTTACAAAATATGAAATTGATAATAAAACAAATTAATTTATTATTTATTAATTTCTTTAAATATAAGACAGGGCGATAATATTTGTTGGCAACAATTTGAAAAGTGAATCTGTAGAGTCATTAGGAAGGAAGGGAGATGAAAAATGAGCATGGAACCCCGGACCTCTGGAATATGAGCGCAGCGTGCTGACCACTACACCACGAAGGCATGCGAAGAAGGCGGAAGAAATATCTTATATACTCCCCCTTTTTTAAAGGGCGACTGGGGATTAGGAGACTCAATCGCCAAATCCCGGCGGTGGAGAATCATCATCCACCACCTTTTTTTAGTTCGGGCGTCACTTGTAGATTATATTTAAATGGGTTATATTTATTATTATTTAGGGCGTCGTTAGGTTATATCTAAATGTAAGGAAACTGACGAAATGAGCAACGCCTTCGCCAGGACTCAAACCACTGATCTCTGGAATACACACCCAGCGTGCTGACCATTACACCACGAAGGCATGCGAAGAAGGCGGGAGAAACACCTTATAAATCGACATTTATAGTGGATGAACGCAAAATGCCAAAACGAAATTATTAGTCCTTCCAGACTAACATCCATTGGGCTAAAAACAAGTAAAACATAATCCAATAAGCCCTTTTTTCAAAACGTTTTGTAGGACCCTCTGGTCTATCTTGTAATGTAACAGCTGACATGTGTGTAGAAACCATACAGAAGAAGGGTAAATAGAACCGTTTATTAACTA
This sequence comes from Stegodyphus mimosarum, assembly GCA_000611955.2. NCBI lineage: Eukaryota > Metazoa > Arthropoda > Arachnida > Araneae > Eresidae > Stegodyphus > Stegodyphus mimosarum. Next base: position 56,328 of record KK116917.1, read on the forward strand.
TTTTAAAATTCATAATGCGTCGACTTGACGCTAACACATTACGCCTCACTTGGGTGGTAACTCAACTAACAAGAACTTAACTAAAAATTCGAAGATGTTAACAAGTAGTAGAATTAGGCTACAGGGCTCAGAATATCCTGTTTTCTAAAAGAGGGTCGAAAATCTAGTGGCAGCAAAGTAATAGCTGTTACGCCACGTTAACCAGCAATAAATTCTAAGCAGAAGCTCAGGCTACATAAGCACAGTGTTAGCCCACACTCTCTAACTTTCCCTTCTAGAACCCGGTATTTAAACCTTTTCTCCTCAAGCCTTTCTTTTTGCATTAATTCACGCTTGTTACCAAATTTGAATTTTCTGGCATTGACAATTAGGGAAATGAAGGCTTATAGGAAAGAAACGTAAAATTAAATTGGTTATTTAAAATAAATATAAATCCCTACAATTTATTCAAATTTTTAATGCAATTGTTAAGTTACCTGCGTGCAATTTTTAGAGAAAAATTTAAGAGAGTCGATGACGAAAGTCATTCTTTTAAAAAGTCTTGGAATCTTTCCTTTGGGCCTCACAAAGTTTTGTACACGGAAAGTCCACAAGGTACTATTACACGGAAGGAAAAGGGCTATCAGGATCAGATCGGGATTTCGGTAAATTTTCCGAAGTGGCATTGCGTATGACGCTGCTTTTCGGCCCAAATATTGATGCTTTAAAAAACATAAAATATTAATGTTAATTAAAGACCTCGTGCAGCAAAGAACGATAAACCTATAAAATCTATTAAAAATGTCGAAAGATGAAATAGGTAACCGTATTAGACTCAGTATCTTAAGTCCATCGTGATTGCCTCGTCGCCAGTTCATGATTCTTATATCTAATTCTTACTTGGTGAAGAATTTTTATGTCTTGCCACCTGGATAATTTCATCTAATGTTTTAAAGACATCGGCACCTTTATATAAGTAGCTAACTCTTCGCTAAGACCTTTCAGTGCGTGTCCCAGCACCTTAGATGAGGACTGGCTTCTTCACTTCAGAACTTCCTATGGATCACGGTACACTTGTGCATTTATGACAGGGCACACTCCTGTCTTATCGACCAGTGGTAGGCTTGAAAAGGGGCCGACACCTTTGCGCAAAGTGGCGATTATTCACCAAGATTAAAACATATGGGCGTTCAGGTAGCCGTGACAAGGGTTGCTTTCTTCACTATACTAAATTCCATAATAGTGCTGGCACTCTTGTGACTTTGCAAAATACATGAACCTTGAAAAGTGCCGACACTTTTCCCCAAAATGCACGAGGCGGTTAAACCAACTCCATCCGTCCTTGGTTGTTAACAGTGTGAAATTGGTCGATATAGGTCGCAGGAATAGGTAAACTGCAAATTGGCAATGGCAGACATGCAGCGATCGAGGCACGGGGCGGTAAGCTCTCTGAGGCCCCCTTTATTTGAAGTTATTATCGTACCAAATGTCAACATAAATACATAATTAGCATTTATTTAATTGAAATTAAATTGTTAAAATGATTTGGAAAACAAGAAATCTTAAGAAAAAACAATTTACAAGACAAACATATAAAGTAATTTGCCCTTTTTGATGATTGAGGAAAAAAAAATGTTTTTAACATTTCTGTCACTCGAAAAAAAAACTAAAATTCTTTTTTAAGGGCTTCTGAAACTTTATTTATAGCTTCATCAAAATGAATGTTTTTAGCGACTGCCTTTTCAATAAAAAGGATTGCCACACCCTTAAATCTTACTCGGCTCCTTGCCGATAGATTCAACTTCATTAATCGACTTCAGCTTTGAAAAGCTTCTCAACGAGAAGAGTTGAAACACATCCAGCCAAAAACATCTCTATAAGTGTCAAAGTTAGGGCTGATTCTTGGAAGTCCATTTCCACAATGAACTTAAGCAGACCAAGATTTTCAAAACAAACCACATTTTAGTTTCGCCCTTTTTTGTATTTCTAGATATAGAAACTAAGATGCTTTGGAGGCCTTCCCTGATCAGACGGCCGGAGCAGTCCGCCCCCCCCACCTCCTCGATACGCCTCTGCAAATTGGTAAATATTAACAGAAGCGAGTGTATGGTCGAAATGCGGGAACAGCCTTTCTGACATTTAATGCTACAGTCAGAAAAAAGGCCTCACCCTTAAGCCGACTCTGTGTAAATGACACAAGCAGACAGAAGGAAGCAGTCGAAATGAGATGAACCAGCTCATTATCCGAAACGCTTCTTCCCCTACAGGGAAAGCATGATGCGTGCAAATAACCGAAAACAACGAAATAGCTATTCGTGTTGGACCACTCTCACCCCATCCCACCACCCTCCGGAAGGGCTGTTAATTTAATCAGATTAACGCATATGTATATCCTGCAGGGATGGGCAATTCGTCTAATACGATGAATATTTTTCTTGTGTTAATTTCCCTCGAGTATGACAGTAATGTGTTCTATAGTCGTCTGTGCGCGAAAGATCTTTTGTTGTTGCATCGGCTTTCTAGAATATTACTCTGTCACACAAAACAGAAACTTGTTTTAATTTGAAATTATTTTTAAAAAAAAATTGATGTGGACTGCACATAAACTCTCGCAAATTTTAATAGTAACAAACTTAAAGTAAAATATCTCTTTCGGTTGATCATTTGGAAGCAAAATCATTTCAATACATAGAAAAGTTATGGAATACGAATGCACGATCTGAAAACAGCTTAACTAGTTATTATTATTATTTTTTTAATAAAAGGAAAAATTTTATGAACAAAATAAAAAATATTTCAAGTAAATTTTAAATTTCTCTTACCAAGTATTTATCAAAACATTCATAACAGTAATAATAACGACGCAAAGGAAAAAAATTCAGGTTTATATTTATTTTTTTACCTGAAATCTAAAGTTTGTTCACTGCAAGGTATTTTTGCTAACAATACTTTGTAATTCAAATTTGTGAACAGCTCAATGTTAAATTTTTAGATTGCTATTTCCTTCATATAGTTTTATTAAGTAAATTATAAAATAACTTACTTTAATTTAAACAAGAAATTTAATTAAAAAAAAAAAAAAAAAAAAAAAAAAAAAAAAAAAGCTATGATAAAAAAACAAGTTTTCCGAATGAAGCAAACCTTGAAAATAAATAATGGTAATTTAGTCTATTTTTCTCATTTGACGCATAAATAAAAATACACAATATTGCATGCGTACGAATTCGTAACGTATTAAATGCATACAGAACCGATGATAGCTTGATAAAATTTATTTTTTCTAAAGGAACACTTTACAGTTGTGGAACTTTTCATGAAAGTACTCGTACAGCTCTTCTTAGTATGAGAGAGCACAATCATTAATTACACTTCAAACTACTATGAGCGTTAATTACAACGTAGTGGAAAGCGCATTTAAAGAACGAAGCTCACACGGAGATATTTCAATTTTCCGTAATCGACTCTGCCGCCCAGACAGTTATTATTCGGGCGCAGCCCCCGACCCCCCTAGCCGATTATAACAGCCATATGGTCTATAAGGGGGAAGGCCCATCTAACACAAAAACGAGGCATCCAGCGGGCCGGCCGTGTCCACAGATAACACACAAAAAAAACAAGTATAATTTAATTCAAATAAAACACCGAGAAACCAAGCCAGGGCCCCGAGTAACATAAAAAGTTAATAAGGAAACATAACAAAACAAAAAATACAAGTATAAATGGTTGCAAGCCAATTTAGTTTTTCTTCAATTCCACAGTCATTCCAAAATAACTAAATAAAATAATATAAATAAGGGTTAAAAAATTAAAAATAACACAACACATAACCCATACATACAACATATAACCACACATTTCGAAATAAACCATAAAATATCCAATCTAATTCACAATACCAATGGTCTCCCTATTTCCATTAATAACATTCATTATTTCCCTTGAGAATTTCTGAAGTTTAACATAATCAATATCCATATTTTTAATATTTGCAATTTGATATTTTGCCCTCACCTCCGCGGTAAGAGCACAAGTCTCGACAAAGTGTTCTGCGTCACCAATTTTATCACAAACAAGACATTTTTCATTGTCCTGAAGACGAAATCTATTCAGATATTGGGGAAACCTTCCATGATTTGTAATAATTTGATTGACATCAATATCCACTAATGATTTCATTTTAACTTTAATCATTCTTTTTTTCAAATATCCAATCTTTCTTGTTGATTTTTCCCAAATTTGATTCCATTTTTTATAATAATATTCCTTCATATTTATTATATGGTTGCAAGAATTTAGTTTTTCTTCAATTCCACAGTCATTCCAAAATAACTAAATAAAATAATATAAATAAGGGTTAAAAAATTAAAAATAACACAACACATAACCCATACATACAACATATAACCACACATTTCGAAATAAACCATAAAATATCCAATCTAATTCACAATACCAATGGTCTCCCTATTTCCATTAATAACATTCATTATTTCCCTTGAGAATTTCTGAAGTTTAACATAATCAATATCCATATTTTTAATATTTGCAATTTGATATTTTGCCCTCACCTCCGCGGTAAGAGCACAAGTCTCGACAAAGTGTTCTGCGTCACCAATTTTATCACAAACAAGACATTTTTCATTGTCCTGAAGACGAAATCTATTCAGATATTGGGGAAACCTTCCATGATTTGTAATAATTTGATTGACATCAATATCCACTAATGATTTCATTTTAACTTTAATCATTCTTTTTTTCAAATATCCAATCTTTCTTGTTGATTTTTCCCAAATTTGATTCCATTTTTTATAATAATATTCCTTCATATTTATTATCATTTTTTTCCTTGCAGAGTTAATAGATCCATAATCCAAACCATCCCCCAGGGCAGCTTCTTTTGCCAGTGCGTCCGTTCTCTCATTACCACAATAACCAACATGTGCTTTAACCCAATGAAATTGAATTGAATGTTTCTTATTAATTCTATTATATAATAACTTAATGTCTTCTATCATTTCATTTTTTGGCTCTGGGCGAGAGAGGGCCATCAAGACAGAGAGAGCATCGGAATATAAATGTATATAGTGTCTTTTATTCAAATTTTCCTGAATCCATAACAATGCTTCTCTGATAGCCACCACTTCTGCTTGGTAGACTGTGTTTATATTTCTCATTCTATATTTTTTATATTGAATCTCTAATCCATAAAAATAAACTACAAATGCCGCTCCAATTCCTTCCTCATACCCAGAGCCACCAGTATATATTTCAATTTCATTTACATCCGGTATATTAAAATCAAAATTTATTCTATACAAATTTACTGGGTTTACATAATCAAAATTCGGATATTTTGTGTAATCAGCACATATTTTAAAATCATCATATACAATAGAATCTTTCACTCCATTACTTAATAAAAATTTTTCATAATAATACTGGTAAAAAACCGAGAGAGGAGGCACACCGGCAAGTATACACAGAACCTCCGTCGAGACAGTTCTAAATGCTCTAGTTATTGCCAATAGCCAGCCTCTCTGCAACGAATTTAATTTCATTCTTAATTTAACAAGCTCCCCTGCCCGGAGACCCCATGCTCCAATTCCATACATAATTTTTGGTAATATAACATATAAATAGATCTGTTTTAAAATAATACTTTTATTTATCAATACACCTGGAGCAAATGTGGACACATAATATGTTAATATTTTTTCTGTATTTTTTTGTATATCCTTAAAATGTGCAATAAAATTCATTTTCTTATCTAAAATTATTCCCAAATATTTTATTTCATCTTTAAAACGAATATTTTTATCTTGAAATTTAATTTTTGGAGGTCTTGTAAGCTTACCACCTTTTGGAAAAAATAATGCATTAGTTCTGTCCAAATTAAATTTAATATTTTGTTTAATACTCCAAGTGCAAAATAATTCATCAATAACTTTAAATTTCTTTTCCAATTTCTCAAGAGAATGTTCATAAATAATAACCAATATGTCATCAGCAAAACATATAATTTCTGTATTTGGTAAATCAATTAATATATCATCTATCATGAGGCTCCAGAACAGAGGAGCACTGCATGAGCCCTGTGAGCACCGCCCAGACGGTATAGTGGTTAGGGGAGGTAAACTGTTGAGTTGGTTTCCGACTTGATACATCCATGCAGAATAGGTTACCAACCTAGCGAGAGTTAACCACTAGCTGCTAGGCCGTAGCCCTGGGCCGCCCCGGCAGAGCAGACGACATTTATTAAATGCAAAAAAAGAAATATACATGTGTATACAAGGCACTTGTAGAAGATTACAATCAAAAGATATATATACATATAAATATCAATACAGATACAGATATATACACACACATATATATTGTTACAGATTTTGTATTTATTTAGCTATTTATTTAGAACTGTAATTAAAATTGTTTTTATTTCCTCGTGTAATTTGAAAAGAAAGCTGCGCTGGGAACGTTAAAATACAAGAGCGAGCGCATTTAACATTCAATAAATAGATATCTCATAATTGCTTTTGCTATCCAAAAAAATCGAGAAAATAAGGGAATGATCTCGTGCTGGTTAAAAAGCTTATAAAAGCTTAATTAAAACATATCAGATGGCGCGGCGGTATCGCCTCTAATTTATTATATATCATCACCTGAGGGCACAACAACAAGTCTTACAGTAAAAGCAGCCTTCTGCTACAAGCTGTATTTACCATTAAAAGATTCGATTCGATTATCAACTCATCAGTTGTTGCTGTTGTTTAAGCGAACTGCTGTTGTTTACTTGGCGCTGTTATTTGATTGTATCGAATTCGCTGTGAGATCGAATTAGTTTCTCTGTATTTTAAATTTGAGTTCTGTTTATATTCTAGAAGTTCAAAACTATAACTGCTGTGAGATATTGTGATATTATACAAATGGTGACCAGACAAAAGCCCACTGGACGAAAGCGCACGCGACAAAAGCCCACAAAAAAAAGCCCACTGTGATAATTGCCCACGCGACAAATGCCCACACCGACGAAAGCGCACATTGACAAAAGCCCACGCAGATAAAAGCCCACATTGATAAAAGCCCGCACTGATATAAGCCCACCATGATAAAAGCCCTCACTGACAAAAACCCACAACGATGTATACGCTACGTTCAAGTTAATACTTTTCACATTTTTTCTTTTTAGTTACACAAAGCAGATTCATGAAAAATATAAAACAAAAATTGAATTAATTAATTTAAATTCGTAACAAATAATTGAACGATAAATTAAAGTAGCGGATACATTTTATTTTGGCTGAATGAAAACACTCTATATATATCAAAAAGAAAACCAATCAAAATAAAATTAATTTAATTAAAAACATGTCAATGTACGCTTAACTTTCTATTATATTTACGCGACAAAGGTAAATGTCCCTCGTATAAATCCAATAAAGGGAGGTGAAAGGGAATACTGGTCATTCTACTAATTTTAATTCTGCAAAATTATAAGGAGTACAAAATGCATATAAATTTTCCTCATGTACAGAGAATAATTTATGAATAATTTAACAGTTCAGGAAAATTTTATTTATAATTCAGAAAATTTAATCTCTACATATAATAAAAGAAAGACTCTGTGTGTGTGTGTGTGTGCCTTTCGTTCATGCTGCACGTAAGCTAATAGACCCAGGGCTACGAAATTTGGTACATAGGTGCATCTAGACAACAGTGCACCTTGAACCGATTTTTTCAAAATTCGAATGAGATGTTTTTTTTTTTAATTTTAAGTTTTCTGATGAAATTGTATCATTTTGAGACATAAAGCGTACAGGAAAGAGAGATTTTTCTATAGACATTCCATTTTCACATCGTCGTGAAAAGTTGATGCTTAGCTATTATATGAATTTAAAATAAATTTTAATTTATATTTGTATTTCAATAAATAGATTAAATACGAATTTATTTACCAAAGCAAGCTTAATATGTTTCGAGTTTTTTTTTTTTTTTTTAAGTTTATTTTTAAAATGTTGTGTTTATTTTCCTTTGATTTTTGGGCACGTTCAACTTTAATCTTTCCGACTCCTTTTACAAAAAGAATTTTGGAATAATAATATTTTGTATTTTTTAAAAGTTTTTATATAAAGCTTCCGAATACACTTCTCACATCTCACATCTTTTAAAATGTGGTTTTGGCAACAGTTTTCATCCTGATTATTGCTGATAGATTTTTGATGAAATCGCATCATTTTTAATAGCTTCATTCTTTTAGGAATGTGGTTTTGGCAACAGTTTTCATTCAATGCTTGTATACTGGACTGCTGACTGTACTTTCCTTTTCAGAATTTTTTTGTGTTTCTTTCATGTTATTTATTGCTTATTTCACTGTTTTTAAGATACTGAAAAGTTTAGCATGATGTTTTGTTTTCTACTGGAAGTTGATTAATTTATTTATTAGGATAATTAATATTTGTGTTAAGGGTTATTGCTTATTTCATTGTAATTTTTATAGCGGCTACATATAATAAATTTAATATGGAGAATTAAAGCCGAACATTCTATTTCAACAAAAGAGATAAAAGTATCCTATTCTATTATAATAAGGAAAACATTTGTGTAAGCTATCAGAGATACTGTTTTAATAGTGAATTAAGAGCACGGCTTCAAATAAAGCCCGTTCTCACCGGGACTCGAACCCGGGTCACTGAACTACCAGTGTTCAGTGATTAATACCACTCGGCCGCTGGTGGGTGCAGTTTTCATTGTGCTTCCTTAATAAAAATAACACAGATAAAAATAAAAATCTCTCTTTGAACGAAAGAAATTTTTGACAATGGAGATTAAGGATTTCTTTCATACATTTCTTGAAATAGGCATCTAATTTGATTTTAGATAATAACAATTAAATAAAAGGAATGCTACTCTTAGTCAACATACCTAAGTCCAAGAAGTTACTACTTGAAGGCGTTTTAATTCATGAACGAAGAGAGAATTAAAATATTCCATCCTAGGTGTAAAATAATTTTCTTCTGCTCTTGAGTAAATACCGTTTCTTCAAATGTTTTACTAATGAAATATAATTATATTTATTTTCAGCCATATTACGTTCAAAATTGCATGTGAAGAATTTTATAATGATGTTTTTCATTTTCACTTAAATGTACCAAAGTGAAATAAATAAATAAATAATAAAATACATATTCATATTTATCATGGAAAATATTATAGCTAATCACGTAATCAAAAAGCAGAAAGTTTGTTTTCTTTCTAATAAAATAGACAAAACAGTAGTGATAAAATATGCAAATATATTTAATATCTGAGATATTAAAATTTAGATCTGAATACTCCGTTTACTATTATTACAAGTATAAATACACTTTATTGTGATAAAAAAACATGTATCCTTTCGATTATGTGGGCTTTTATCATTGTGGGCTTTTATCATGGTGGGCTTATATCAGTGTGGGCTTTTATCAATATGGGCTTTTATCTGCGTGGGCTTCTGTCAATGTGCGCTTTCGTCGGTGTGAGCATTTGTCGCGTGGGCAGTTATCACAGTGGGCTTTTTTTTGTGGGCTTTTGTCGCGTGCGCTTTCGTCCAGTGGGCTTTTGTCAGGGA
>KK116917.1:78124-113288 GCA_000611955.2 Stegodyphus mimosarum
AAACTCCATTGGAACACAGCAAACTTTATTTAATAGATCAATTTCATAACTGCAACATATAAGTCGAAGAAAAGGTAACATCAAAAATTAACAGCCAAAACGTATTCTATCTCTTTTTAAATTAAAAATCATTATCTTACTTCGTGCGAGAACCGCACGCAGCTCTCGTGTTGGCGTTTCAAACATTGCCATTTATTAACAGATATATTTCAAATTCAACTATTTTAAAAGTTTAAGATTATTATTGCAACAATATCTAAAGCTGTTACAGTGTTTAATTGGTTATATCGCGAATTAAATGCATTTTTATTTAATAAAACATTCAGATTAAAAATTGAAAAATATTTTTCTTAGGAACTGCATCTATTGCTTTTAAATAGCTTATAACAGCCGGATTAAATATGAAATAATCATATTTTACGTTATTCCGAATGGCAACAGATTCGAATAAAACGTGAAACAACGCATTTACAGTGAAAAAGACAATGCAAGATCGCATTTGAGTTTAATACCCTTTATGGGCCTTAAAAAAATCTTTAATTTTATAATGCTTTTAAATCTCGAAAGCTGCTGCAGTTTTTTTTGCAGAAAATTTAGGAAAGGAAACTTAATTGGAATCCTTTAGAATGATGGCCCAATTCTTTATAAACTGCATGTGATGTGTTCAGTAGAATTCTCTTAGTTGATTCTATATGTGGAATCTTCAGACGAGATCTGCACAGACTTTTATAGAATCTCTGCATAAATTTCTACAAAATATCTACATACATCTTTATAGAATTTCTGTACATATTCTATGGAAGCTTTAGCTAAATTTTAGAATTCTATAAGCATCTCTAAACTAGTCAATAGAAATTTTCACCGCAGTTATTCCAAGGATTCTACAAAAATTGAACATAGCATTTTTTTATAGAATTCTATAAGACATTTCGGTAAAGGTTGCTCTTACGACTTCGACAATTGGTATGACAGTTGTGGAAGGCAGAATAAGATTCAGGATGCATACGCCCAAGAGTTCATTTTGTCACTTTCTAGCACTTTCTAAGCACAAACTTGTAGTTCAGCATATTGTGAAATGTTCAGACACTATATCTTTTTAGTCGGCGGTTTCCTCTAACTTGTCTACATAGCTATCAGAAGGTAGTTTAATTTTTTATTTATAGTTTTAGTTCTCTGTTTATGATTTTATGATGGCATAGTCTTCTACTCTTAGATGTTGCTGCTTCTTATTTGTTTTCCTGTCATTTAGTTGTTCAGCCTTTTCAAATTGTTTATAATAAATTTATACACCGTCAAAGTTCACAGTTTGGTGTTGGGTTCAGAAAAAGAACGACTCTCTATGCCTCCAAATTCGTTCCGCGTTCTGTGCCAGATGTTCCGTCACTGTTGATGCCATTCCGCTTTTACATAAACACACAACATTTTAATTGAGTTTGGGTTTTTATATTTGGCAATAATATTTTGTTTTAACTGACTGCTTAATAGTTTTAGTATAAAGATTGACATTCGAAATGAAAACAAAAATATGATCCTACTATTAGTAAATTAAGCAAAAGATAACGAACCTCATTTCTGAATAAATATTTTCAGTTTCAGACGACTAATAACGTGTTCTGACTCAAATGACAAAGAAATTATTCTATGAAAGATATTTTTAAGATAAAGTGGTATTGCAGATGAGAGGAAGAAAAATAAATAGACTCTTCTCAGAATACTGCGTGCCGCCTTCGAGAATTTTAACGAGAATGCTTTTCTTTGGTTAACCAATTGGAATGTGAAGAAGACTTACCGATAAAGAAAACTTGAGTAAGCAGCAATAATTTTAGCCAAAAATAGTCGCATTTCGCTCAGAAAACAAACTTTTTCCCTTTCATTCTATTATTAGACACGAATGCAGTGAGCACGTAGATCGAAGGCGTTTTCTCCCAAAGTCGCCGGTACGAATACCAACAGCAGGCAATTTAGCGAATATATATATAAAAAAATTATGGCAATGCAAATAAACGGATGTTGACACCAAATGCTATTACCACGTATTATTTTTAAATAAATAATACAGAGAACATTAAAAACAAATATATGGCAACAATCAACACTTTTTTCGGGAATTCTAAGGATATTCGATGCAAAATACTTTTAATTTCCAGGCACCAATTTGCGTCATTGGGCGAAATAGTAGATAGTAATGTTTAATTTTAATAGTAATAGTAATGTTTAATTTTCTTTTTAAATGGTTAATTTTAATGTTCAAGTTTAATGTTTAATTTTAAATTCTTAATTTTTAAAAGTTAAATTTTTTAATGTTTAATGCTTTTTTTTTAAAGTTTAATATGCCTGTTACTGATGAACAAAATAAGCGATTTAAAACAGTTAAACGCAGTTCTTTATCTCTTTTATTAATTATCGACGGGATCCATGAAATGACACGATATGCTGAGAGATAAGGGGCGTTTAAAAAATTTACGATTTAGTTCTTGAACTTTATGGGTCGTAAGTACGAAGAAAGTAATGTTTAATGATAAAATTTTAAAAAGTTGTGTTATCAGTAGTGAGTCTAAGAGCAAATAGAAAAATCGGGAGCTCAACTGAAAACATAAAAATACTTAACAAACCCAAGAACCAAAAACAAAACAAAAAATTTAAAAAACAAAACCAAAAATTTTTTAAAAAATCTAAATGAAATTTTGAAAACATTGATTCAACACATCATGTTTTCAGCCAGTAACAAAGTGTAAAATCTGAACTCGATAGCTAATCAGGAAGTATTTCAAAATATTGATACCAAACTTTTGACTTTAGCGACGAACACCATGTGTGAGCGAATGCGATAAAAAATAAGAAAAAGGTAAAATTAAACATAAAAGTGATAAAAGTGAAAACATAAAAGTGTTTATTTTCTAATATATTACATAGTATTGAAAGGTCAACTAGTTTCCGGCCAATGACGGTAATTACTTGGTTTATTGATTACATTTTCACTTTTAATAGTACCTTCTTAAAGTTTCCATTTTAAATTTATTGAAGATTCATTTTTGATGTTTCCATCTTAAATTTTTTCAAGCTTCAGTTTTTGAGTATTTTAATGAGTTACTAATGTGTTTGAATATTCTAATGAGTTTATATTCTAATGTGTTATAGAATTCTAACTACCTTTGCCAAAGGAGATAATATACTAAATAATCTGTTAGAAAATAAGTTATTTTTTTATTACTTCGCAGCTTTTGCGCAAATATTAGGCAATATCTTTGATTATATATATATATATATATATATACATATATATATATATATACACCCACTCTGTTACTCACCTCGGTGAGCTTAGTTTTTTTAAAAAAATTATTTTTAAATGTTGGTAAATTGTGCCTTTTTTGCTTTAAAAGTGATTGAATTATGTTGTTCTTATCTTCCAGTTAAGGTTTTTATGCCAGTTAATCTGCATGCAATAGTAGAGTTATGAACAATTTAAAAGGTGTTTAAGTGCGATTAAGCCTAATAAAGCAACCATATTTGCTTACATTTGAAGCTTAGATAGCGAATTCAGTCAGTTTTTGCACTTTCGGTGGCTTTTTGCAGAGTGGGACGAAAAGTGAACTTTCAGTTTTGTGCACCGAAAAATCTGCCTTCTTACCCGCTGGCCGAATTGCTTGTTTTTGCGCAGAAACTCTAATTTTAATTGGAAAAAATAAATAAATAAAAAGTAAATAAATAACTGTTTTAATTGTATTGGGGGTTTTATGTTTTTCTATATTTTTCAGTTTTTAATGGAGATGTTTTGAGTTTTTATGTATTTTTGCCTTGCCGTCAAGTGAGAACTGAATTAACTGAATGAGAAATATTCGAAAAATTGAATGAAATTCGAGGAAATAAGTTTTGTTATCAATAAGTTAAATTTTATCAATAAGCAAGAAATTAAGGTAAAAAAAATATGATTTGGACATCGTATGACTTCCTTGTGTGGCCTACTAAATTATACATATTTTTTGAAGCCTTTAAACTGCCATTGGAATTATTCTAACTTAATTACTGGATCCTTCAAGGCAAGCTGGAAAACTGAAAATTTTGAAATTATATATCTGGGTCCATTTTTGTAGTACGAGAGGCAAACTTCTTTATAATTTTTGTTTCACAACCAGTACAAAACTTTCCCAAACATGACTATAGTAAGTGGGAGATCGCATGAAAAGTTAAATTTTGCTATCTGTCGAAAATTATTATTATTTTTTTTAAATTTGACGTTGCCGAAACAGGAATATTTACGTTATTTAAAACAGTTCTGTAACTGGAAGTATATGACTGCGACCAATCATTGAGAAAATAAGGACGGGTAACTACTTTTAAACCAAGTAAGGGGGTGGGGTGCATATGTATGAGTGTGTGTGTATATATGTTACCGCTAAAACTCGGACGTCGTTAATGTGCACATTACCTAGCTAATGTGCAAATTAACTGATTTACTCAGTTAAGCTGCATTCACACTAGTCCGTTGGGGCGAAAAGCGGCAACGCGGAAAAAAACGCTTTCCGCGTACGTCAGTTCACACCAGCGCGGCAACTTTCGCTTTTAGCGTTGTCATATGCTCGCACTAGATGGCTCTTCGTGTCGGAAACTTGGGAAAAACATGAAAACTTTGTGTGGTATTTTGACTTTTTACGATTACATTTTTAAATTAAAATGGATTTAATTTCTGCTCGATTAAAACTTATTTTAGTTTGTGTAAGAGAAGCAGAATGCAGTTATTTATATTAATATGTGAGAGGTGACTGTAGCAAGGAGATGCATAGAATTTAATTGAAGAAATGCGCTTGAACGAAACGAAATTTCTTTTAATTACTTTCGCATGAGACCTCATCAATTCATTTATTCAAAAGCAGAACACTAATTTTTGTCAGAATATCGCAGAAAAGAATCGTTTGGAAGACAGGAATATGATATCTTAGAAAAGGATCGTTGTATATATATAACGCTGTATATATCTAATTTAATTTATTTATGAGTTTTGTTGAATGATAATTAAAAAATCCTAATTTCATTATTCTATTTTGAAGAGTAAATTTTTCATGGGGTGGAATACCATAAATGTTTTTGCATGATGTATGAACTTCCCTTAAATGCTTCTTTAAATGAACTTCCCTTAATTTGTTGAAATAATGCAGTAAAAAAGTACATTTTGTTAAATATATGTAGGATTTACAGCATTATTAAATTAAATATCACATTTAAAAAAAGCAGCTATTTTTAATAAACAACAGCCATTTTTTTTAAAAAATGTTTTAGTTTCTGCCTTATGTGCACATTTTTTAACTTAAAGTAACAGTAATTACTTCAATTAGTCATTCATATATTAATGAACCGCCGCTATCTAAAGACTTATTTTATAAGGTCACTTTTATCTAAAATTCGTTGAACTAACTTCATTTTATATAAACTTCTTTTTCTGCGTTAAAAATTGAATTCCACAATTAGCAAATTTTCTAATGCTCATGCAAAAGTTCTTTAAATAAATGAAAAATTATCATCAAGATTAGACCTTTGGTTAAGTTCATATATAAATTGTTCGAAAAGTGGTCATGCATGTTAAGAAAAACAAACACTGAAGCCATTAAAATGTATAGCAGTATTCCACAAAATCAGCTACATACTAGCAAGTTTTCTTTTCCGTATAAATAACAGTTTTCTTAATTTTTTTAAACAAATAGTTTACTTGTCATCGCTCTTTTATAATTCAGAACTCACTAAATTTCCTATTAGATGTAACAGCAACTTTATACTAATACCAGTATCGCTTTTGCTAGTCTCGTGTCAGCCGAAATAGAATCGGATCACAGTAATCAGATCATCTTATGAATTATACCAAAGGCTCGTTGTCAAAAGAAGGATAATGCGCACAATGCCAAACGAAAATTAGATTTATATGAATGATGAATGAAATTAGATGAAAAAAAATAAATGCAAGCTTCTTGTGTCCCCCCTCCCCCCCAAAAAAGTCGCGGTAGGTATTTAAAAAAAAAAAATGTTGTATTCGTATCATCAAAGGCAGGAAAAAGCAAGGCCCGAACCCGCCATACAATTCCCTACTACCCGCTGAATGTTCTACTTAAGCGTGTTACCTCCGCGCTAAGGTACCTTGTAGGTAAGCATGGTTTTCACACTTCACCTTCAGGAAACTGAAGAAGCATCTGCGCTACTCTGAAACTAGTGATAATATTTTCTGTAAATATTTGTTTTAAAATACCAACTGCATTACAACACCACTCCTCGTGACACTTGAATTCAAAATCTTTAACTCAAGAAGCCAACGTTTTATCCGCTAGGCAACAAGAGCAACTTTACATTGATGTAGTTATATTTTAAGAAAAATTCAAAATCTGGAATTTCAAATCCATCACTATTTTCTCGCAACAGTCTGTTGCATTAGATTATTCTGCAAAAATTATCAACCATGTATAATTTATGGTTCGTTATTAAGGTTTATTACTGCTAATAAACTTGAGAATTTTCCTTTGAATAATTTATAAAGCTATTTATTCTATTAGCATGTGCATTTTTTTATTGTTATCTGAAATTTTTATTCAGATTAGTCCATTTGACTTTTTTTTTTTTTCATCACGAAGAATTTTTGGAAGTGCAAACATTTAAAAACCGTGGTATAAACTGGACGTTTGAAACCAGATGATTGAAACTCACGCGTGAAGCTTCGAAAAGTTGAAATTAAGTTAACTCACGCGTTCTCCGGAAAATGCCGCCTCTGAGCTCGCTTCTGATTTGTCAAAGCTTTACGCCCAAATGCGTGACTGCGTTGGTGTGAATGGGGCTTAAGTGTGGAAGCAGGAGTTTTTCGCATGTTACCTAGGTAAGGTGCACATGAACGGCTTCCGTATCTTTAAATTTCAAAAGTTTATTTCTCTCATATCTTTTCCCTTCTTTGTATGCACACAATGTCATTTATTTATTTTTCGATATCTAAAATATCAAGTTAATATAATCAAACAATTAACAGATTAGCTGATAGCGTTAATCATCAATCAATTAAAAAACTATAATACAAAGAATAAAACGGGTTACTGATACTGGAGCCAATGCTGGAAGTTACTGATGGTAGAACGATAGTCATGAACAACCGACTAAAAGAAATGCTGCATACACTAGCCCAGAAAAGAACTAAACAGGATGATGCAAGATTGAAAGTAAATATTGTTGTGGGCGTACGGTTTCATAACAGACTGAATGCTTATAGGTTGATAAAATTTATTTAATCGAAAGAAATACTACAGAGTTCTGGAACTTTCCACGAAAACAGTCGTACAACTCTTCACAGTATCCGGTAATAAAAGACGTCTTTTCTCGATCATCAGTATATATCTCTACCTACACTAATACACTGTTAAATTTAAGCTTCGAAAACCACTTGCTACAAGAAAGAATGTCAAGAATATCGTCAGTTCTGGGAAGAGGGTAGCTGTCTTTGTTCATAACCTCGTTCACTCAACACAAAATGTAATTGAACCGGCTTTCTTTCTGAACAGGACAATGGCAGATGCTCATGGACTTGCTGAAGGCTCGATAACGTCACTTTGTTGGATGTTCTTTGGAAGTTTTCCTACCGCTTGCTGTTAAGCAGTCGGTAGGCGTCTTATATATTGCTTGGTTAGTAAATGATCCTCGGTATCAATTCTATGCTGTGTCAAACTGGCTCGACCTACGTCAGAAGACGAGCAGGAGATAACATCTTGAAATTCTTGAATGGCACATTCGGCAGCACTCTTGTCTTCATCGCTTAGTCGTGTATTCTGCAATAACTCCGATGTTAGGGCGTATCCGGAGACACAGAGACTGAGATTGGAGGACTATTGGGTCGTTTAATACAAGTCACTAGGTATACATACCACAACTACTTTACCTTTCCTAATGATCTTAGGTTTATTATTGACGTTGTCAACTCTCACCTGAATAACTATACTCGAAAAGTCGACGAGTGCGAGGCTACTACTACTTCCCGAGGTGTGTTATAGTTCTTGAGATATTCCATTCGACCGGAAGGAAATTTCTGTTTTCAGCTTTGGAATCGAAAGTAAAAACTTTGGTCTTGCTGGTACTGTGATGTCATGAGCTATGATTTGGTGGGTAGATTTTTTACTCCATCATCAGCAATTCTAAATACGGTTATGTCCTCAGAGGAAGAACGCAGTTCGTTATTTTTACAGTCCGATGAAAAACTTTATTTTCGTAGAAAGTCTAAGTTGATTATGTAAGGGTATATAATATCTGCTACATATGGCGTGTGATGATAAGCGGTACTTACAAACGTGACGTTAACGTTTAATTTTCCATTGATATTGATTTTATCCACGAAGGGTAAGGCAGGGTTTATCTAGATGAATTTACATTCCAGTTGTTGAGCCGGATCTTTTCGGATTGTGGTCACAACAGCTTCTGTATCGATGGTCATATTACAAGGAACTGCATTATACCCAAGTTGAAGAGTCCCTTACTTCGCTACTTACTTCAGAAATCTAAAGCGCTTTAAAATTAAGCTTCTTATTATCTGACAACCTCCGCTTCGAGATGGGCATGAATTAGTTTAACTCCTTCTTTCTGGGAGCCGTCTTAGTTTCCGTGCCCTCGGATGTTCTGCAGTTTCTTCTTACGTGACCTTCAGCAGCGCAGCTCCAGCATTTTAAGGTCGGTTTCTTGCCACTCCTATTCTGTCTCAAGGCGTTGACTAGTTCTAGACGAGCTGTCATTTGATCCATTGGTTCCTGGACGTGAGCAGCTCTGATTGGGTGGCGGTCTGTATAAGTTGCTTGCTGGGCTGCCTCGAACTGAATGGTGTACGCTAGAGAGCTTTTTAAATCCTCCGCCACTCGCAGAGCTTTCTGTAGTTCAGGATTCCGGATACCATCGATGAAGTACTGCAAGGACAGGATTTCCCTTGTTTCTATCTGCCACTCCGGAGAGGCGAGATGAGACAGCATTTCAACATACTTGGCAAGTTCCTAGATTGATTTCATGGGCTTTGTTGAGGGAATTTTAATTGAAGCCTGCTATAATCTTTTAAAAACTTCTGCCCAAAGCGCAGCTCCAATGTGCAGGACAGAGTTGCGAAATCTAGCCTCCGGTTTTCAGAAGGAGCTTGAAGGATATCTGCTGCGTCTGCTCTCAGAAAAGCTGCGGGCTTACAGGCCTTAGCTTTGAAATCCTAACCATTCGCATCCGCCAGTATAAAAATTTGTCTCTTATACATTTTCCAGGAGATCTTAGATGTGGATAGCTTTAGAAAGGGACGACGAGACATGCGTAAAATTTAAAACCATCAGGCATCAGGTAAAACATGTAAGCAAAAATTTAAAACAATCAGAATTGCTTCCTTCTGTAGCTATGGATTTCTTTAAGGAGTCAGCTTATTGAACGACAGTAGAAACTTTCTCTTCGATTTGATCTTTGAAAGAAGAAGATGTTTCCTCAATTTCTTCAACCCTATTTTCAACCGTGTCTATTCTGCGATCCAGACCCTAGAACGTTTTTTTTTATTATGCAGCTAATTTCTCTTTCTGTTTCTTCTTTACTTGCTTCAATCTTTTTTTGAACAGTTTTCATCTCTTCTGTAACGGATTGTTGGACAGCTTCCATCATTTCTTAAACAGCTTTGATCTCTTTTGTAACGAAATCTTGGTCAGCTTTCATCTATTCTTAACCAGAGTTGACGGCCGCCTCCATTTTTTTTTGAACGCAGCAAAGGCACTCAAGAGCTGTCGTAGTTGCTCATTCATCCCTCTTGTCACCAGCGTTCAATCCCACTTCTGACACCAAAAACTATTGTGTGGGTAAGTGTTCGTAACAGATTGAATGTGCACAGCTCCGATGATAAGTTGATAAAATTTCTTTTGTCGGAAGAAACACTTCAGAATTCTGAAACTTTCCGCAAAAATAGTCACAGTGTCAATTACAGAGCCTAATTACAGAGCCTATTACAGCAATTAGGCTTCAAACTTCTAAGAACGTTAAACTCAACTGAGTGCAAAGCGCGTTTAAAGAGCGAATCTAACCCGGAGATACCTCAGTACTCCGATTTTACGTCAAACTAAACAACTAACAACAGCTCGTAAGTGAAAGCAGATGCTCACCTCGACCTTATGTAGTTTTCACCCAGTCGGTCTTGAGTTTTCACACGGCCGCCGAGATATTTCTAGTACTTTCTGCTTCTCGAAATTACTGGGAGGTATATCAGAGCCGAATTACGGTTACAGCTACATACAGCATCAATTACAGTTATTCAATTACAATGTCCGTTACAGTTACACAGGGTCTACACCAAATGGTCGCCAAGTTTTGAGATATCTTAACGAATTTGGCGACAAAAATTAGTTGCCAAAACCTTTTCCAGAGCGCTATCTCGCCAAATTAGCGAGATAGCCATTTACGCAATGTTAAAAATAGACTTGCCTCTGTATTCGTACTTTTCCGGCAAGCTTCGCTTCCCTAGATTTTCATGCTACTTTATGCAGAAGAATGCAAAATGTCACGTATAATTGCACTAAAATCATCTCTCCATGTACAAAATTCGTAGCAATACGAAGAAAACAACGAATCCTCAAATAGTCCGTTTGTGTGGTACTTTTAGGTAAAACATAGGCCAGGAAAACAACAGTCTCATATTGATGCTTTCACAGAGGTCTAGTATCGGAAGCCAATGACACAATTATATCAAGCCTTTGGATAAACAGCACAGAAATTGGGAATCAAACTAAAAAAGATAGAAAGAAACCTGAGCAACATGGTAAATAAGGCTACGAAAAAGAAGACACCATTTGAAATATTATTTAGGTATTCGTCCATATTTAATGATGTAGTTAGGAAGTTAGCAGATGAAGATTCACATACATGGAAACTGAAGAGCAAAAAACGAAAATTACTAATCTATGAACAAGGAGAAATCTCATCGATGCGATGAGATGTGCTCCTAAGGCTACAGGTCAATCTATCAGAACATAGCCGAAACATCCAGGACTATTTTATTACCTATGATGTATTACCTATGATGCTTACAGAGTAACACAATCAGTAATGAACGATCGAGGTCGCTATTTCACCACCACGAGTCAGCTAAAACCGTGGAAGTGCGAGCCTAGTTCTGATGATGATGAGGATGATAATAACCAAGACACAGGCCAGTTACCAAGCATGATTCATTGACAAAATCCAGGAAGATCTTTTCGTAAGGACTAATGATGGTACATTCTGCTACAACTGAGGTGAGAACTTTCCTTTTTTTTATGTTTATATACATATGATTGCTGACAAGGCTTGAAAAGACTTTGGACATTTGAGAACTTATTGAAAACTAGACTGAAAGACTTACCGTGCATTATATAAACTTGCAATTATTTTAGGACTTATAATGAATAAGTGTTATTTCAAATTTATCACGTATTTAGTAATAATTTAAAGAAAATTTCCATTATTATCCGAGTGTATTTAAAAAAAAATATGTGAAATTGAGTTTATTATCACATCAAATTTTAACATAATGAGTAATTTTTTAATGTGTCAGTAATGTGTATTGTGCATTATAAGATTAATGTAAACGTAATATGTATGATAGATAATGTGTATAACAGTTAATGTAGAAATATGGTGTAATTAGAAAATTAATTTGTGCTTGTAGCAATCGGAACGATTGTCAAATCAGAATTGCCGAATATAATCCGCCGATAGATGACACTGTAAAAGAGCCGCCATTAGACAGTGCAGAATAGAAAGAGGTAGAGAAGAAAACGCGAACGATATGATCATGATTCCCCAGCATACCGCTGGCTGTATATATGTAAATAATTATTTGGTAAATAACCGAGTTTATTAATACTGTGTGCTATCCTACTGAGTTAAAAACAGAGGGAATAACTAACAAGTGTATCCATATTAAATTAATGCTCTATTCTTCAGCACGAAATGTAGCTTCAAATTGGAGTCAATAAATTCTACATTCAAGGAATTCTGTTTAGTTTCCAGCCTTGCTAAACATTTATTTTGCACTTGCATAATATTTTGACTGTTTTTTGAAATCCTCTCTTATATAAGATGCTCAATGGCGATATATATGTGTGTGTGTGAGTGTAAGATAAAAAATACGTAAACCAAAATTGTAACTTAAACTAGCAATAGCCTCTTAATTCCTCCTCTCTATTCTAAAAACAGTAATTCCGTTTTCTGCACTGAATTAGCAGAACTCTGAAAATATCGAGCCCGGAAATATCGAGAGTGAACCATGGAAATAAATGGAAGATAGTTGCCTGGTTGGATGAATCACGATTTCTGATTTATTACGTCGATGGTTATATCAGGCTTCGCCGTCTTTTAGGCGAACAGTTACTCCTCCCGGACCAGGTGGTCAGACACAGGTTGGTGGTGGTATTATGCTTTTGGGGGCCTTTCTTATGGGCGGCTCTGGGACCCTTAGTTGTGGTAGACAGACCGCGAAAGCTGCGGACTATCTGAACATAACTGCTGATCAGTTGCAACCTTACATGACGTTTGTCTTGCAGATTGGAAATGGAATCTTTCAGCGGGACAACGCCCTACGTCACAAGGCTCGAATTGTATTGGAGTGGTTCTAGAAGCCATGAGGATGAATTCCAATTAAAATCCTGGCCACTTAACTTGCCAGATCTTAACCCGATAGAGTACATTTGGGATGTCATGGAGCGGCAGCTTATAGTTCAAACACTACCATATCGGAATATCCTGACTTTGCGTAACCGCTGCTTAAACACAACCTGTCTCCAGTCATCTACCGAGAACATGTGGCATCCATGCCAAGGCGTGTTACAGCTGTTTTGCAGGCTAAAGATCGCGCAACGCGTTATTGAGTAGGTGGTCATAATGCTTTGGCTCTTCAGTGTATATATATATATTCTATCACCGTTTTACTGCGGCATACTAGTGCTTAAAAATTCAGTCCGAGTGTTTATAATGGTTTCTTCAGGAATCATATCAGATGTTTTTCGTCTGCTTCAGTTTTAAATATAAATTAACAGAAATGTTATTGATGGCATAAACTGCGCTTGTTTTCTGTAATATAAAATTGATAAAAGTGCTATGATGCCTACGATTTAAATTAAAATTTTACAACTTTGATTTAGTAATTTAGGAAAAGCATATTAATTATTGTTTGCGGATGAATAAAATGTTGCAAGATTTTCTTTTGATTTTGCAGTCGTAAAATGTGTAATCATATTTAATGTTGTTAACCTTGGTAATAGTATACGGTAAATGCGTGTCATATCTTTGAAGTAATTCATTCATCTAACAGAGCAGTTGTTGTATTGTAACTGAATTCAAATTGCTAATTTTTTATCATACTGAATTAAAAATATTTTATGGTTAAAAGGAATTTTAAAAACTGTTAAAATTTTATCGTTTTAGAAATACAAATTTAATTAATATTTTTTGCATTAATTAATTAAATAATTTCAATAATTTTAGAGAAAATTATTAAATCGTAATGCAGTTAATCATTATGGTTTTAAATTATTCTTAAAGTATTTGAATTAATGCCAAGAATTTTATAATCATTCTGAGAATGAAGCAAATATAGAATGCAAATTAAATTTTGAATATTAACATACAAAATGATAAAGAAACGCATTTTGTGTAATTATACAGAAAATAAAAAAGGTATAACTTTCAGCATTATTGTAGTTAATATTAAAAACATTCATAATTTAAAACTTGAATTATAAGGTATTTTCTCCGTCCTTTCCGCATACCTTCGTGGTATAATTTGAAGCATACTACACGCGTATTCGGAAGGACCAGGGTTCGAGTCTTGGGGAGGGTAAGGCCCATTTTTCAAGTCTCCTGCTTCAAAATAACCTAATAACTCTACAGTGGCACCCGAACTAATAAAAAATGGTGTATGATAATTCGTCACCCCCCACGATTTAGCGATTGGATCCCATCATACCCAGTCGCCCTTTAAAGGGGGAGTTTATAAGGTACTTTCTCTCTCCTTTTCGCATGCGTTCGTGGTGTAATTGAAAGCATACTCGATGCGTATTGGAGAAGTCCAGAGTTCGAGTTCTGGCGAGGGCACTGCTCATTTTTCAAGTCTCCTGCTTCAAAATAGCGTAATGACTCTTCAGAATAATTGTAATGAAACTGAATAAGTTTAATGTAATTAAAAAGTGAAATGGGTAAGAAAAAGGTATTTTCAAGTTATGGTGGATGAATATTATAATTATGTAATGAATATTTGAATGTAAAGTCTACAGTATATTGAAGAAGTACTGTTTCAGAAACAGGGACATCTGTATAATTGTTTCTTTTACCCTTCGCATGCAATATAAACTTTGAAGACTTCCACGTTATATTTTTTTTTGTATATAATTATTATTTTTATTTGCTTTTTTTATATATAATGACATATGGCTTTATTTTTTTTAATGTATAATGGAACGTTTTAGTGCAACTCGCAAAACCAAATTACCTTATGTAAGGAACGGAGATCTTTATAAGCAACTGCCAGGACAGTCTTTAACCGCTGATGAATTAATACATTAGTCAGCTTAAGTGGACTTGCCCAACAGATAGATACGTTTGGATTTGGAGAAAGCTGTGCGGTCTTTCAGTTTTGTGTAAGATACGAAAATTAGAAATGTAATAATAACGATTATAATTTCAGTATTAATGTTAAAATTATGGTTATAAAGGTGAAAATTACAAGGGTATAAAATTTTATTTCTGATTTGAGAATATTTATTGATTAATTATTTTGAGGGTATGATAATTTAAAATGAGTGATGGGAGTATACCATTTTTATATTTGTGATTGTGATACGTGTGTCTTGATATGAGTTCTGGATATATTTAACATGGATGTGAACTGGACTTTTTTTTTTATACAGCGTACTTAGGCAATGTTTATTATAAGACGAACAAAACAAACGAATACAATTAACATAAAGTTAGTAACATAATATTCCCCTGGCGTAGAGCTTTTCAGGGACGGCGCTAGACTTTTTGCCGTCGATTCAAACGTCGCAAATCCAAAACTCTGCCGCCCGATGCAGCTACACCAGTTGCACATGCTTTGGCCCTGATTTTCTTCTTTTTCTATAATCTCGACTCTTGTCACGTGGGAGGAAGGGGAAAACGAGAGCCGTTCGGCTAAAGGGCGCATGCTTAGTGTCCATCAAATCATGACAGTGATATTATGTAACAAGTTTTCAAGACTTCCCTGAAAAAATATGATTATGTGGATTTTAAAACACAAAGAATTCATGACTGAAAATTTTCACGGGACACTAAAATATAATCCTAGCTTATGTTTTTCAATTATTTAAACAATTATTTTGGATGAAACTTTATGACCTGTATTTTTCAAAATTTGTATTTTTAAAATTATTCCATTTCCTTTTCTAATACTTTAGTGCTTTATCTCTTGAAAAGGCTTCTGACGTTAAGCTTTTTCCCCTTTGAAGGGGGGAGGGGAAGATGTAAGATAAAAAATAGTTAACCATAAATTACAATTTAAATTAGCAATAGCCCCTTGATTCCTCATTTTAATTCGGATAATTCCTCTCTCTATTCTACAAGCAGTAATAATTATTTCTGGCTGCGTCATTTCTAGATCAATCCTTACTTGCAAAACGCTGATAACGTTACTAAATGAAAACGTGAACTCCAAACTTCGAGAATTGAAAACTTTCTTTTGGTGAGCTTCCATACTGAATACCTGCGCACTTTGCTCCTGCCTCTGTTCTCGTTAAGACGCTGCCTTACTGCTCTCTTCCTTTCGCAACAGTATTAAAAATGTAAATGTTAGCGATTAGTGTGACAAGTAAATTGTGGCCGAAAATGTCAATTGAAATAAAGATGAATATTTAATCCGCGTCCGCTGCCAAGTTTGCTTTATTGAATCAACATTTCTATAACATCATGATTTCCAAGTCTACACATACTACATAACCACCCCCTTGCCTGACCTTTATTTTCGCAATCGTTGGTCGTAGCCATATACTTACAGATACAGAAGTGTTTTAAATAACGAAAATATACATGTTCTTTCAACGTCGAATTTTAAAAGTAAATTTAATTTTCGTCAAATAACGAAAGCTAACTTTTAATACGATCTCCTGGTTCCTATACTTATATCTGAGAAAGTTTTATGCTTGTTATGAAAAAATAAAATTATAAGAAGTCTGACCCCCATACCATAAAAATGGACCGAAATATTTAATTTTAAAATTTGCACTTTTTAATATCGTCTTCAATTTGCCTTCAGGAATCTGTTAGTTAAGTTAGTTCGAGGAAATTGTTAATTCTAGGAAATAAGTTGAATGAAGTGAAGCAAAAAATGTGCAGAATTTAATAGGCTGTACAAGGAAGTCATATGGTTGTCCACATCAAATATTTCTTTCCTCCAGCGCCATATTGTTACCGTTCGGTAAAATACTAAATAGTTATCTTTCAATTTTAATCCGCCGTTTTTTCCCGCTCACAAGCGGCAGAGCGGTAATGTCGCTGAACACTGGTAGTTTGGTCCAGGATTTGAATCCTGGCGAATGGACTGGCTGTCTGGGCGTTTTCATGTTTTTCCCAATGTGTAACGTGTATACGAGCCGTTTCTCTCAGTAAGTCTTCTACAAAGTCATCACTCCTTTCAGGAAGATAGCCCTCGATACGATTAAACGGAACCATTGCCATAATTAAAGAAAACCAAACCGTCGTTACTTCCATAATGCTAGAAACATATTTATAGATTCTTCATTATATACCGTATTCTCCTTCCCTAGTTTTCTAGCGCCAGTTATAAAAATTAAAAAAATATTCATTTTATTTTCAACTATGAACATTAAAAAAATTTCGTGTTATTTTCCCCTTCCTTAAAGCCTTGAGAAAAAGAACTCTAAATTTCAAAATGTATCCGCCCATGTAGTGGTCAAAGTACCAGGAAGGCTACGCCAAACCTTCCCTTTCTAACCATTGAACTTTATACCAGCCCAATACGAGAACCAACCATTCACAGTGACGCGAACAAGGAATGATTGACATCTGGTCCACAATTTTGACGAGTCGGCTGCATGCTCACCTCAGACGAGTCAGTAGCACAGAAGACAATAAAAGCGAGCGAGATTCAAGATACAGGGAAAAAAGAAAGAGAAATTAAAATAACTTTATAGATATTTCAATATTAATATTTCTACGCATTCTTACTGAAATGTAGGTTTCTTTGAAAGAAATAATATTGCAATAGTTACCTGTAGTTTACCACTGACTACTTTTCATTTGTTATATTTATACTATAACTGCATCCTTCAGAAATGAAATGCATTACTTTCTCCTATCGATTTTCGAGGGATAAAATTAGTATAAAAAGGGGGGGAATACGCTAAGCAACACTGTAATAATAGAGAACAGAGATACAGACAAAACAATGGCTATCGTGTTTCGAGTAACACGGGTTGAAATCAAAGCGGCAAGATTCTGTCAACGTTTTTTGAAGAACACTTCTGTTTTGGGCCTGCTAATTACAGTTGTGGATATAGATCGTTATCAAAATGCATCCGGCTAAATGAAAACGAATATAAATAATGACTGCGCTACATTTCCTAACTGGTGCAATAAATGCAAATGTTTAAAAGCGAAGCCGCTTTCCAAAAGACTCATTGATGTTTTTTAAGCAGGATTGGAAAATAATTATCCTTTGGTTTATTTACCTAATCTTTGAACGTAAATAAAAAATTATATTTAATCAGACAATAATAAATTTTATTTTCACAGCTGTTAGAAATTATTACTGAATATTTTATAAATAATAGCAATAATCTTTAATTTAGACCATTCATTCCCTTATGCGTCAGAATGAACTACTTGGCTACCAGTATGTCTCGGTTTCTAGACACTAATAAACATATTCCAAAGTATCAATTATATTTGAAAATAGGTTTTGGATCTTAAAAAACATTTCTTTTATAAACAACCAATAGCAACCGAAGGAATGTGTAAAAGGTTAGATTTCGTAATTTTTACGAAATTGATTGCTTTAAATTTAAAAATGACAAAATATGAAGCTTTGAGTCATTCAAAGTATTTTTGTAACTGGAAGTAAATATCTAAGACTAATAGTTATGGGTAAGGAATTCCTGAGGACGTTAAAAGTTTAGATTTGAATTTTATTAGGTAAAAGCTAGTTTAATTTTTACCGTTATGTAAGTATTATGTACCATTATGTAAATCGTCCGTGTTTTATAACAATCGTCTTCCAAGCAGCATCGGAAGCATAATTCACAAGTGCACAACAGTATCGCCACTGAGGGACGGGTTTCAATAACGGACCAATGAACTTCTATTGCTGTTGTGACTTTTATTTTATAAGTTTATTTAATCATCAACATTTCGCTTTCTTAAAACTTATCACGCGCTGATATTCGGATTAATGTTCGTGGTTCTTTATACCGAGGAAATGATCCAAGGTGCAATTAGCCTCGAATATTATTCGTTTACTAACAGTTGTGGATTAAGCGACTTAGAGCGTACAATTTTTTTATTGAGCTGAGAATTCTTAGAAGTGTTACAATGAAGATGGTATTTTCCTATCTCAATGCTTGCATTCCTTTGTTTTTAAAGTGTAAGATTCAAAACATATACTGTGAATGATTTGATTATATCTATTGTTAACGTTAAAAGTTTCTTCGAATAGATTATTTTATAACAATTATTTTAAGTTTATGCACCTACCTCTTCTAGCTTCAGCTTACAATTTCCTACCAGAACGTATTTTCAGAAACGCGGTTAATGCAAATGAGTAAGAGTAGTATTTAAGTCGATGTTTCGCTGACTTCGTTAAAGAGCCCGAGTTCCTGGCTAGCGCGCGTTTGTCATTGGCTACGTCTCTCTCTAAACTATTTCTATGCTCGGCAGTACTTTAAGGGCTTGATAGCTTCGCCGACTTAATTGAGATTTAGAGGCCAACTACTTAGAATTTTGATAGTTTCGGCTATAGGTTTTAGTTAAGCATTAGTTAAGTTTAAATTCTTATAATTCAAGTTCAAGCCCAAGTGGAGGCTTTGCTGTACGCTGCGAGACAGAAGCAGACCGTGTTCATCTATATTTTGAGAAATAAAGGGTAGTTAATCCTTCTTGAGTCTTACTTACGTCTCTGTTCACGTACTCAAGCGATTATTTGCTTATCAGTGTAAGGGATTTCCCACGTTGATGTGTGAAATAAAAGGGTGGAACCCCACATTTGGCGCCTGAGAGATTCCTAACGAACTATGACGTTAGGTAGTGAAGATTTCTCGTTGACCTCTCCGTCTTTTCAATTCCCTCAGCCTCAAGCAAACCCAATGTGGGGATTCAGATTTATCGTGGAAACGATGAGAGCGGCAATGAAGCCAGCCGCAGTATTCGACGGTAAAGGTTCCGTGATGACTTTCCTGGAGCACCTGGACCTACATTTCACGTTATATCCTGTGAACCAGCTGCAGAAAATTACCATAGCCACATCGAACCTAAAAGGCCAAGCTCTCAGCTGGTATAAAAATATTGGTAAGAGTTTGTTGGGGGATCCAGGTTCGGAAAAGTACAACTGGTAGAATTTTAAAACATCGCCATTGAAAGCATTCCCAGTTGTGAAAGACCATGCGAAGTTGGAAATGGAATTGTTTAGCAAATATCAAACCAGTTTCAATGAATTAACGGATTTCATATTAAGGAAGGTCCAAATCTTCAATTTTCTATATGGAAAAAGGTTCGACAAGGAAATTATGGAAGTCATATTGCCGCAGCTACTCCCATCGATCCAGGACTTTCTTGAAGTCAGAAATCCGCAAATCCTGGAAAGCTTATTTGAATTAGCAGTAAAATTTCAGAGCAGGAGAACGGCGGAAAACGCGAGTACAAGCAACTTTCGGCAGTATTCAAGAGTTTACTCTCAGAAGAAACCTCAAGGTCAACACAATCCATATCGGCAAGCAGAGAAAGTTGAAAAACCAGATAAGAAGAAGACTGGTCAGTCCAAAACATGGGGAAATAAAAAACAGCAGTATCAAGGGACAGAAAAGAAGAATTTAAACTAATCGCGATGACCAAGAAAAGGGTTAGACCACCGTTTGGGAAGAAAAATCCTTCAGAAATCAAACTGAATACGATAGTCGTACAAAATTTGGCTTTGCCAGAGATCCATATTTTATTAAACGATATCCCTATTACCGTCCTACTAGATACCGGAGCTCAATGCAGCTTCCTTTCGCAGGACATCTTTAAAAAGCACTTTCGTTGCCATAGATTATTTAAAACAACCGGACAACGGGTGATTGCCGCCGTGTCTGCATGGGAAAAGTGGGGCTGCACTTTCAAATAAAAAACGAGATTCAAAAAGTTAATTTTTTGGTTGTAAAGAATTTGTTAACCGTAATTATACTGGTGATTGATTTCTTACGCGCAGCTAGCGCAAAAATTAATTTCGAAGATTCTATTTCACAGGTCAAGATGGACAAAGCTGAAGAGGAACAAGGCACAATGCCGGATTTGGACCTTAGTCCTCTCGAAGAAAGAGAAAGAAAAAAAGAAATGGAAACTCTGGTAAGACAATTTTCTCAGTTATTTGATGAAAAACCCGGGTTCTGCCAAGTAGTAACACATAGTATTGACACTGGTAGTGCGCCCCCAGTCCGGTCTAAGCCTTATAGATATGACCATGTGAAAGGAGATATTCTCCAGCACATTCAGAAAATACTCGAGAACAAGATAATTACGCCAAGCACCAGCTCCTATGCAAGTCCAGTAGCTTTGTGCAAGAAACGTAACGGATTACCGCATTCAGATCCGAATTCGTGGAGATTCGCCGTTGATTACCGAAAGTTAAATAGCATAACGAAATACCCCACATATCTCTCCCCATAATAGATGAAATTCTAATAAACATTTGTTCTACTAAGTATATGACTACATTAGACCTGACATTAGGCTGTTTTCAGATTGTAGTAAAACCCGAAGATGTTGAGAAAACAGCTTTTATTACAAAGACAGGCGTGTATGCTTTTTGAGAATGCCGTTTGGCTTAAGCGGAGCTCCGGCTACATTTAAAAAAGCTATGGACATTGTTTTATGGCCAGTCTTAGGCAAAAGTACAGTCAGCTACCTCAATGATATAACGTTTCTTATTGCATTTTTTTTCCAGGCAATTAAAAGTGGATTTTGATGTGTGGCTGCTCTGTCTTGATGCAGTTCTACTGATTGATGGTACTGTGATTAAGAAGAAGGTATTTCATGTTTGAAAACTGGGTACAAAATATGTTCCTGATAAAATGTCGAGTTAATTATAACATTTTTCTCTACTCTCTATATTTTTAACTTTCAATTATATGAAAAGCCAGCAACAATCACAAATCCCTTAGAAAAACTTTTTTTAGATTCTCTGAATCATGTTTGAGATTTTTTTCTCCTCTTTGATGATAATAAATGAATCTCTTCTATTGCAGTCATTTAAATATACCCACCATTAATTTATTGTGACAATAGTTTTCCATTTTTATCTCGATAAACGTTTCTCATAATTAATTCTGTAGTGCCTTCTGTGTTCAGGGATAGGTCGCGAAGAAGACGATGCACATTATGTTTTTTCGTCTTTTAAAGATTTAAATCAGCATTAATCATTTTGTTTACAGTTGACACTGAGCATTTTAATAACTTTCCAACAGTCCTTTGTCATGGCGTATTTTACTTTTAACATTTAAGATATTACCTTTGCAACATTCGAAGCATTCCGTTTTTGCCTTGGATGTATATTTGGAACAATATTTGCATTTGAAGTCAAACTTCGACACTTTTTTTCCTTTCTTGTTGACAATATTACCGTCGTAGCTTTAGTTATCGATATGAATAATTAGTTACAAGATATGAATAGTTTAGTTAGTAATTAGCTTTAGTTACCAGATATGAATACTTTTATTCGGAAAGAACACAGACATAGCCTTCCATTGCTTCTTTAAAAGCGCCATTTTGCATGAAAATAAAACTGTCAAGGAGCAGAAGAAAATTTATACTTTCCCAAAATATACAGCGGCTCCCAAAAGTATTCTTACACTTATGATTTTCACTGAAATAGGGTTCTATCCATTAATTAAAAGTAAACTTTCTGAATGAGATTTTAATAATAAGATCTATAATCTATTCGTAACAAAATTACATGAAATATTTTTAAAATATAGCGAAACTTTATGTTTAAGAAATTAATAATAAAAAAATGACAAACATTTTATCTCACAACAGTCTTCGTACATTTAAAAAAAATCTTGACATATTAGTAAATATTTTCATTTTTCGTTAAATTAATATTTAGAAGGATATCCTTTAGCATCAACAACAGCTTTAAAACGTCTGGGAATAGATTTTACTATTTTTTTTACAATTTTTGTATCAATGTTCATCTATTCTTCCATCATGACTGTTTTGAGTTCGCTTTTCGTTTTGATGTCATGTTTTCGTACTCTAACCTCCAGTTCTTTCCAAATGTGTTTTGGATGGGTTTAAATCTGGCGACTGAGGTGATGTTTTCAAAACCTGTGGACAATTATAGAGACACCTCAGGCGAACGTTCAGAGGCGTATGCTTAGGATCGTTATCATGATTAAAAATAAAGTTGTTTCCAATACCCAAATTTTGGGCTGATAATTTTAAATTGTCTCTTAAAATATTTAAATAAAGAGAATGATTCATTATGCCATCAATAAATACGAAATTACTTAGTCCTGATGCTGCCATGCAACCCCCACACAAGAACACCTCCACCGCCATGCTTAACTGTTCCAACTAAGTTCTTAGAATGAAGTTCCTCATTTTTTCTTCTCCATACAGTTATTCGACCATCGGAACCAAAAATGTTAAATTTGCTTTTGTCAGCAAATATGACATTATTCCAGGACGTTTCGGGTGTATTTATCATTGATTTTGCGAATGAAAGCCTAAGCTTTCTGTTTTTCTCACTAACAAAAATTTTTTACGGACAGAACGCCCATGTAATCAATCCAGCTTCTCCGAGAACTCGTCGCACAGTTTCAGGTGAAATTGAAGTAGAAAACTTTGCATTGAATTCTGCAGAAACTTTTACAGCAATCAAACGTGGGATTTTCACAAATTTTCTAGTAATAAATCTCTCATCACGTTTAGTTAACTTTCTCGTTTTCAATCAGAGTTTCTTCTTTAAAGCGGTTTATCACATACTACACTGTAGAATGGGATAAATTAACTAATTTTAGCGATATTTCGAATTGATTTACCACTACTATGGTGAAAAATTATCAATTTTCGAATGCTGTTTGTAATTTTTTTACGACTGCGACCCATTTTTCAATAATAAATAGAATATTATGAAGTAAACAATAAATTAAAGCAAGCGATTTTTTAAACGCCACCACAATGCAAAAATTAAAAAAAGCGGCAAACGATAATTCTAATTTTGATTTTATCCAAAAATATTTCAATGTACGAAGACTGTTGTGAGATAAAATGTTTGTCATTTTTTATTAATAATTTTTTAATCATAAAGTTTCGCTATATTTTAAAAATATTTCATGTAATTTTGTTACGAATACATTATAGATCTTATTATTAAAATCTCATTCAGAAAGTTTACTTTTAATTAATGGATAGAGCCCTATTTCAATGAAAATCATAAGTGTACGAACACTTTTGGGAGCCACTGTATGCCTATATTATATATCTTGCCATATTATATATTTTTTTTTTTTTTTTTTGATAGAAAAACAAAATCGTTCAAAAATGTGCGAACAGCCTCTGTATTGTATTATATGTACTATCATTTATCTTTCATGTACACAGCGATTTGCTTTCCTTTAAAAAACATTAGTGACTTGCCCAAGCTCGGCATCACGCACATTAAATATTATATAGTTACATAGATTATATGATACATCGCTGTTTTCTAATATCTGACAATGCATAATTCTGAGTATCAAAAAATAAAATAAGGTTGTCAAAATAAAATTATTACGAAACAACGAAAAAGTAGGTTACCTGGATAAAATTATTATCTAAAACAGAAATCGCTAAATTTGGCGTGCCCCTTATTCTTCACTTTAACCAATTTAAATTTCAGTATTTTCATGATTCAAAAACAAAAGCTTCATAATATCCAAAATTTATTAGCTTTTGTATTTGAATATACGATAAAATGACAATAAAAAGAAATAACAAATAACGCATAGTTATTGATACTTCTAACGTCATTTCTATCTTAGGTAAGAAAATGTTAGTAGCAAATTTATTAATGAAGCATTCAAATTTTAAACAATTTTTTTTGTGTGTGTATCGTTAGAAAATGGCATTTAAGAACTCATCAATTTAAAGTACTTCCCAGAAGTGTCTGTTTTATAAAGCACTTTAATATAAAGAGAAATTTGCAGTTTTATAAAGCACTTTAATATAAAGAGGTGAAACATTCTGAGTTACATATAATATTATGTGATATTAGTGTGAATGAAATGAATTATGTGATACAATGTAACAGTCAAATAACAAAACAAGAAAGACCTTATATAAACAAAAAAAAAAAAAAAAACTTTTAAATCAAAATATTTATTTGCAGAAAAAATATCAATCAAACTTTTAGCTATACAATTACATCAACAGTCTGGTTTTGTTTCAATCCCCAAAATACCAATTCGAAGTTTGCAAACTATAATTACTTTCTTATTTCAAAAAATGTGTATGCTCCTTCTCCATTAACAGACATACATTCAGCTTCACTGGACACTTTATTCTGAAACAGGAAATTTTGTATTTTATGCAAGAATAGAAGAAACTAAAATGCATATGAATTTACCGTATTTCCTCGCATATTCCTCCCCCCTTTTTTTTCACTAATTTTACTGTCTGAAAATCGAGAACGGAAAATTATGCGAATAATTTTATTTTGGTAATAATAATAAATAAAACATAATCATCGATAAACTAAAGGTGACTATCACAATTAAAGTAAAATAACACGCCAAACAAATATTCATTTAGAAGTCAAATAGCAAAAACTCATCCTTAAAGGCTGAGCTTTTAAGGAAATTATGTTTCAGTTTTCTTATTTCACCAATAGATGACGCCAGTAGTAGCTTAACTCCTGTCCATCCATTCTTATTTTATCTTATCACATTCATTTGCACTTTGACAGCTGAGGTTACTAGTTCGGTAAAACCAACGAAACTGGTCCTATAAAAATTTGAAAATATAACGCTGATTTTTGTTGTTTGACTTCTAAATTAACTATCAAACTTTTATTCCTTTAAAAGAACCTACATATCGATAGGAATAACTTTATAATATCTACTAAAATATCATCATTTCAACTTCGCTGTAACTTGAATTTCGTCAGTTCTTACTGCTGCCCCTGCTATTTCCTAGTCTCCAATCATTCATAAACAATTAGAAAAAGTGAACGTGCAGCCGACGGGGCAAAATTGTAGACTAAATGTCCGTTCGTGTTTGTATCGTTGTGATGAGTCACTTCTATTATTACGCTGTCATTTAGTTCAGCAGCTAGAAGAGAAAGGTTCGGCGTGACATTCGCAGGTAGTCTGCGAGGGTTTGTTAGTGAGACGAAAACATTGACTACGCGGACGAATGCACTTTAAAATTTAAAAAAGCTTGTTCTCTAAACACAATGAAGAAGGGGAAAATGTCACGAATATTTTAAAAATTTACAGAACCTGGCGCTAAAAAGATAGGGGAAAATACGCAAAGAAATACGGTATATAAAAAGGAAGAATTTCCAGTAGTTTTTTAAATAACTTTATATTTCCTTATGCCTTTTTAAAATCAATTTTATATTTACGAAAAGGCAATTATATGGAATATATTGTTGCGTTATACGGGTTCGTGGATTTGAGAGTATCCGATGAAAACACGATGCAGAACAATAAAAAGCACAATTTATTTACAAGAATCACTATTTACAGCACAGTTCCAAAATTACCTTTACAAGCGTCGAAAATCTACAATAAGTACGCTGAAACAATCAGCAACACAGCTTCAGGCTGTAACTGTAAAGGTAGCTTCTTGGCAACACTAAACTTATAATAAACACCGTGGAACAATCACCAATACACTGTCAAGCTATACTGTAAAATCACGGCAAAGCACTATCTCGATCGCTTTCCGTTCACAAAACTCTCGCGTAGCTTAGCACTCACAGTAAGCAGCTATTCTCACAATGCCGGCTCTCAGAAACGCAGGAGTTTATATAGCTTTTCCTTAGTTTCCACACGTTTCGAGAAATATCTCGACAGGAAGTTATTCTTGAAGCTTCCCGATTGGACCATGGGATATCGCCAATTTGGTCGCCAAATGGCCAATCTGGCAACCCCACCATACACTATTTTATGGCAACCCTAGTGCTATGCCGGAAAGCTTACATACAGGCGCAACCGCCGAATTTTTCGCAACAATATGCATATCAAAAGGACATTCACGTATGATAACATCATGTCCTTAAATACTGATACTAGATGCAATTGAAACCCGTTATAACAACCCGGCTTATAACGAATTCCCCGATACAACGACTGAATTTTTTGGTCACATCCATAAATAACTTTTCGTAGCACACATTGCTGTACAGTTTCCTATACACTTAATATTATTATATACTGCTACAGCCAACATATAAAGGAAGGAAAATCGGATGCAACGAACTGTATGGAAATCTTCGATTGAAATTATTTTGTGTTTTTACTATTATTTTCAGAATTTCTGCAAGTTTAAACAAAAGATTGACTAACACTTAAAATTATGCACAATCGCTCCATAAAGGAAAACACTTTTATATTACTTTTCTTTTATCTCCAACCCCACTTTTCTGTGTGTTCTAAAGAAAGGCTCTGTAAGACAGGTGTGAACCCATTTTAGGAGGTTGAGGACACAAAAGGCAACTCTTAAGACAGCGATCTCAAACTGGCAGCTCCCGAAACAATTTTATGCGGCTTGCGAACACATTACCCATAAATTAATTGGCATTATTATAAAAAGAACTAGAAGAAAAGCTGCGGCGTGGCTCGAACTTTTGCTGCCTGGGAAGTCACTGAGTTTACTGCCCCTCTCGATATACAAACAAACAAACAAATAAGGACAAAAAATGTCAAAACAGCATGTAGGGAAGTGAATTAAAACTCTGCGTTCATTTTTCAAGAAATACTTTTATTCCAATATTTAAAATTATTATTTTTATTATTTATATCTGCAGAACCATCCATAACATTGCAAAGACCTATTTCATTGCTCTTGCTGTTATGTAGATAGTGGAGAAAGATTTCTTAAATGCAAAATATACTTTTGTAGTTCTTAAATACTTCTTAAATGACTTTTATTTGGAAAAAGCTTTTCATAACTAGCAACACTTACAATAACTTGAAAGGAAATATGACGCTAGTATTACAATATTTGTAATTTTGTTCCGGAGATTGTATTCTAGAATCAGTTCACATATTTTGACTTTCTTCGTGAGCATAAAATAGTTCAGACTCCTAACAGACCTTAAACGAATCATCGCTGAGTCGGAAATGAACTTCAAAAGGTTTAAAACAAATCTTTTTATTTAACAGAACTTAGAACATAAATACCCTTCTTGTGCTCATAGTATCAGCCATCACCTTTAGCGAATACACTTAAAATAACGGTCAAATTCAACATTTAAAACTTGATCTAGTAGTCAAGGACTGCACAATTTAATTTAATTCTAAGTTGGCTCAAGAATTCTCACGGGCTTAACAACTTAAACGACGGCAGCTACAATGCAAAGCCTAATACTTATCAGAATTGCAAAACTAAACTACGTGACCTCGAGCGGCAGATACACGCTCTGTCTTACAATCCCAAAACGTTTTAACTACTCTCGAACTCATTTACTTTTTTGGTGAGGAAACGGATAGCATAAGTTACAGTAAAGGCCGAAATTATGGTAGGCTACGAATTGCGCGAAATTTAATTGAAGACATACTCCTTACCTAAGTGCCAACTCCCCTACAACGAAAAATAGGCAGCTTCTTCTTCTTCTTCTGTACGAAGGGTGAATAGAACAAATATAACCCACGAACTGCGTAACTTCTTCCTCTCTCTTCTTTAAGAACCAGAATTCCCAAGAAGATGGGTGCTGAAGAAGTCTTTATCCTCATAAATGGAACTTTTGATAGAGACTGCAAGTCTCTATTTTCGTTTATCAAGTACTTTAAATTTGTGCATACAAAAAAATATTAAATTAAAATCTAATATATGCTAAAGTAAAAATGAATTTCTTTTACTCTCATATTATAGTTTTATAATACTTAAAAGAATAATGAACCAGATCTTGTTTATTCTCGACAGGGAGTTCAAAATTTCGAAGTTGCAGGTTTTAGCTGCTGATATATAAAATTGAGATATATATATAATTAGCCTATCAAATATCGAATTTGTAAAGCACCTTGAATTAGTTTTCTTTGTCTAGATAAATATTAGCAAATCTTCTTAGATGGTTTGAATGATTTTGACTTTCAAATTTACCATTTTAGATGAATAGTTATAAATTAATTTTTAAAAATTCTCTTTATTTAATCTAAAAATGAGGTTTGTTAGGCGCTTCTAAATTGATATCAATATGATTTCAATATGGTATGTATTATTAAGCTTTCTATTTTTAATTGTTGAAGTTAATTTAAAGTTATTTAACTTTCTTACAAATTCCATATTTTAATATTAGAAAACTTTTTATTCTGATTATATATTATATTCTTATTATTTTTACTAAACTTTTTATTAGAAAACATATTTATTCTGTGTTCCAATAACTCTATCCGATATACTTTGACATGCATTTAATTTCTAATACACATTTAATTAATAGCAGTTGATAATTTTGAGCATCTGCAGCATTTTCACAATTAATAGAAAAAAATCGAACTCCCTTATATTCATGTTTTGGGATCTTTGATTTCCTCTTAATCTATTTCTTTCTTATATATTGTTGTACTGTATTCAAGCTTACATGATTGAAGAACTTGTATATTGTCGTATTGTATTAATGCCAATTTATATTTAAATGATAATTTTCGTAAACTCTTGCGTCACAACTCTAGTTAATGAAAGATGTTTTTAACACTTTGGTACAGATTAATCTTCAATATGTAGCTGATTTTCCAATCTAGTTTCAGGTTTAATTATTTATAAAATTAATTATTTGAAATTTGCCATTGCCTTCTTCATTCATGCTTTAATATTGTATTCCTAGTACTTTGTAATAGCATGCATATAAGTTTAACTCATTTACCAAACATGTAAATTTAGAAGTCAGCACACTTTTGCGTTTACTAGTACTGTGTCTTCTGTTTTGTTTAATATACGAGTAACAAAGATTTCATATTTTTTATGACATGATTTTTTTATAGCTGTGCTAGAAGATTACATACTCAAGAGTGTTCAAAAGTTTTTATGCATATCAAAAAAGGGAAAACTTTTTTATGAACAGTTCATAGTGTATTTTATACAAGAGTTCTCTTGTGGTATATAATTCTATTTCTCTACTTCCCTTTTCCTGTTGGTTGCTATGGGGTTCGAAATGTAAAACTGAATAGTAACCTTCAGCTTTTTGAAAGAAAGCAGTGTTCATTGGAAAGTGTAAAGATCTCCTTTAGCGTCTAAGGGTAGAGATAAACTACTTTTGTTTTATGACGTCGTTAAATTTCCAGGACAGGCAAAGGGAGAAACCTTGATTCGGGTTATACCTGAAATTATAAATAATTGGTTAATTTAGATAATAATCTCATCATTTTCCGCAGCAGACTTGAATAATCGCAACAAAGGTCTCTAACAACCTTGCTTGACAACCCTAAACCTTTACGAGCCAACTTTTGAAAGCATGAAATTTACAAAACAAAATCTAAATATTTACAGAAGATTCACATCGCTAGACAATAAATTCACGACATTAAAAAAAAAATCTCATTGGAATCTCATTTCCCTCCAGGCATCTGCAAAGAAAAATATTTTAACAAAATATATCTTAAATATTTCATATTTTTTACTTGCGATTTCAACTTCGTCAAAATCTTTTACACCTTATGTCAGGGACAGCGAAACTTTATTGATTAGTGTGCCAGTTAAATTACGGTTTATTATTTTCAGGTGTCCAGTGTGTCACGTGTTATATTTCTTTCTCAAAATCATCTCTAAACCCTGCTTTGATTTCAAACTGTCGAATTATATTTTGTAACCATATTTGCTGTTAAGTTAGTAACTTGCATCAAATGTAAATTGAATAAACAGTATTTAAAAATATTTCAGTTTAATATTAAGGTAACGTAAAGTGTCCTAAAGCAGATACCCTTTACTAAAAGTGAAAAATTAAAATAAACGGAATTAATGGTAGATATTTTGAATTTTTTATAGTATGAAAAATTAGATGTATCAATACAATTCAAAATATATTATTAATTGCCTTTCATTTTCAGTTAAAAATCGTGTCCTTTTTAAGACGCTTCACTTAATACTCTTCTTACTTTTCGAAATCCATTCACTTAATATTATCAAAAAATGTTACATTCAAAAACTACATGCATTTAATCCTGTGGCGATGTTTTACGCCACAATACTCCAAACTTGTCGGATGTTTCGTTAAAAGAAAAGTCTAAGACTTAAGCCGACGTCAGATGTCGACCACGAACAAGTGGGAACAATGAAGTATAAGTAAGTTTCTCAGTGAAAAGTTCAAGTATTTATACTCGAGTTATAACGAGTACACGCGGGGTACAGCGCAGCAAATATGGATACTGTATGAGAATGTTAAAATACAAATATTCTTATGGGAATGCAAATGCTCCACCACAGTAGTCTCTCCACCACCCCCATATACCCGCCAAAGGCCACGGGGAGTCAAAGAAACCTAGGGTTAAATTTGACTCTTGTGCCAGAACGAGTAGTCCGCACAGGAAGCATAGTGCCATTCGGCACTACTGTGGAAGGCTGCTCAGAAACAGGAATCGATGGCACGGTATCTGAAATTAAAAATGCTGGTTTCAGACGATTAATGCTGATCACAGATTCTTCTCCTTTAATATGAAGGGTAAAATTGTTATTAGTTCTTTTACTACTTTAAATGGCCCATCATACGGAAGAGTCAGTGGTGGTTTTACTGCATCATGTTTCACAAATACGTGAGTTCACGATTCTAAAGCTGGGTGCACGAAACCTGTTAAATATGGGCTAATGTAGGTACCAGTGCTATCTCTCTCACTGTCTTACACAATTTCTGTAACAATGAAATTGGATTAGAGTAATTAGAAACTTGGGTGGGTTGCGAACATTCTGCAGGAGAGGAATAGTCGTTCCGTAATCCATTTCTGAGAGCAAGTTCCTTCTAGATCTTCTTTGCTGTTGTTCGAAGACCGAGGAGTGGCTAATTGTTAATTGAACAAGAAGGCTAATTGTTAATTGAACATTATTATGGCACATTAACATTTGATTTAGTGAAAGATGGAATCTCTCAAGTAATCCGTCAGTTGCAAACTGGTATGGAATCCGAATTCGGTAAACACCAGGAATTTTACTATGAGCATTGAACATGCGTGACTCAAATTGTCGGCCTTGATCAATACTTACTATACACAATTAATACTCACAACATAGCAATCCAATCGCCAAAAAGCGCTTGAGTGACAGATTCCGCTGAAATATCGTTTGTTGGTATTGCTCCCGGCCATCGTGAGAATCGGTGGATGAGGATTAAAAGGTAGAAGTATCTTTCCGAAAGTGGCAAGGGCCCCAAAATATCCAAATGCATGTGTTCAAAATATTGACTGGGTACAGCGAAGGACTGCCATAGACTGAGAGCATGCCGTATGACTTTGGACTTCTGGCAGTCGATGCAAGCACGAGTTCAAGCAACACAGTCTTAATGAGAGCGAATGAGTTATTTTGTCGATCGTATACCTGCATGAGAAAGTCCATGGAGAGAATCAAACACTTCCCTCCGCAATTGGTTAGGAACAAAAGGACGGATTTTGTCACGACTTATTTTACAGCATATACCGGGTTTTAATGGGTTCTATGCAATTTCTCAGAGGTGTATACTGAAGATTGCAAAAAATTGCAATAAAAAACTACCCGTCGCCAAACATAGCGAAGAAATGAACCTCATGTCTGGGCAAGTGTTTTTAGTATCGAACATTTATAAAGGATTTTGCGCATATAGCCAAACCACTGTTAAAAGTAAAGCGAAAAAAAGTTCGGTTTTCTGGGTCAGTTGAGGCTGAAACGGCGTATGAAAAGTTAAAAACTGAGTTTATAGAAGCGCCGGTTTTAGAATTTCCTAAAGGGCACAAAAACACTGAAATTTCGGCGGGCACCTCAGATTACGCTGTAGGCTCTGTTTAGATGCAGAGTGGTCTGCCCGTAGCCTATATTTTAAGAACACTCAATCAAACACAGCGTAATTACACAGCTATGGAGAGAGACAATTTTATTCGCGATTCGAAGGGTCGTTTATAAATCAAAGAATATATGGAACTCTATGCTGTTTAAAAGGAAATAACAGGGTAAATATTGCAGACGTGCATCAAGTGAAAAAAATATTACGAGCGCGCAGATATACAAATGTCCAAAGATACACTGGTGTGCAAAAATTAAGAACGAAGTCGAAAAATGAGCATATCAGCTGAACGAAGAGACAGAGCGGACAGAAAGACCAATCAGGAGATTAAGTAAGGTGATGTACGGTAGCACATGCGCAGATATGCAGGTAGACGTAATGGGGGAGTGTCTGAGTAGTATAAAGCATGTTGTCGGTGTAAGATCAGTATTTCCGGCAAAGAGATTGCACGCCGTTTAGCAGTTAAAATCACACCGAGTTGCTGCCTCAGCGAGAAATGGCGAATCAATCATCTGGATGCTTTTACCCGAGGTCGAATCATTGGGAAGTTGGAGGAAGGCCGCAGTGTGACAAGTGTGGCTGCAGAGTTCGGAATTGCTCACAGCATCGTTTCACGACTTTGGAGACAATTTCAAACTACAGGAACAGCTATCCGGGGGTTTAGTAGTGGTCGTCCACGAGGAACCACACCCGCAGATGACCGGTATATTGCCTTACAGGCCAGAAGAAAATGGCGGCAGGCAGCGGGAGAAATCGCTAGACACACGACACAGGCACTGAACTTACTAGGGAGACCCGTGGCAGCACGTAACTTATCGCCAGTAACGATTCCGAAACTGCGATTGGTGCTACAAGAGGAACGAGCAGCAGTGTCTCAACAGCTCATTAACAACTACATATCCAGCATGCACAAATGATGTGAAACCTGCCTAGCAGTCAGGGGAGATCATATCCCCTATTAAAGACCGGATGTTTCTTGCTGGACACCCATCACAGGGATGTTTCGGCCTTCAGTCACATTGCGCTCCATGCTACTTTTTCAATAAAGCTTCTTTTTATCCCTCTGATTTCTCTTTTAGTAAGTGTTGCTTACAATACTCATGTCCTTACGTATTGGGGATATTACGGTATTAAATGTGTTGATTTGGAAAGCTTTTGTACAAAGTTATGTTGAAAAAACCGTCTCGTCCTTAATTTTTGCACACCACTGTATTTTGCAGGAAGCAGCTTCTAGCAGAAAGGAAGCACTAATGATGAGCCTTGTGCGTCAATGATGGTGATTCCAGGAAAGAAAAGAAAGAAAGCCAGATCGAGGGGGGGGGAACTAAAGCGAAAGGTGCAGACACGAGAAGCCCAAAAGAAACAGCACGAATTGCTGGCCGAGGCCTGTTCGTGCTGTTTCCTTTGGGCTTCTCGTGGATCAAATTGATGAGAATGGGAAGTAGAAGTGAATCACCTTCAAAATACAACAAGCGGGTGAAGGACAAGGACCCTGCGATCCGGATTACAAGTGCCGGGAAAGAAGGGCACTAAACGGACGGCACAGCAGTACTCACGATTGAAGCGGCCATTAGAACAACCTTCCCAACGCAAGAAATTCTTTGGGAAGCATCGGAGCCCTTCGGTGAACCAGATCAACAGCTCTCGCGCTGAACAAGAAACGTAAATGGCTAGAACCTTGAAGTGACCAATGACTACAAAC
This sequence comes from Stegodyphus mimosarum, assembly GCA_000611955.2. Lineage (NCBI taxonomy): Eukaryota > Metazoa > Arthropoda > Arachnida > Araneae > Eresidae > Stegodyphus > Stegodyphus mimosarum. The sequence continues at coordinate 112,231 of KK116917.1, forward strand.
CGGGAGAAGGTGGCTTGGTAGAAAATAGCACAGAAACGTAAGCAGCTGATGGACAAGGAGGGCAGCGGCAGCCCACGGCAAAGAATAAGGGTCCGGCAGATTAGCAAATTTCCTTCTTGGGAACAATTTCTACAGGAAAGAATGGGAGACTTCCACAGGCAAAAGATAAATGCAATTACTCTATTCTTTATTTTAATTCTAAGTAAGAAGTTTGCTGGAAATATTTCTTTTAGTTGTTGCTTCGATAAAGAAGAGTTTTACTTTTGTATTAAGATTAGGTTATTCAATTATGGCAAAGCACACGAGGGCTATCTGCCTGAGGGGAGGGATGCCTTCGTGGAGGACTTTCTAAGAGAAACTGGCTCGTATACACGTTACACATGGGGAAAACCACGAAAACGCCCATGCAGCCAGCCCGTTTGCGGGATTCGAACCTTGGACCGAACTACCAGTGTTCAGCGTCTTTACCGCTCGGCCGCTGGTGGGCCCACTTTTGTATTAAGAAGCTTTATTCTTTCTAGCAGTATATTTTCTAGTTAAATAAAAACGATATGTTCAATTTTATTCTCAGAGACTGAGGAAATGTTTGCACGTTTGCAGCCATGTGAAGCAACTTCGTTACTCTTTAATCTAGAAACTTTTGTTGCATATAAATGATTTGAAATTGTTTTCAGTCAAGTATATTAATTGTAAATGTAAATGTGAAAGTTTTGTGAAATTGTTTAAAAGCCAAAAATACTTTTGCATGCTTCAAAACGGAAACAAATGTGTATGGATGAAAGCGTTAAGTCACGCTAATAGTAGAATTTATCTTAAAAGTAAAAGCTACTTTGAGAATGCCTGGAAATTAAAGTTAGGCTCTCCAGCCAATACCAAGTTAATTTTGCACTAGAATTAGCACCACAGGGGCTGAGATTTGAATGTAAGGTGTAATTCTGAAGTCTCTTATGTCTATATGCTAACAAGTAGGATGTTCGTTAGATGGGAATGTAGAATACGTTGTAAATGAACATACGCTCTCGTATCAGTACACTTTGCTGAAGAGCAGGGGAAGATTT
>KK116917.1:113348-130403 GCA_000611955.2 Stegodyphus mimosarum
TCTATGTGATAAATGATATATATTTAGTTGTATAAAACTTTTGGAACCTAAGTGAGTATGTTAAATGTATGCAATTCGTTCTAAACTATTTTTATTTCAGATACCTGGAAGGAGACAAGATGAAAAAGTTCTACGAAGAATACTAAGTTTGTTATGGAAGTGTTACGATATTTCGTCTGTAAAACAAATTAATCTTAAGAATCAAATTATTTGTGAATGTTGACTCAGGGGTGGGTTTAGAGTTAAATATCGTGAGTATGTTAAATGTATGCAATTCGTTCTAAACTATTTTTATTTCAGATACCTGGAAGGAGACAAGATGAAAAAGTTCTACGAAGAATACTAAGTTTGTTATGGAAGTGTTACGATATTTCGTCTGTAAAACAAATTAATCTTAAGAATCAAATTATTTGTGAATGTTGACTCAGGGGTGGGTTTAGAGTTAAATATCTTTATCAAGGCTAATCAAAGCCTTTTCATGATGATACTTAAATTCTAGCGGGGAAAGATGTAGGGTTCTGTTTAGTTTACTGATAAAGCTATTTTAATCTATGAGCCTTTCCTGAATTATTTTATTTCCCCTCGCAATTCCTCGCCAGAATCTAAATGAAGTAGATGAACGAGAGTATTTAAATTGTTGGAACGAAAAGGTTAGATAGAGCTTTATTTCGGGATTGAAAGCGCACGTTTGCTAGCTTTTTCTTCAGCTGTTAATATTAGTTCTGGCTACGCATTCTATGCATTCGGCTACGCAAAAAGATAAAGTAATTACACTTCAAAGTCTGAAATCTGGACGTCCAAAACCCAAGCTAAGAATCAGCGGCAAACTCTTTCTTTTTTAAATGCTTTATGCTTGCGCATTTGATAATTTTTTATAATAAAACAAGTAGTGAGTCTCGATTTTTAGTTCTCGTTACACTTCTGTACTGCCGCCCAAACGGGGTAGTGGTTAATGACTTCGACTACCTACGGAAGGGCCTGGGTTCTAATAGCGGAAACAGACTGGATGTTTGTAAATGTACAGTGTCTTCGCGGCATGAGGGCACTCTAAATATATGGCAAGCCGAAAGTCCTCTCGTGCGGTTTGGTAGTAGGAGAAGAGAGCTGGGAGACTTTCGGACACCACTCAATTATTTCGACGTTAATTATTTCAAATTAAGTTACAACTTTCAAAATGAATTAGTTGATGCATTTTATGCAATATGTCTTAGTTTCTCTAACTGCGAAACAAATGATAACTGATTAACTACTACATTCATCTTTCGACTTTGCCGCCTTAGCGCTGTAAGCTGTTGGTTAGCAGATTTTCGATCGAGCGGGCCTTATTCCGTTCGGTTTTCGCCTTAGGTCGGAAGCCTCTTCGGTGGCGTGCTGTCCCTTAGAATTGAGGTGGAACTAGACAAAATCATACTGTCACCTATATGGTGTCCAAGACTCTTGTCAATGACTTGAGTAATCTTGTTCTCCTTTCCATGACGAATTTCGTGGGCTTGTTCTGATGAGGTCCGACAAGTGAGCTCAGTCACAACAATTGCTTCAACGCTGATGTCAGCCTCTGGTGAATCATTACTTATTATTCTTTGCTTTCATCGCCACATGACTACCAACGCACTGCAGCTTGAGAAATGACCAATGCAGGGATGATTGGATATTTTTTTTAGATTTGCAATATTAGTTATTGAATACCAGAGAACAAAGTAAACTTTTATGTTGACATTACACTTAGCGTTAATTACAGACTTAAACTACCTCCGCTCGAAGCGTTGAGTGTGTTTACGAGGAGAAGTTTAATAAAAATTTCTTTTTGTAAATGACACTTATAAACCAAAAGATTACATTTAGCGCTGTTTAAATTGAGAATAACTACGTAATTTGTTACTCAGTTAAGCCCAGGACCAATGCCAGAGCTGGTGCGTCAGAATTTAGAAAAGGCAAAATTTTTAGAATTTAAAGAAACCCCGAACAACAAAATTAAGCTATGGCAAATACTTAGAATTTAGGGAGAAGTTAAGCAACAGAATTTCAGACCCACAGAGACTGCACCGGGCAGTAAAACGTGAAGTGCCGGCGCTTAATAAGCGTTAAGTATATGTAAGAATTTATTTATTCAGGACTCTGATGAAACGTAAGCAATTTCGGGAAATAGGCACAAGTACTATAATAAATAACTAAACTGACATAATTAATGCTTAACTTCGCCCAGATTCGATAGAAGCATGAAAAAACTTAGAACAGTATGTCTTTAGTCGTCAATCTCATGATATATCGTCAACAGTGTATAGGGGACGCTAGCTAAGCTTTATGATGACCCAGCGATTTTGAAGATTTTCAGATATCGCAATTCCATTTTATGGAATATGTGAAGAAATCTGTGGAAGCAGTAATAAATGATGATGATGATGAAATAGATGCCTTTCACTGTAATGACAATGCCCCAGTTATCAATCAAATAATGGACAGCGAAATCCGTAGTAAGGTTCTAAATTCAGAAAATAACGCTACCGATAACGAAGAAAGTAAAAGAAAGGTTGATGAGAAGGAAAAAAAAGTGGAACTTTGTAACTGAACAAGAATTATGTCTATCAATAGAAATAAAGCGAAACTATTAGCACGAAAAAGGAAGCAAAATAAACAACTTACATTGAAAGAAATATGTAATAAAGCAAATAAATAAATATTGAGCTTTCATTTGTTTATTTATTTCTAAATTTTGAATCTCTAAAACTCATGAATGCTTCATTATTTTTCATTTTATAACTTCTAAATGTTATCTTAGTAGATTCAAACTATGATCTAATATCCAGAAAAATCCTAAATCTTGCCACTGGAAAAATTCCAAATCTGAAATCGCCGAAGTCCAGAAGAGTTTGGATCTCAGACTTTGTACTACATTTCGGGAAAAGAGTTTAATATGAAGTTAACGGCCACTGATTAAAAAATAGGGCTAGAAAAATAATGTTAAGGAACTGACGGTTTACGACAGGCTACAAGGCCAAAATAAAATAAAATAAAATAAAATTGAATTTTTCAATGCAATAAATCACATTTCACAGCTTTCAAGAATTTCTGAAATTCTCTAAGAATTCTTTAAACAATAAGACAGCACTTCCTGGATAGAGAATTCTATATAACTAAATAAATCTATAGAACTACATAATTTTAAAGTTTTAAACACTTCAAAAGCATTAATTTTCATGATATAAAATAAAATAATTACCTCTTTTAACTCGTCTTGTCAGTAGCTAGTCGGAATTGATATGTAATTCACCTGTCACAGGTTCTGTAAAAAGAATCTCAATCAACAAGGTGTCAGAAAGATTTTCTCGTAACCGTAAAATCAACAAAGAAAAAATCCAAAATTATAAGACTCGAATAAATGAAAAAATTATAATGCTGTTGAGCTCTAAAATTTCTAATTTCATGCGGTTCCATCCCTCCATGAAACTAGATAAAAACTGATATAGCGATTTTCCCGGGTACTAGGAGTTTAATTTCTGATAAATGTTAGAATAACAGTACCTACAAATTTGATAATACAGAACACATATTAATAAAAAGATAATCTGAAATGTTTCAGATTTTAAACTAAGTCCAAAGGGGTGTTTTTTTTTAATGTTTTGAGTGTTTATTAAACTAACTTTTACCCGCGGCTTCGTTTGCGTTGATGTCCTTAAATAAGTTTCAAAGACTATTAAAAATAAAATAAAATAATTTGATTTTTTTCTTATTACTTGATCAGGATAATCAGGATAAAAGTTTAGTTACTATTACTTATTTTTTAAGTTAAAAATACACTCCGTGTAAAATTTCAGTAAATACTGCCCTTCTTCATTGAGATAAAAAGAAATCCATATTGCTGTCGCTAAGAAGCTATTTTGCATAATTTATTTTATCTTATGTTTTTTTTTGGGGGGGGATTTACTAAAAAATTCTAAAATAAAATATAGTTTAAAAACTGAAAAACATGCTTTATTTAGATATCTCATTACAAAAATAAATAATTTTCATTACCGAGATTTAAAAAAGTTTAAAGAATTAAAAAAACGTTAAAAACATTAATTCTTTTTCAGAAGAGCACGAATAAGAGTATTATTCTAGGATTCTTCTGTATACTATATTATATGGTTTTCCATTCGGCGCTAATACATATAAATTCCTGGCTTTGGATACACCCGAACAAGCAACATGTAGTTGACCAGGGTAAAAGCATGACTTTCCCAAGTGCACCCCTGCTACCTGTAATGTTTGCCCTTGAGCTTTGTTAATAGTAACAGCAAAACTAAGTTGGATTGGAAACTGCAGTCTTTCAAAGTGAAATGGTAGGTCAGTGGGGATTATTGGGATTCGAGGTATGATAAGACTTTCCCCTCTTCCTACAGCTTTTAAAATAGTGGCACAGATTATATTCTGCCCTAATTGCGTGATTCAAAGCCTCGTTCCATTACACAGTCGATGTGAATCTATATTTGGCATAAGCATAGCCGGTATATTTAGTTTCAATTGGAGTTTATGTGAGAGTACACCTGATAGCTCTAGTGAATTTAAAAACTCAGCAGGATATGAAGTGCTTTGTTCTGTATTCATGATTGTATCTATTGACAAATACTCTTTTATTTCTCCCTGCACCTCTTTCAAAATGTCAATGTTGATTTTGTTTACGATTTCATTTCTCGGCGCTAGAATTGCTCTTGCACATAACCAGTGATCACTATTTAAATTTTCTTGCAAGTGCAGGTAAACTTAAGCAATTAGCTCCACAACGTTTTCTACCAAATTACAAAATTCTCTGAAAGTAAAATACAATCTTCAACGCATCCGTTTCCAAACATCCATCGCCAATTTTCAATAGCGTCTCTGAATCTACATCATTATGAAGATACACTCTCATATTTCTTTTAAGACTGAATTTTTCAACCTGACAGGCTTTGATTTCATCTGTAGGTGTACCTCTCTGGATTACGCCAGAGTTTGTCGGAAATCACCAGCCAAAGAAACTACCGTTCCTCCCATATTATCTGTACTGTCTCGCAAATCCTGTAGAGTTCGGTTTAACGCTTCTATAGCTTTTTTGTGAGACATCGCACTTTTATCCCACACTAAAAGCTTACATTGTCGTAGCATCCTACTTCGAGAGCTATTTTTACTGAAATTTCAGATGGGCGAATCTTCCTGCGCAAGATTCAACGCCAGTTTTAAAGCGGAATGTGCAGTACGGCCGCCGTTCAATAGTGTAGCAGCTGTACTAGAAGAAGGCTACAGCAACCACTATTTTCTGGTCTTTTCTGACGAACAATAATAATAAATTTAGCAAAAACGTTTTCCCGGTAAAGAAAAGTGCACCATTCCCGGATTCTATTTTATGTAACACCTGATGGAACACGTGACTTTGTTCTGGAAGTAACTGAGGGACCAATTCTGCTACTTGCTGCTGCAATGCAATGAAATTTTAGTCTAATTCTCGAGCAATTTCACCATTAAAGTAATTTTCCTCTGATCGTCGTGGACTAAGCATTCCAAAATCTTGAAGCTTTTTCCCCACCATTGTCAAAACCTTCTTCGTTATAGATGTGCTATTAAAAGTCATATGTGCATGTACTCGCTGCAGTCGCCACAAAATATTTTCCGTCCTTCTTGTACTTATCCCATAAAGTTTGAGGATTAGAAGGGCCGCAAGATGATATAAGGATTGCGTAAAGTTCCCTGATTTTATCTGGCGATTGACATTGTACAGCTTCTTCCGCAGTTTCGTTCCAATGGTTATCATTCTCTAATAGACCCTGAGCTTCACATGCTTCTCTATAATTTCTACATTCTAGATTATTAACAATTTTAAAGTCTTTAAAGCTAGTTGGACCTCGAAAATGATGCAACAAAATGCGCAAACAAAAACATTCAAAATTCGTTACATGGACGGTGTAGACACGACCAAGAGCGTCCGATGATTTAACCCCCGGCCAATTTTCCCCAAGTGTACCTGGAACGCGACGTTGCCATTCGTTTTTTGAGTTTTTCTATGTATAGTAACGGCGAACTTCGGAATAGAATAATCTTTTCGCAAAAGTATCTGTCTGGCAAAGCTGGAAAAAAGCGGTCAGTGTGGTTTCAGGAGGAGAGAAAATTCTTTCTTGAAAATTGTTCTTATTAAAAAAAACAAGCTGCCCATTTTCTAAATGTACTACAAGATGTGTAACGGTCAGATATCTTTCATGTAATGGAAAACCAAGGAGCCGCCACGCTGCCTTAGTACTACTGACATATCACCCTGCTTGATAAGTTTGTATTTCATTCAGAGGCCGCAACGTACCTTCCTTACGCAGATAGAAGATCGTCTGGTCGCTTCCTTTATTGCTATATTTACAAATATATTTAATCGCATGAGCAGAGTTGCAGGCTTCAACAATAATGTGAGCATTAAATAATTTATATAGAACGGGTGAATATGGCACAACCCAGCTATTATCAAAAGTCTTGACTACACCACTGCGAGTTTGAATTGTAACTCTTCTACCACCATCTTCGGATGCTCTTCGTCTATATAAAAGGTAACCCTTATCATTGTGCACCGTTTCCTTTAATAGCTCCCGGTGGAACGTTTTCGCACATTTGCCAATTTTCAGGCAACGTGATGCTGGATTGCGAGCTCCACGGGGATCATGAATCATGTTTTTGATTATGCTCTCGTGTAAATTCTTATCTAGTTCTGAATGCCTGATTTCGGTGCTTATAATGTTGATCGAAGCTTTTGTTTTAACCAAATAAGAATGTGCACATGTGGCAGACTTTGTTTCTGTCATTCAATGGAGTACATGTGGCACAGGACGTTTCCAAATATTTTTAATTTTGTTATTACATTAATGATCTTTTGAACTTTTAAACAAAATACGCGGGCAACTATGTCATGTCGATCAGTGGCTCTTTGTCCGAGCATAAGCTCTATTGTTATTTCTTTCCATGAAGGATTGCAAGTAAAAGTTACAAACAGGTCAGGCCTACTGTAAGTGCGTACGTAGGCGAAAGCGTCTTGTGTGTATTCATGCAGATAGCTGCGACTGTTCACAAAAGTGGAGGGAAGAATAACCATCTTGCCTAAGTCGTTAGGGCTGATATTACCATCTGTGCTAATTGTGTCTTGTAGGTGAACGTAATTTTCAACTCGTAGTTGCGCCTGGTTTAAAAAAATGTAACAAAGGCGTTCGCTCTCTACTTTGATATACATATCTACTAAGAATTGATGAAAGAACTGCCTCGACCGCGGAAGGAGCTTGAAATCATTCTCTCGAAGCATCATGTGATAGGCGTAAAAATCAATGCAGGAAACGTTATTATTGGGAGCTTGCTGTTTTGTAGTTGGATTAATTTGTGGAATATGAAAATGGTATCCCAATTGCCCTTTACAAAAAATTAACGGGTACTGCAAAGCATAGTAAAATGTATGAGCATCTGCTACGCGTGTCAGTGTATTATCATGTGCTTGTAACACTATATCTCGCGGAGAGCATAGGTCGCCAGTAACCCATACAACAACTTTATTAACTGTCGGTGCATTATAGCGCCTCTCATGTTCGCCACGTGGAGTTCGATCAGCATGAATGAGGACTTTATAATAGTCTTGACGCCAGTTCTCTATTGCAATTTTGAAGGTATTTATCAAAACGTTGTGGTCATGTAACATTCTTTAAATTTTCAATGCTATATCTCTCTTCATCAAAATACTGACAACGACGGCTTACTTCATTTTCTTCTTGACCCATAAAATAAATTTCCAAAAATTTATGCGGTTCATTATCTGTTGAAAAAAGTGAACCGATTCGATGATATACCTGGCCTTGTACGGTAAAAGTTGGTGAAAACCCTGGCATTCTTATCTCTTTGTCTACTTCAAAAGATGCCATTTGAAGCAAGAGTTGTACTTTCTGATTTTACTTAAAAACGCTTTGATTCAACTGTATCATACGAATATAGAGTTTTCAGCGGCTCTTCTGGTTCACCAAGTAAAGAAAGCGAAACTTTACGATTGGAACAGCATATTCCTGCAGTTTCATCTTCCCATATTAAAGCATAGCAAAACTGGCATTTTTTACTCATCGAACAGATAACAATTTAATGGATGATTATGGTAATCAATTGAAGGATCGTATTGAAGTCCAGAATCATTAAATTGTTATGCATGAAATTTCTTCGGTATTCAATTTGCATTTATGCATGAATGATTCTTCTCGCTTGCAATTGTTCTGGAGTATCTCTCGCTCTAATAACTGCCTGTTGTTGAGCTTGTTCTTCCAAGCGAATCTGTGTTTGAAGAGGCGTTTCAATAGCTCTCAAAGCAGTTTGACGTTCAGTTTGTTCTTTCAAGCGGATCTGCGTTTGGATAGGTGTTTCAGCAGCTCTGAAAGCAGCTTGGCGTTCAGCTTGTTCTTCTAAACGAATTTGTGTTTGAAGAGGCGTTTCAGCAGCTCTCAAAGCAGCTTGTCGTTCAAGTTGTTCTGTCAAGTGAAGTTGTGTTTGGAAAGGCATCTCAGCTGCTCTCATAGAAGCTTGACGGGAAGCTTGGGCCTCTAATCTTTCTTGTCTTTAAGAAGTAGTTTCATCAGTTCTCAAAACAGACTGTCGCCTTGCTTGTTCTTGTCTTCTTAATTGTGCATGTATGGAAGATTCTTGGGATCGAGCAATTTTTGCTGGGCCCGAGATGAATTCCTAGATATGTTAGATTTACGTTTGCGAGGCATTTTCAAAACGAAAAAAAAAAAAAAATTAAACTGCACTTAAATAAGTTTCAAACTCCGCGAGAATTTTAAAAATACGTGTATCGCCATGAAATCTAGTGAAACTGCTACGTATATTTCCTAATGACTGAAAAATGTTTGTTAAAGAAGAGTCAAAAGCCGAAAATTCTGAAGGATTTTAAATAATAAATTAAATTAAACAAATAAAAATTAATCAATGCTTAATTAATAAATGTTGCGCTTTCACGCCTTAATTACTTAACCGATCATCATGAAATTTTCAAGAATTATTTTATATATATTAGAAAAGGTTAAAAATGTTTGCGTGTTTTAAGCCACGCACCTGAGGCGCAGACAAATTTTTACATCGTTTAACTTACCGTTATGAAACTTTCAACATTTAATGTTTATACAGCGACAATCATTTTAAGCTATAAATCCTATTATACTGTTTAAGTTTCAACAGATAAGTTACATTTTATAGTCTATAAACTTTTCTAACCTATCCAAAACATTTCTTGTAAATTTCATGATGATCGGTTAAGTAATTAAGGCGTGAAAGCGTAACAAACAAGCGAACAAACTCACATTCGCACATAACCAGCATTATATTCTCATTTACATATTCGCATTTATAATATTAGTTATGATATCATGTTCTTCGCACTTAAACCATAAAATTCAGTTCAACAGCAATATCTCAAAATAGTTTTAAAATGAGCATATCTTTGGAATTTCCGATACACAGTTCCGCGCGCTGGAGATAAAAGGTTTTTTTTTTCCCGCAGAGTGTTGCTATTGTTCGTTTTTAAATCCTTGAGTTTGATAATAAAAAATTCGTTAAAGTTTTAAAAAATATGAAATAGATAATAAAACAAATTCCAAATTTGGGCTTTCAGATGCCCATATTCGGAAGGAAAGTACGTTATTCAAAACCGGATGGCTCTAGGTACCGTTGCTTTATCACAATGCGAAAAACATACATACATTTATGCAGATTTCCTTATTTAATTTCTTTAAATATAATACAGGACGATAATGTTTGGTGGCAACAATTTGAAAAGTGAATCGGTCATTTAAATGCCAAAACGAAAATAATAGTCCTTCAGGGCAAATTGCACCTTTGAACTAAAAATACAAAATGATAACAATATTTAAATAAGCTGTTTAGTCACATACGTATTAGAAATATTAAGAAAAAATATCATAAAAAATAATCTGTTAAAAAGACCTGGAAAAGCTTTTGTTTAGAGTGTATAACTTTATGTATAATAGTATCGAGATGAGTCATTCAGGTCCAGTGTTTTCAGAGCACTTCAAAAAGGTGCGTAATGTGTTAAGAGCTCTTACTTCCTTCATCATCACATTTTCATACTTTTTTTATATTTCTGCTTCATCACCACTCTTTGGAGGAGATTTTTAAATCTACCATAATCTTCGCATCTGTTAAAGTGTGATACCTTGAAATTGAAGTTTCCGTTTTCCAGAAAATAAAGTTCCGGTTTCTATGCTAGTTGACTTACATGAAAAACTTAGAGATGAGAAATTATAAACCTCTTCACCGATTGATCTGTATTAAAGGCATAGAAAATTTTCCGAATGCATCATAAATACAAGTTCTGGATGTCGTATTTAAGAACACATTGAAACAAAACAAAACAAAAGCTCTCTACTAATAGAAAGCAAGATATACATCAGTTAATGTTGTTTTCCCTGTACTCAAGTACCGTATATACTGGCGTATAACGCGTACTTATAATAGAAAAAAATAAGATCGAAATTTACGAGTGCGCTTTAGATGCCGGATATAAAAATGATAGATTAAAAATAAAGAAAATATCGGCATACAAGAACTAGATTTGTACATGTACCTAAATGCTGTTAATTTAAAAGGAATAACATATTTATGAGCTTAACAATTTTCACCATCGAATTACATGAAAAGTCTTCCGCTATATCTCCAAGCAAATCATCAAATCTTGTTTGATCTTTCCCATTCTTGTTACTCTGATCCACAAATAAATAATAGTCATCGGTTCCATCTTTCACCAACACCAAATATCGTTCATGCAGCACGATTTCCATTTTCTTTGAATGAATATGCTATCGAAACCAGGCTGTGTCGTTTCGTTTGCCAGGAACCATATTTACTACTAAAAGGAACACTAGATTAACTATACTTTAACTAAAGCAAATGGCGATTTACTAAACATTTCGACGTGCACTTCAGAATTACGGCTTGAGATGACTACAGAAGGAGAAAACAACTAACTGCTTATTCCGCGAATTTATTCGGGTCGGAAGGGCATTATCCTCCCGAATTCTGCCCCCTTTTCTCAGAACCTTAGAATAACATTCTTGTGAATACCTGCTTTAAATAAAACCCATGCTTTTTGCCGAATAATTTACTTCCTCAAGCATTTCCTCTATACACACATATTGTTACTCTAATTGCTTGCCGGTTCGATGTACCATTATTCGAACGCCTAGGAAAAACCTTCGAATGAATGACTTCAAAATTTAAGAGTGTCGCATATGTATCTTTCAGGTTTCTTCGTAAAGAAAAGGGTGTGCGTTATATGGTGAGTATATCTAAAAATTAATAAAGGTAATTTGAACTTATGCGTTATACGCTAGAATGTTATACCCTGGTTGTAAGCTGGAATATACGGTATGCTGTAGTTAATTGTTAAAAATTCGTGAATATTTCTGGGAGTATTATTATGCACACTTTTCAGATATCTTTCTGTTTGAGTGGTGGTTGAAAGATGGAGAACTCCATTGTATTTCTTCCAAGATGCCAAAGAATACTCATAGCAAACTTTATATAGGTGTATTTTCAGAAGTGCCGATACCTTTCTCTGGCATACATACACATATACAAGATTCGGCTTAAACATGGTGCTATTACACAGTTTAAATAATAATAATAATAAATAGTGCTCTCTTTATTACCCTGCTCGACTCTTTTAGCATAGTTTCTAGCATACATAGTTTTATTCTGTTTATTTATGTTGGTGAAATAAACTAAAACTCTAATTAACTCCAATTTCTTGCTTTATATCAGTAAAACTTTTGCTGGTTTTTAAGCATTAATAACAACATCTCAATATTTTTTTTTTAAATCGGCTAGCAGCATTTCAGTTTAATTACAGTTCGCTAAATGTATAAAATTATAAAGCAATTCAGAAAATACTTCCCCTTTATCATATTTAAAAGTTATTACAGTTTAACTACTATTAAACAAAAAGCATGTTTCTAAGTGTCACTATTTTCTTTTTCAAACATTTCAACTTGGCTTATTTAAAAAGGGGAAAAATATGACATTTTTTTCCAATTACATTCCATGTGATCCTTCATTTACCTCTCTGTTACTCGTATGACAGTGTACACTTTACCAAAGTGACCCATGTAAACATTGTTTATTTTTTAATAACTTATTTCAACACGGCTATTATTTATATAGTCTTCTAAGGTAGCATAAACAGGACGAACTCTTGCAAAGACTAGTGGCGAATTATCGCTTTGTCTTATAAGTACTACAGAGGTAGGGGAAAGGGCGTGAAGAACCTTTTTATTAACTCAAATAAAGACTAACAGTCGGACCAACTCGTGTTTATAGAAGCCAACAGTTACGGCTTAAATCAAAGATAATGGATTAATTAAGAAGTAAGTTATCTTTCGGCTTCAGAGTTGGAATAATGTGTAAGCTGGCTTTGACCTAAGGTTGTCGTACATGCCTAATGGCGAGAATAACTCAACCTTCCATAGAAATGTGGCCTTCCCGCAGGCAGAAAACGCTCCTTTAAAACCTTCCTTTATATAGTCTCTTCTTTCTATCTCATCTGAATATCACGCGAGCTAGAAATCTTTATTCTGGCAGAAAAATGGAAATGAGAACGATAGGACAGTGAATTAGCATAAAATAACTGGTTAAAAACTCAAACGTAAACTCTGTATATTACTGTATACATTTATACCATGAAAACAATTAAGAAATGATATTTTAAACACTATATATTGTATGGCATTTAAATACTTTTTGGTATGTTTTTTATTACATTTCTTGTTACTTGAATCAAAAATAAATATAAAGATAACTTTAAAGTTCTGTAGCCAAGCAAACTCGTATATAAATCAGCATCTCTTAGTTAAATTTATTCAAAGGACTCTTTTACATTTTGTGCAAGATGAGACCTTTCAAATACTTTTGCTACGGCTCATAAATAAAGTGAATTCATCGCAGGAGGAAAACTTTTGTAGCTCTAAGTCAACATGCTTGAAATTCCATGAAGGTATAAATGGGAGAGTTCTGCTAAACTGCAACATCTCGTCATTAGAATTTCTTCGCGTTTTAATCTGATCTGAAACAAATCAGAATTAAAAGCTTCATGTCTCTTAGTGACATGCATCTACATTGTGAACCCTTTTTTCAAGTATCATATGAGCTACACAGTTATGCTGAATATGTGCTTGCAGGGGAAAAAATGGTGTTGTTTTAGGCTTAATAAGTTTTAAATCTTAAAATTGATTTGGAGGAACCCGCTTTGTTATTATACCACGATACTTGGACAAGGGAAACTAACATCATATTCACTCTTTATATGCAAAGAACCTTTTAAAATTAATACCAATTTAAGAGAAATGTTTATAAATCTGTAAATACTACTTATTGCACTACAAAAGTGAGCTCAAGAATGCATACATTTATACATATATGAGTATGCTGGGTAAAAAAAGTTTCAAATATTGAAGGAAACTTTCGCTATCAACTAATATAACCATTTAAAAATGTTAAGATATTTAATGAATGGTAAAGATTAAAAGAAAAACAAAAGTAATTTACTTGGTAGAACGGTGAGCCAAGTATATTGCTGACAATTTCCAAAGTTATTGGAAATAACACACGCATATTTTCCAGCATCATCAAAAGTGACATTCTGAAGAGTCAGTTGATTTGCTTTGATGTGATTAATGCTTCTGTACTGGAAGAATAAAAGTCAAATTCCATCTAAAATGCTGCTACTGGATTTCAGAAACAATCAGAAAATCAAAAAATTACTTGAAAATATGTGTACATAAGTAGATATTGTTTTTACAAAGTTACATATAGTCTTAATAAAAATCTCATTAGCAAAACCTACACTGAACCTTCTCAAAGACACCCTCTATAGTTTTACATCCCTTTGGGCTTTTGTGGCAGTAACTTTCACTAATGCTCTCAAAAATGCTAATCATCATGAAGATTCACAGTACATTTATATATGAGCATGTGAAATCATAGTAAAAATTTTATTTCACGTCAATGTAATTATTAAATAAATTTCAATACTCAGAATAACAAATTATTTCATCAAAAAATAAATCATTTTGTTGCAGCCAAATTTGATACAAAGCATGCATAACACTAAATAGATCACTGATATTCAGCCATGAATTTCAGTGCTTATTTTTCAGTGATTTATTTAGTTAACCTGTTCGCTACCGCTAAAAGGAGAAAGAAGTGCTTCCTCAGGCCCGCGCGATCCGAGAGTATACTCACGCACGGGCCCGGACGATTTTCCCCGTTAAGCCTAATTTCATTTAAAAATTCATAAAAAATCATAATTTCATTGGAGTGAGTTGAAATTTATAATTGAGAAACGTTAATAGTATCTGAATATACTATAATAAATGTTTCATGATATTTATAAAAACAGTTGCGAATTTTAAAGAAAAATACTCGTTTTAATGAAAATGATTTCATTTTAATGAAATTTTATATTTGCTGTCAGTAAAAAATGGACGATTTAAAGATTTTAATAAATTATCAGTAAAGCTACATGATATTTTCAAATAAATTTCACAAATTTAATGAACTGAATGAATTATTCACATTTATAAAATTTTTGTAATGCCTAGTTTTCTATCTTGCGTTTGGCAATTTCTTTAGAGAAGTCAAAAAATGAACTGTCTATTTTTCCTTCAATGTATACAAATGGCAAAAGTTTTATATTATCATTATTCAAAATATAATAAAATATAATAGCGATAATATATGAATATTCTAAATATAGATGAAATAGATATAGATAATATTATAGTTAATATATGAGTCTTGAAAATGGATAAAATATGATAATAAAATATAATATAGGTAACATGAAGATTCAAAATATAGGTAAAATATTAGAAAATTGAATATAAGAAAATATAAGATAAATTTAAGAAAGTTACTACATGATATTTAAAAATTTTGAAGCTTATGATACATGCACGTAAATTGCTCGCATTATTTTCCACGTAATCAATTATTTCAGTATCATCTGAATAATCATATTCACTGTCACTTGTAGTAGAAAAAATACTTTCCTCCGTTTCACTATCTGTTTCGTTCATTAATTTCGAAATCTCGCTCTCACTTAAATATTTTACTCTTTTCGCCATGACGACTAAAATAAAACTGACCCAAAATATAAAAAAACACGCAAAATCCAGCTAACTCCAAACTGTAAATGATAATTTCACCCCCACCTCTAACCGATAAACATTCCATCAAAATATAAACACTCAGAGCGCAATAAATCAGGACCCTTTAAATGTCCGCTTCTCCATGAGCAATTGAACACGTGCTGGTTGTTTACATTCCCCGGATCCACCAAAAAAGAAAAAAAAAATCTAGGAACTGACGTGTATATTGAAGGTCAACACTCTGTGGAACATTATTTGAAACTATAACGGACTTCCACCGCCATCTGGTGCCATTTAGAAATTCAAATAAAACGTTCCAACTTGAAATCACACCGGTGAGATTGCGGGCCTGAAAACGCGGAAAGGCTAATCACACATATGAGATCGCGGGCCTTGAAGGGAGAATTGCGCGATCACATATATGTGATCATGGTAGCGAACAGGTTAAAATTACAATATGAAATAATGTAATAAATGTTAATAACTGAAAGGGCCTTTATTTGAACACAATTAATAGCATATGTGTAAGATAAGTTGAAAATAATATTACGAGCCAGAAGTTGGCTATGGAATACTAAAATATTCTTTATCAATTTGTGATACCAAAATATTTTTTAAATTTCAAATTAAAAGTTTAGTTTCAAAATTTATATGAAAATCGTTACTGCTTGGAAAAGTTACATTTTTATTTTGAGAATCAGACTGTCCTCTAAAAAAAAGATGCTGTGATTGGATTAAAATCCATTTTCAAATAAATTTTGATAAACTGGAAAATAATAAAACACATTACTTTCTTTTATGCATTTTGTACTTAAAGAAAATGAATAAGTTTTCTCATGAAATAACATTTATACCTGGACTCGTTTCATGTATGGTACACCAAACTCATTCAGTGACGATCCATTCATTTCATAGTACTTCACCCATTCCACAGTATCCGGTAAGCCATTAAATTTGCATTCAAATGTAGCTACTTCACCCACATGAACTGTCTTATTAGAAGGAAAGACATAAAAATATTCCATTTGACTAGGTTGAAATCCACCTGTAACTAATTTTTAAATGATTTTGAAAACTCTTCATTGCATGGAAAAATGAAATAAAGCAAACTGAAGTTGATCCACATAATTTTGAAAAGAAATACCAAAAGAAATATCTTTATTAATTTATTGTTATAAGCAATTTTCATTCATTAAAGTAAATGCTGCATTGATCTGAAGATAAACAACGTCCCCTCTTCAATTTCATTTTGAAACATGAATCGTTTTTTTATATTGCTAATTTTTTTTAAAAAAATTAACCAGCACTTTACATTTGAAGCATTAAGCTGAAATCTTTCTTTGGCATTTGTATTGTAACTTATTTAAATTTTTAATTTTAATTAATGTAATCAACAGCCCATTTTTTTTTTATAAAAACTAACCAGCAGTTTGCAGTTGAAGAAATTTTTTACATTAAGCTGAAATCTTTCTTTGGCATTTGCATTGTATTCCACAGTTATTAATGGAAATCGAAAGCTTCTTTAGAATAGCAAGTTTACTGCTTATTTCAGTAGATTATACACCTTTTTGTAACGAACGTTTTCCGCCAAAAAGCGTTCTTAATAAAGTTAAGGAAAAAACACGAAAGCAGTACCTTTAATGCAGGTAGTAATAAACACCCAAATCTGTGATTTTCTGCCAACGTTTTGTAGTTTTTCAAAGAAACTTGGTGGAACCCAGAAACTTGGTGGCCGAGAGTCCAAAAACAGATCAACCTCATTTCGGACGTCCTCCGCAGAATGGAAGATAGCACCAGCAAGATGTAGCTGCAGGTGTGAAAAAAAAAAGCGAAAAGAACGATATCGGGGTTATATGGTGGTGCGGCAAAAGATCCCATTCGA
>KK116918.1:0-13806 GCA_000611955.2 Stegodyphus mimosarum
ACCTATTTCTTTAATTAATTTTTTTCTTTAATTTGCTTTTTACGAATAGAAATTTTGTTAAATATATATATGTATATATATTTGTTAAAATAATTAACTTGTGAACTTTACATACAAGAACTGATAGAGTCAAACTCCTTGAGATATTATTGGGGGGGGGGGAACAGGGCAAGAAGTGAAGTTTATTAGAGAACCAATTCTCTTCCCCCGGCTGTCTTCCTCCTCTCTATGGTGCTAATTACTGCTAAGATACTTAATTCATTTCATGAGGGGAATAACTTCCTTAACATCGATGGCAGTTTTTGTGAAGGAGATTTGTTTATCAGATTTTCTAGTCTTCGAAAGAAGTTTTTTGCTTGCTTCTTATATTTATTACGTCATTAACTTTATTTTACTTAAGAACTTCAAAAACTAAAATATTTTATGCTTTGGTTATTCAAAAACTTTGCATGCGGGAAAATGAAGTTGCATTAATTTGCTACCCTTTTTAATATTCTGTATTATTTATCGTGCATTTGCTATTTCGTGATGAAAATAGTTTGCTTTTGTTGTGAGTGTACAAGTTACAGCACAAAATATCAGTTCTTCAGGCATTATGCATAGCAATTCCTTGCATTCTGATAACCTTTGTTCGTCTAGTGACATCGGCTACTTGACATGGGTATAATATAATCCTCATAATTTGCTCAATGAAGTTGAAGAAAGCAATGAGAGATAAGCCAATCCACAGCCCAATGATATCGCCAATACTGCTAATGACTTCTAAAGTCTTAAAGAGAAAAAACACATTTATTAAGAATATCAGTCTCTGAAGAAAATAATTGTTATCATAATTATGCGTATCTACCTTTTGTACAATATACACTACACAAAAACAGGAATTTATTTTATGAAGCTGTTAACAATTTTTTTACGATTTTGTTACATATCAAACTCTTGACTGTGATTTATCAATAAAGTAATAAAGTTTTTATTTCCCTTAATTTCATAACTTGAAGGATTAAACGAATATTATTTTGTAATCCAAAAATAGTTTTGAATATCCCACTGGAGTATCTGAGGGGGGATGACACATTTTAGGTTAACATTTTTCACATGAAACATTATTTCATAGGAGACAGTCATGTGCATCGTGGAGGCAAGCAAAGAATAATGAGACTGAATTGTCATATGAAAATAAATTGAGAAGACATATATTAGATAAAGAATTTAAAGAAATCACCATGAGATTTCAAGTACTTATACCTTTTTTTATTCCATCAAAACTCTTAATTTCAAACTACGACTATCAACTAAGTTATGATCACGGTGATATTAATAAGGAAGAATTCCAATTATTTGCTTGTATGTAAAGAGAAGCGGCAAGTTGAGAGATTGCACCAAATGGCAAACTCATGCACCGCTCTGGCTGAAAAAGCTGCAGTTGCGCTAATGGAATATCCTTCATTTAGCTTCTTTAGAGGTACGTTATTGCCATGAAACTTAATATGGCAAGTCTTTCATCATTTGGTACCCTTAACCAGCGCTGGATTTAACATTTTTCCTAGGTGGGGCAAAAACGTAAAACTGCCGCTCTCACTCATCTTCCTTTAAGTTTCTGTAACAAATTTAAAAATTTTTAATAAACATAAAATAAGTACGGTTTGAGATAAAATATAAAATCTATTTTATAGTAAGAAATTCTTTATATGCAATTTTTATTATAAAAGAAATCTACATAACAAATGGTTTAGTTTCTTAACTTACGGCAAAGCATATGAGGGCTATCTGCCTAAGAAGAAAGATGCCTTCACTGAATACTTTCTAAGAGTAATCGGCTCTTATGCAAATTATGCATGAGCGAAACGACAGAAACGCCTATGCAACCAGCTAATTCGCCGGGATTCTAACCCCCGACCGAACTGTCAGTATTCAGACTTTGTCGCTCAGCCGCAAGCAGCCCGACACACATACCAAAAGTTACATAATTAAAAACCCGTGCAAACACTCCTAAATAACCAATACACTGAAATAATCGAATTTACATTTTCCTCAAATAGGCATTTTTTTTTCAATATTTTGAAACAATAACTACTCATACTAATAAATGATACTAATAGAAAACGATTCAGTATTAAACACTAAAATAGTTCAGCACAGTACAAAAATGGGAATCACACATTACTAATTAATCAAAAAATTTTATTTAAATAAATATAAGCAAATTACAAATCACTAATGCAATGGATTGAATAATTTTATACCGATTTCTGTATACTAACAGTAACTTTAACCTAGTACGTTAAAAATTCATTTCACAATAACGCCTTTATGTAGCCCACTCAAGTCTACACAGCCCGATAACATAATAAATACTACCATATTCACACAAAAAACTATTTTTGCACTGTAATAATCAAATTTACATTTCGTACAAATTTACAATTTCACATTTTCTCTGAAATACGCAGTTTTGCAATATTTTAAACAATAATTAGCCAAACTAATGGAAAACGATTCAATACTAAATACTAAAGCAGTTCCGCATAGTAAAAAATATAGAAATCACATATTACCAATGACTATCTTAAATAAATATATACAAGTTATAAATCACGAATGAGATGGATTCAATAATTAACCCACCAGTTTCTCTAAATTAACAGCAATTTTAACCTGGCACTTTAAAATTTCATTTCACTATAACGCCTTTATGTAGGCTACTCAAGAACTCTACTATCGTCCTCACACAGCCGGATAACGTAATAAATACTTACATATTCACATAGAAGATTATTTTTGCACTGCAATCATCAAATTTACATTTTCAATGAAATGCGCAATTTTGTAATATTTGCAACGATAACTAGCTAAATTAATAGAAAATGATTCAGTACTAAATAGTAAAGCAGTTCAGAATAGTACAAAAAATAGAAATTACACATTACTAATTGATATCTTAAACAAATATATAAAAGTTATAAATCACGAGTGAAATGGATTTGATACTTAACACACCAATTTCTCTAAATTAACAGCAATTTTAATCTGCCACTTTAAAATTTGATTTCACTATAAAGCCATTATGTCGGCTACTCAAGAACTCTACTATCGTCCTCACACAGCCGGATAACGTATTAAATACTTACATATTTACAGAAAAGACTATTTTTGCACTGTAATAATCAAATTTACATTTTGTCTGAAATATGCAGTTTTGTAATATTTGCAATACTAACTAGCCAAATTAATGGAAAATTATTCATACTAAATACTAAAGCAGTTCAGCATAGTACGAAAAATAGAAATGGGACATTACTAATAATAGCTTAAACGAAGATATACTTGTTACAAATCACTAATGCAATGAATAATGAAATTCCTTTTTATCAATAACATAAATAAGTCCTAATGTTCAATCAAATATCCAGTCGTAAGTAAAAATAATATTTAGTTACAACTCTCTTAAAATATTAGGAGATTAAAATTTTACTCTGCGAGCCTTTTGTTCTGCAAATAAGTCTAAGGCATCGTCATAATTAATTTGATGTGCTGTTTGATTTTCGATTACCAGAATTGCGAGACTTGATAAACGCTCCTGGATCATCGATGATCGCAGATAGTTTTTAATAAGTTTTAATTTGCTAAAACTTCGCTCACAGCTTGCGGATGTAGTTGGAAGTGTAGAGTAAATCCGCAGCGCAATGCAAATATTGTTAAAAGCATCCTGCAAATCATAGGTGTGGATCTGTTGCAAGAGATTGAAAGCGCTGGTTTTTTTTATGTCGCCGAATAACATTGGAGCTTGTTCTTTAAAAACGGCAAGTTCCTGGCAGAACTCAAATGCGTTTAGATCTCGCTCATACTTTCGTGCAAGATCTGCTCCATTCTTTCGCAGTTCTTCAATTGACATATTCAATATTTCACGACCACTGAGAAATGCGAAATTTGAATTTAGTGTAGTAGCGCTGTTTATCCTCGTTTTAATTTCTACTACGATTCGATCAAATACAATTTTTATTGCATTAGAAAATAGCTGAACAGGATGAAGTGTCCGTGATTCGTCCTCGCACAATTCATCAAATTGTCTTTTGCGCTTTAGAATTCGTTTATTAGTCAGAATAGGTTCAACTTGAATTTTTTCGGCTACTGATTTAGACTCTTCTATCCAACATTCCATAGGAATTTCTATCATTTTTTGCAAAGTTTTGGTCAGACCTTACATTAATGCGACGGAACGCGCAAGAATAATATCTTCCTTTTGAATTTCAACATTTATTCGATTAATTTCTCGAAGAATATTAGCCCAAATTGTCAGGTTGATAATAAATTCAAAGTTTTTTTACAACATGCAGTAGACGTCCTGCTTCGTACTTTGATTCCGCACTAAGAGAAAGATCTTTAATTTCTTTCAAGGATTTTACTAATTCTGGTAAATTCGTTAGAAGGGCTTTCACAGCTACATATTTTGCCGACCATCTCGTCTGGCTGCTTCTTTTTAAGTTGGTTTTTGTGCATTTTTTCATAATATCCCATTGAATTGTGGATACGACAAAAAAGCTAACTATCTTCTGGATAATTCCAAAAAGGTTAATTGCTTCGGGGCACGATGAGGCAGAATGCACATCGAAAAGATTCAAAGAATGAGCCAAACATAACACAAATTCGGCCAGCTTATTCATTTCTGTAATCTTGGCTTGTATTCCTTTATAAGTACCGGCCATATTAGATCCGTTATCGTAAGATTGACAACGACATTGTCCAATATCCAAACCATCAAGTGACAGTTTTTCCACAATCCGTTGAGAAATACATTCTCATGTCTTTTTACCAACTTCTATGAAATCAATAAAGGTTTCTTTCATTTCTTTCTTTTATTTCACACACATCACCACATACTTTTACGTATCGAACCACCTGGCTCATTTGTTCCGTATGCGACACATCTGGAGTGCAATCGAACATTATTGTATAATATTTGGCTTCTTTGATATCGTTTAAAATGCTATTGCGAACTGTTTTCGCCATTATATCAATAATTTCATTATGAATTTGATAAATTTGATATTTGTCCCTTTTTTAGGTGTTCTAACTGGTACTTAAGAGTTGAGTTATATTTCGCTAGCAGAGTCATTAAATTAAAAAAATTGCCTTGACTAGGCTGAGGACACTTTGTGAGCAGACTGCTAGGGGTTTCATCAGACCCACGGAAAGAAAGACAGTTTGTTGAAAGGTACAATACAGCATCCATAATTATGAGCAGGATCTCTCTCCATTTTTCTTTCTCTGTGTGAATTAGTTTTTCAATGTCATGATCGATGCCTTGACACGATTTCATTTGTTGTAGTCGAATTTTCCACTTAATCATGCACTCTCTGTGAATTTCAGATGCTTCGTGCTCAGTTAACCTTTCTGAAGCTTTTTTCCAATTAACGAATCCTGTAGTACACAATGTTGATGTAGCTGCAGGGGCACGTTTCTGGTAAATCTTACAGGGTGAACAAAAAATTGCATTTTTAAGTCTAGAATATATAAGCCAAGATCGTTTAATCTTTTCACTATTTGCTAATGTTCTGTACCACAATGAAGATGTCAAATGTCTGCCATCACGTTCAGTGGACCTAAGGTCTATATGTTCTGGATGCTTTTCGGCTAATAATACAGCTTGATTGTTTAAGAAAGATCGTTGCTGATAGTTCATTTTTTCTATGATTGGCCAACTGCCTGGGTCCGACAAATCAAAAGTTTTTAAGTCTTCCTTCTGCTGCCCATCAGCATCTAAATGAGAAGATTCTTTATATCCTAATTCCATGCCCTCTAGATGTTCGTTTGAGGTCATTGA
Organism: Stegodyphus mimosarum; assembly: GCA_000611955.2. Taxonomy (NCBI): domain Eukaryota; kingdom Metazoa; phylum Arthropoda; class Arachnida; order Araneae; family Eresidae; genus Stegodyphus; species Stegodyphus mimosarum. Next base: position 5,822 of record KK116918.1, read on the forward strand.
AGAAGGTTGTTCTTTCAGTTGCTGAAATGTAGTCTGTTTAAAGATCATAGATGAAGATTCTTCATCTTGGTTATGCAAGTTGCAAGAAATATAAATACCCTTTAAAATCTCGGTATCATTGGAAGTTGAGGCAGTGTTTGACGGTTCGTCTTTTCCGTGAAGCCATTTTTTCATTTTAGCTGCAATTTGTTTTCTCTGTTCGATCCTAATTTTTGCTCTTTTTCTATATTCTGCTCCTGAGAGATTTTTTCTAGACGCTCTCATGATTTTTTTACTCTAAATAATATACTTCATAAAAAAACTGAAAATTGACGTAATTACACTCAACAGTCTTAGGGTCGCGTCTTAGGGCTCGCGGATGCGAGTGGTAACTAAATGGTTGCGTCTCGCTAAATGTGGTAAAGAATACTGAAAGCAGGCATATTAAAAGAAAATGAGAGAACAAAACACTCTCCAAACTTAAAAAACATTAAAAAAATATAAAAATAATAAATCCATTTTTAAAAGCTAAGTTGCCGACTGGCTGCAAAAAATCAAAATGCCTTACTTCATATCTTAGAGGCATAGTCCACGTTGACGGTCTGCTGTATATTCTCGATGTACATTAATCTGTGTTATTTCATTGGTACAGGATGGTACAAGGTTAATTTGTATTGGACGTTAGGAAATAGTTACAATTTACAGTGCTTCTCCATTTACTTCCCAAGAGGCGTCGGTGTGAACATAAGGCGCCTCTATGCTATCGTTCTGTTTCTCATTTGAATATCCCAGCCTAGAGAGAGGACAACAGAGAGACTCCAGGCGTCATTTACAGGGACCAAAGACCAAGGCGTTTACGGAGTACCTTGGTAATAAAATTACAATTACCTCCTCATCATCGAAATGAAACATTTAAATAAATAATGGAAAGAATGGCTAAAGAGACTCACAGGAAGACCGTTAAGTGTTTAACAAGCATAAGTCCCCTTACGAAATAGGGGAGGACGGGGGTGGACCTAATGAGCTTATAAAGCGAAAAAAGTTTTCTCTCTCATAGACACTCCAGGAAGTCTTCACGCTCTCCATCTCACAAGACCTCCTCTTTCAAAAAATTAAGGGTTACATTTACTTTTACTTTTCGAATAGCAGCCAAGAGGAAAAGAAACGTAGGGAAATATAATTGCAAATCACGAGAGCAAGTAAAAAATATCTAATAAGCAGGTAATTACCTGAATAACAGTAATAAATACGACAGCTAAATGCAAGAAATTTTCCCCAATACGTTGAGCTTGCCCTGATATTTCATGGAAAAAGAACTAATGCATGTGAAGCATTTCATTCAAAATTCAGTGCGAATTTTTACTCATCTGAATAATTTGGGATGGCAACATAAACAAATTCTAATATACAGCAAAAAGAAATATACGATGCAAGTTTAAAAAGAAATGGATGAACAGGAAATTAAAAATTCTAAGCGATGAATATAAGAGAGTTCGAAATTTTTCGTTTAATTATGAACAGATTTCATATGTTCTTAATTATTAATTAAACGTGTATTATAAATTAAATGTGTTTCATAGTATATCGGTGAGAGACATAATTGGGAAACAAAATAAATATTTAAACATTTCTTATATTTCTTCAAATATGGAATCACTAAGAAAGTTAAATAAGTTCAACTTCAGTCATAAAAAATTGGAAAAGTAAATAACAGCTTAGTATGGCATACATTATAATAACATTTGTGTGAATTTAGAACCGTTTAACAAACCGAATATTTAGATTTAATGAAAAGAATTTTTAAAATTAGATTAGAACTACACTCATGTCCATAAATTAAGGATAATTCGGAGTCACGCGGAAATCGATCTCTAAAATAAATATATCACCTGTAAAATCACTACACACATCTTCAAGAATCATATGCAAATTTCAGGAAGTAACCAGATGACACCGATGGTACGTCACAATGACGAGAGTGTAAGAGAGTGATATATAAGGAATACAGGCAAAGAAGTAAAATTATTCGCAGGCGCTTAAAGGGGCAATTATCCCCTGTGGCAGGGCCAGCGAACAGTAGTGGAAATCAAGTGAGGCTGTTCAACACCCGCTAGACCCCCTATATTTAGGAGGTGTAGGGTTTGCAGAAACACACCTGTCTCCGAGACTCGGATACAGGGTCTTCGGACCTTGTCAGTGACGCCTGGAGTCCCTCTATTATCCTCTCTCTGATTTTATCTTTAGACTCATATTCGGCTGTACTTAGCTTTCTTTTAACTGTACGTTCGATTAAAAAGTTTCTTTGTAATTACTTATAATACTTTCTTAAGAGGTTTTTTTTAAGCCTAGCTTTAAAACTACTAATATTGTATCAAAATTAGACAATATTCCAAATACGATCCAGGGCCACGCTTGAATTTGCCGCCTTCAGAAGTTGTCGCCCGGGGCACAGACCCCGGCTTCCCCCCCGTAGATCCGGCACTGGTGATTAAAGAATAAATCAAGCACTGCCAGGTCATGGAAAAACGTCAAAATATTTAAAGAGATTTCACAGAAAGAAGGTAAAATTTGACGTGAAGCACAAAATGCAGACTTTATACACTATTTGCGTGAATGCACGTAGACGATTTCTATTAGAGAATACATTATAAAATTGTAAATAATTTAATCCGATATAAATATTTTGATGTAAATTGATTATGCAGTAAATTTCTAAATTTCCAAGTAAGTTGAATTGTACACTCCCCATATAGCACACTTAGTTGCTATAACGTTGCAGGGACCTCTCAATGTCACATTTTCTTCACATTACGTTTGTGACCAGGATGCAAAGTCCCAGAGATGTCACATTGTGATGTGGATGTGAATGTCGCAAGGATGTCACATACACGTCGCCGCAAACATTTAATGCGACCATCAAAAATTTCTCACTCTCTCCCACTCTGACCTTTTACGACCTTGGTCACGTAATACTTCCTTAATGGGAAGTATCCCTGCGCACTCACCTTGTTCCTAATCCCCCAGCATTACTTAATGACACCCCGGTTTAACCGCCCTCCGATCTATTGTGAAAAACTTCGATAAACTTTTCAAAATATATTATTTTTATACTTGCAGCTTGCGATTTTAATTAGTTCTTTTTTGTTGCCTATTTATAGTTCATAGTGTTTTTTTTAAATATAATACTAAGAAATCGTGGAACTATATTCTATGATGGATGCATACAAATTTTACAGTATCTTCAGTTATCAAGAGACGCTGACCAATAGATCTCAGTGTAACACATTTTTTTGTCTCGGCTATTTTCGTGACATTTTTTTAGATCTGCTCCTTCCCTGACTGGAGAGCTCGTGATTACTAAACTTTCATGTAAGCACTGTCTATTGTTTATTGATGCGAATAATATCAGTAATAATTAATATATAATTATTTGAGGAGTATTTGAAAAATTATGAAGAAAAAAGGAATAGTGAATAGATAATGAACTCATTTTTGTTTGCATTTTAAAAAAGAGTAAAAGTTTACTCTCATTTTTATCTCGTTGCTTAAAATTTTAAATTTAGGAAAACATCTTTATCTAGAGGAAATTATACTTCTGTTCTTTTTAATATTAAAAGACACAATGAAAAGTAATTTATTTTATACAATTTTATTGCAGTATTTATGCAGTATTTTACATGTGGTCTGCTGTTTTTCAAATTCATTTTTTAAATTCATACTTACGTTTATGCGTGGGACCTCATATTATACTAAAAATTATTCCATACTTTATAACTCTCTTAAACCAGATTCTAGTTACATATTTTTAATTGATTTTTTGATTTTTGAATGAATTTTTATTATTAATGCAATGTTATAAATGCTATATTAATTTTCAATGCTGAACTTTTTACATGCTTCCTTTATGTAAATTTCTGAGATTTTTTTCTAAATTTTATTATTAATTGCTATTTTTGCTTCCCGTAAATTATGTCATATTTTTACATATAACGTATTTTAGTTGAGATGTCTAAGTAACCCAAATCATTTATTTAAAGATTTACAAAAAAATGTGTTTAGTTTTGGCTACGCTGTTTAAGTATGGCAAAGCACGCAAAGAGTATCTGTCATAAAGAATAAGAGATACCTTTATGGAGAACTTTTGAAGGAAGCCTTATACGTATTCGCCTTACGTATAAGGAAAGCCATAAAACCCAACCATGCAAAAATATTTCTTGTTTCGGAGGAATGTAATTGTAGTATCAGTGTTTGTATCAATGTAGTGTAAGTTTTAAATGGACAAATTAATTATTCAAGAAATAACATCATAATAAAAATAAGCAAATTACTTTTTATCGATATTATATATGAAAGAAGTTAAAATCTTACCTGTGACAAAGGATTGTAAATTAATATTAATTCGTGTCCAAAAATATGGGTTACTTATAGAAAATTTGATGCTGAAACTATATTTTTACAGAATTTAACAAATCGCAAAAGAATTTATAACCGTTATTAAGACTAGTGAAATTCGAAATGTATTTAAACCAGCCAAGAAATTTTATTCGAAATAATAACTTTTCTTCAAATAAATTTATTTCATGCATGACACTTGTTTATTATAAATTTAAAAATTAACATATAAACAACAATTTCAGTTTGATGCATCATTTGCAGAAATGGAAAATTAAAGGATATTAATTTCTGCAAAGACATTTAAAGAGCTTAGGAATATTAAGAAAGAAATCTTTCATAAAGGGATTAAAAAATAGCATTGCGAAATTTTGTGATTATATACACTATCAAATATTTAAGCGTTAAAGTAAAGTCTTTCCCATTATCCAGAGAAAGTCAAACTAATTTTAAGGGATAAAGATAATTTCTTGGAATCCTTTCTCGTGGAATAAATTTCGTGTTCTTTGCCTTATTCAGAGAAACAAATAAATTTTTATGGGAAATTTATTTTATAGCAGAAAATGTATACCTGGATATCCCCTCGAAGTTTCTGAACACTTCGGATGTATGTATTTGAAGGAATTTTATATATTTTTAACGATTTTTTTTAATTTCAGGACACTATGCAAATTTATATAGTTAAAAAATTAAATATAATTTCCCTTCAAAAAAAAAATAAATAAAATAAAAATAAAACACGCTTTTTTTTTCACGTTAAGTTAAGTAGTGGAATTTCTCTTATTTTCATCAAATCAACATATTTCTATTTCAACTAAAATTATTGAATGAAATTAAGTTTTAATTGCGCAGATTAAAAATAAAATAAATAAAAAAGCAGACATAATCACGTTAATACGAGATGGAATTTTGTTTTTATATTTACTGTACTAAGTGTAAATTTAAAAGTACTTTTTATGTTAAACGGATCATACATCCTATTTCTCTTCAACTAAAATCAGACCAAAAAAATCATTAATTGACGTTAAGTAATAAAACAATGAAATGCACAGTAAAATACGTATTAATGCTGTGTTGACACCTTACAGTCTGAAAACGGTTGTGATTTTAAAGAAGAAACTGAATCACATAGAAAAGTTAGCATCAGAACCATGCCATCAGATTTTAATACCTAAAACAAAATCTCAAAATTGTTTCTTCTAAATATTTTTTTAACCTTTCAAATCATTATTTAGTAACATTTCTATTATAAAACAACAGTTAACAAATATTCGATATATCAAATTCGATTCTTCAGTCTCAAGCTAATTCAGATCAGACCATAATTTCGAATGAAAAAAAAATAATACAAATTTAAGTTATGAAATATCTTCTTGGGCTGTGAAATACAATGTTCCACGTAATGCTTTATCAGCATTACTTGAAATTTTGCATCGAAATGTTGATAACAGTAACCTACCAAAATGTCCTCGTACTTTGCTAAGAACTCCAAGAACTACACCGATAATTAAGCTTACTCCAGACAAATATTGTCACATTGGTTTATCAAGAGCCATTAATAACATGCTGCAAGATTAAACAAGTTTTAGAATTAATTAATAAGAAAATTGATTTGTTAATAAATATCGATGGTTTTCCTTTTTCTAAATCTTCCAAAAGTTGTGTTTGGCCTATATTGTGTTCTAGCACAATTTTAAGAAATGTTTATATAATTGCAATGTATCACTATTTTTGCAAACCACAAAATTCCAATGAATTTCTAAGGCACTTTGTAAATAAAACAAAGTCATTAGTGCATGAAGGACATCTCCTTAGAGAACAAATAATTAAAATAAATATCCATGCTTTAATATGGGATGCTCCTGCAAAATCTTATGTCCTGCAAGTGAAAGGACACACAGGTTACTCCAGCTGCACAAAATGTACCATAGAAGAGAAATACAAAGAAAGAAGAATTTATTTTCCTAGTGAAGCTAATGAGTTGAGATCAGATGAGTTCAGAAATTTAATTTATGATGATTATCATATCGGTGAAACAATTTTAACACAATTACCTAATTTTTATTTAGTGACAAGTGTACCTCTAGACTATATGCATCTTATTTGCTTAGGTATCATGAGAAAATTGTTGAATTTATGGTTAAGTAGTACACTGACGATTAGATTGGGAGCAAATGAAATCAAATTAATTTCCGATAAATTACTTTCATTAAAAAAACCGATTTCATTAAACCGAGAAGTCTTACTGACATACTCTTGTGGAAAGCAACAGAATTTCTAGAGTTTTTGTTATATACTGGCCCTGTTGTATTAGCTTCAGTTTTTAGAGAAGATACATATCTTAACTCTATATTTCTTAACTCTTCATGTAGTCACTATAATATTGATAAAAAAATCACCAGTTAAACATTTAGAATATGCAAATGAATTACTAAAGTACTTCGTTAAAACGTTTGCAATTATTTATGGAAAAGAAAATGTGGCGCATAATGTTCATAATTTATTGCATATAGTTGAAGATGTAAAAAGTATGGACTATTAGATTCTTTCAGTTCATTCAGATTCGAGAACTCTATGGAATTAAGTAAGGAACAAATGAGGAAACCAGATAAACCTCTTGAACAGTTATATAGACGATATGTAGAAAAGGAATGCATTTTGCGATTTGTCTCATCAAATGAAGAATTCGGTGAAATAATTACTTATTACAATGAACATCATGAAAGGCCTACTCTAAACGAAGCCGCAGATGTCCAATACAGGATTTGTAAAAAAAAAAACTATTTACAATAAATTGTTGCAGCCTTGAGGCTAAGAACATCAAATTTATTGAAATCTTACTTTATTTTTCGATCTGCTTTTTCCTCAAACCATTTGTCGACTTCACAGAATTGCATCTTAAAGTAACATTTATGTACAGACATTTGTAGATTATCTTTAATCAAGGGAAATTTTCAATTTTTTTTCTAGTTCTTCTAGCGTATTTTATCTCATGCAAATATTACATTAAAGTGATTCCATTATATTGGCTCTACTGTAACTCCAAAAAGCTGACAAATTAGCTATTTGTATATGCTGAAATATTAAAAAATTGCTGTTTCAAAGCTGTAGGCTTCAGATGAATGTTGAACCAAAACTTTGTCACAACATGTATCCTCGAAATGCTAGAGGACAAGAAGTGCTAGAGGTGGGCATCTGCAAATGCGAGTACTGTACTGTTCAAAATCAACTCTAAATATGAAAGTATTTTGTGAAAATCTTCTGCACTCTCAATTCAAGCCACAATTTTTCATAGATGTTTTCGGAAGCTGGGTCATGAAATACCAGGTACATACTTTTGATGTTTGGCTATTGTAATTTATTTATTTGATAATTAAATACACCCCTTCATTTTTTTACAAGGTTTGCTAATTTTTCGAAAATAATATGAAAATAATTATGTAATGCATATAGTATAAAAATAGAACATCGCTTTCTTGCCTAAGACTAAACTACTAATACAAAGAAAGAAATATAAAAAAAAATTTATTAAATAATTATTTCCTTTTACGCAATTAAATACATTTTTAATTCACGAAAACGTGTATGCAGATGAAATAAGCTATGTCAGTAAT
>KK116918.1:30389-93950 GCA_000611955.2 Stegodyphus mimosarum
CGAATGAGTTTTTAGGATCGTGTTTCATGCGTAGGTATAATTATGTAGAGCCAGTATTTAAGGGGAGGTGTCGGTCACTTCCGTAGATCACTAAAAAGATCTTAGTGTTCTGCCTCCTGGGCACGTTTGTTGATTTAAGCCAAATCTGACTACGTTTGCCGTATTGTTACGTCCCTACTAATATTCACCGGTGAGCTTTAAGTAAGAGCCAACTCTGTTAGTTATTTCTACGGAGCTTCGGCTAAATTTTAGTTAACATTAGTTGCCACGGGCAACCAATTTTGCTAGAATCTTATTCTTAATTACTTAGTTTACTTTTATTTATATAACTTAAATTTATTTTACTGTGTTATGAATATTAAAAATTATTTTACTTTGTTATATATATATGTGTGTGGTCATTCGGTTCTATAACTCATCCGGCTTCCTCCTACAACTCCTTCCATCATTCTAAATCTGGCAACGGCATCAGCAGCTAGATGGTTCTGAAAGCTGTGTGATGAATCGCGTTCCTTCCTTCTGCGCGTAAAAGTTAAGATATAATGGAGCTTGAAACCATTGCGTATTTAACAAGTGTCTCAAATCTTCTTTTTTTGATGATTACCTGTAACTGCTTATGCGATGCCACCCAATGCTACGAACTTATTTTCCATCATACTCCTTTTCATTTTTCTATATTTATTTAAATCATTAAAATATTAAATCTTAATACTGGTTTCATACATAAAAACAAAGTAGAATGACACCCTACATACATTATGATACCGGCAAAGTATGAAACTCCGGCTATAGAATGCCTTGGTATTGTATGGAATTCCAGACGATTTTAGGCAAAGTATGAAGTATGAGAATTATTGCCTACTTTCCCTAAGCATTACATATAATACCTAGGCATTCTATAGAATGACTGACAAGTGCTATTTAGGCAAAGTATGGAAAAAAGGTTATGATAAGGCTGTTATTTAAAAGATGTTCATCCCTCAAAAATACAAATGTTAGTTTGAAAATTAATGAAAGAAAATTAATAAAAGAGTGTCATTAAAAAACTGTTATTAGAAATATGTAAAGAAAAAAGATAGTGAGATAATCTTGATACAACATAATAAATTTGTATTTCCTATCTGGCTGAGACTGGGAATCGGTAACATCTACCTGACAACTGAAATTAAATTCAGAAACAATCACAAGTTTCACTACAATGCCCTTTTTAATACTTTTTTTTCCTGGCTGGGCTCACAAAGGGGTTTGTACAGTTCAATATCATTACGTGTAATGTTTTTGTAATTGATTTAAAGTTCTTTCAACATTCTGTCGCGTCGTCCGTGCCCAGTACTCAAACTCAAAGAGTTTTCATGAAGTACAGGAAATAACTCAACGTTCATGACGTAATACTGTATAGCACTGAGGCTTTCTTTAACAGGATTAATGAATGTACTTCTGTCTCACAAACATCACATCCTAGCGATTCAGCAGCCAGTAGTCCCGTGATTCCTTCTTAGTAGTCATTTTGGCTTTTTTACACCATTTGTTAATTTCTGGTAAGCAGTTTGGTTCTTCGAAACGAATCGGAAATGTATTTCATACTTTGCCGGTTTCTCATTTGGCATTGCCTAGGAAATCTGTGAAATATGAATCGTTTCATTACATTGCCGTTTAGTTTTAGGCATTCTATAGAATGCCAGATTTCATACTTTAGCAGTAACATATATATTACGTTATGTTAGACCTGATTTTAATAAGCTACGCAAATTGAGTTATTATTTCTGCCGAAATTCAAAAGCTGTACTAGAGAAAACATTTTTTAGATTGTAAAAGAGCATGTTTTTCGTCCAAAGGGGCTTTGTCTCTGAACGGCTATTGTTTTCGTTTTGCGATTTTGCGTTGAATCACTCTGAATGCCCGTTTCACTTTTGAAACTGTTGCCACCAAATATTATCTCACCCTGTATTATATTTGAAGAAATTAAATAGTGGAGAATCTGCATAAATATATATATGTTTCTCGGATTCTGATAAAACGACCATACCTAGAGCCATCCAATTTTGAATGACGTAATCCTACTGCGAATATGGACATCTGGAAGCCCAAATTTGTTACATATAAGTTTGGAATTTGTTTTATTATCGATTTCTGATCTTTTAAAACTTTAACGAATTTTTTATTAACAAACTCAAAGATTTCAAAGCGAGCAATGGCAACGTTTCACAGAAAAAACATTTTTATCTCCAGCACGTGAGACTGTGTATCGGAAATTCTAAAGATATCCTCAATTTAAAATTATTTTGTAACATTGCTCTTGAACTCAATTTTATGATTTAAGTGCGAAGAACAAGATATTTAATAAATAAAGGTAATACACAAAATGTTAAAAAAACACCATTTGGACGTAATTTAAAATCTGAAACCTTCCAGATTTTGTTTATTTTTTTTAATGTTCAATGATTATTATTAACGGATCACGTTATTATTTAATACTGTTGAAATTGTCTGGAAGTATTTAAATTCTTTTTGATTATACTGTTATTCTATATTGCAATACTGTGCATTGTTTTATTTATTTATTTGTTGCTTTTAGATAATAATTTTACGGCTTGTTTTGCGTGTAATTAGGACATTGTGGCCACACAATTTTGTATATAAGTCTTTATTACTTACTTACTTACCACCAGCTGAGTTGCTGTAACGCCTGTTATATGACTATCAGCGTTTGTATTCAGATGGTAGAGCATTCTGTTATCACTAGGCCTAGCCAAAAATCTCTATAGAATATTAAAATTTGTAACGGAATTTATAATGTTACTCCTGAAGATGGGTATTTGTGACCTGTGGTTATTAAAGAGACCCTGTCAAGACTTTGACTGTGCTGAATGGGGATTTTAGCAATGTTTTATGCATTGTGATTCTGAGTTTACAAAGAATGTTTACTTTAGAAATCAGTGGTAACTTATACAACTAGTTATTCTGATACATATACTGAACAATATCAACTGGGTATATTAATGTACGTCATATGTGCTGTTCACAGAGTTTCTGTGTAATATTTGCTTGTTACATTCATAGTACTCACTTGTGTTATTCACGTTTTACAGTTCCACTTATTCTAAGTGTTTATTCCATGAGAAAAGAATTATAGATCTTTCAATTCTGAGTCTAATAATATATTTTTTCGCCCTGGCGAGCACTAGCATTATAGGCGTTGGTCATTATTAAGTCCGGAAGCGGTGTCCACTTTATTATGGAGGCACTTAACAGGTCGGCCTCCGTTGCCTTTCATGAAAGGACAGACAAACTACATCCATTGCTTTTCCCGAATTCGAACCCGGGCCCTTGAGTACGGCAGTCAGAGACACTAATCACTTTCCCATCTGGATGGCAAGAGTCAAACAATGTTTAAATTTTAAAAATAGTTGAACTAGAACACAATATATAGGCACAGACACTCTTGTTGGACTTTGGTGAAAATGTTTGCTGCCAAGTTGGCGATATTTGACGATTTCTTCCAATTTGCCAAGTTTCTGGAAGATTCGGAAAAACAAATTTTTGAAGCCCTATGACTGATTTTTTTTGCAAAGCTTTTTGATTACAAAGCTTCCATGTTCTTTACGAAACTCATGCTATGCTAAATAAATAAAGCTGTGGAAGCCAGAATAAGTCTGTCCTTAAGCTAGCGGCTCAGAGAGAGTTAGCTGAACTGCGTTTTATAATTTGCTCTGTGAATGACTTTGGGAATTAAAGACGTATCTCGAGCTCTTTCTCTATTTATTTTCCTATGTGCCGTTCTTATTTTTATCATTAAAAATATTGCTGCGTGCTACGGGTTCGTAATATAGTATCTAAAGTGGTAGGTAACCTAGAGACATCTCAGTCAAACAGACTCAGGCTGAGCTAACAACTAGCAACAAAAACTGAGAGTAAATACTCTCTCCGGCCTTATATAGTTTTCAACCAGCCGCCAAGATATTTCTAGTACTTTCTGTTTCTCAAAATTACTGGACGGCATATGAAGGCCTAATACAGTTACAGTTAGGAACCGGACAAAAATGTCGCCAAATGATCACCAAGTTTGTCAACCTTTAGCGATTTTTTGCATTGACGACAAAAATTATTCGCCAATAGGCCAAATCTCACCAATTTAGCGAGATATCCATTTACTCAATGTTAAATTGACTTGTCTCTGTAAACTTACTTTTCCGGCTGAGCATCCTCTCTCTAGATTTTCATGTTACATTATACAGAAAAATAGAACAATTTTATGTATAAGTTTCACTAAAATAATCTATCATTTTACAAAATTCATAACAATATTTAGTGGATAGCTTTTAAATACAATATATAGCAAGTTATCTGTGAACAGAATATATATTGTATTTCCAACTCTAAAATCCAACTGATAAGACTTCGTATCGTGTGCCCATTTTCTTGTTTAACGATTAAAGCGCTTCCTTATGTTCGCATGATTCTACGTTTGTAAATTTTGAGTGTTTTAGTGATTTCCGATCCAATGGTTATGTTTCCTACCCTTATAATCTCGTGGAAGCAGCAGATATTTTTAGTTGTCCTGTTATCTCTTCGGGGGATTTTTTTTAATCCGTCTGGCTGCAGTTTGGTGTTTTCTTTCTATTTCCATCGCTTCTTCACTCGAAGCTAATGAGAAGAACAGAGAGAGAAACTTATTCAGAAAGATGCGGTCTCCTCTAGTGATATATAGAAAGGGAGCATTGTAAACAGATATATTGGAAAACTAGAAAATACGAAAAGCACCGTTGAGTATACAGTACCTAATCGAAAGGAAGAAACTATTCTAAATAATTATATTTCTAACAGACACATGGTTTGAAATTCCGTGATGGGAAATAAATCACGACATAAAAGACCTCGATAGCCGGCTCAGAATTTCGATGCACCATTCAACAAAGATTCCCCGGTTTTAAATGAGAAAATTGATATAATGGACAATTGAAAAAAGTTCGGAGAATTCTTCTACAGTCAGAAAAGAAATTAAAAATAAAACACCAGAAAGAAATCTTCCAAAAACCGTAAGGAGTTTCTTAAGTGATTAAATAAAAAAAGTCCGAAAAATCACCCAGGTGGAGCAAAGGAGCCACACGCATGCACGAAATACTAAATATTGATTGCAGAATTCTTCTTATGAAAAATAGCCCTCAAACAGAGGCCGAGTGTCTAATATGACGAAATTTGAAAACCTTCCCATGGAAGATTCACCAAAGGATTCTTTAGATTAATCTCGCCACTTCTCAGACACAGGGGATATTCTTCAAACTCAACCCAAAACTCAGAAGTCAGATTTCTCCAGTTCCAAAATACAGATCCAGTACCCCGGATCTGTATTTTGGCGAGAATTGCTTAAAAGACTCCTGAAGGCTTCAGTTGAAATCTCGCTAACAAATACCCAAAGGAAACTCTACATTGAGGAAACGGAATTAAGAATGAAACGCCTTACACAGAACATGCTTAAACACAGAAAATGGGCTTAATCACAACAGAACCATGGGCAAAATCGGTGACGGGTCGAGGAGAAAAAAAAATGTAGAACGTTTTACAATCTTGCGTGCCATCCTCGTTCACGGCAATGCTAATTTTCTCAGTATCTTTCCAATTTCAGTAAACCTAGCACGAAAATATTAGTGAATTCCAGTACCTCAAATGTTCGTTGAAATCCCGTGATTGTCATCAAGGACTGAAAACTCAGCTGAACTCTGCTTGCTGACCATATTCGAGTAACGTTATATTGTTCATGACAAAATAAAACGAAGGCTTAGCATCAAATAAATGTATTCGCCGCGGAAATACAAAGACAGATCACAAATATATTACATGCATTCTTTCATGCAACGAGGATATTAAAGTAGTCATCTGCCATCTTTCTACAGCCACTTCAGTGGTGAAAATGCATGGTAAACATCTACTAAAAGGATTCAACACCAAGAAAACCTCTCAATTTTCCAGCAGAAGAGATGGCAGAGTAATTCCTGCAGCTTTCTTGTTTAGTGGGTGAAAATGATAAATCGGGTCTGTTTAATAATCTCCAATACCTGATGCTTTTGAGAATCAAAGTGGAGTCGTACTTCAAGCAGTGCTACCACGTTCTTGTAAGCATTCTTCCCGCATCGATAAGGTATAAGTGTCGAAATGCACCACTAGTGAGGACCCTAAATATTGGCAATTGCAGAGGCTGCTGCTCCTTTTATGAAAACAAATTGGTCTAAATTATTTCTCGACATCTCGTGGATATTCGAAAAGTATCATCACCAGCAAGACATACGCAGAAGGTACTAAATCCTTGGACTGTAAACTGCCAGGATCATTTGACGAAGCCAAAAAAATTTTGATTGATAAATCTGCTCCTCTAGTCATGGTCAAAGATAGTGAGTAAAGATTGATATAGTTGACCAAAAACTATGCGGAAGAGCTTTGAATACTTATATATATTTCTTCTGTGAAACATGCGTAGTGTTCTGAATAAAATACAGGAACTTTAGTAGAATTTTAGCTGAATGAGGCAATTGGCATTTGCCTTATCTTGAATCCACACTGTCTTCTCAACTTTGCAAGCAATTTGGACTGGGTAATTGTGTAAGAAGATTTATATGTGAAACCTAATGCATTTCATATCTTCTCCAACTTTGTTTCGAGATAGGATCTATGTAAACCTGTGTGTTACTTTTCTCAAATTTTAGTGCAACTTGTTTAAAAAGTTTCCTATGCATCATTTATGCACCAGTTCTTATGTATATAATCAAGGTTCTTCACATGTATACGGAATCTTGCATTTTGAGAAATTCCTGTGTTTTTTCTGTTTTCCGAATTATATGTTCAAAGCTTTGTTTTTCGAACTACTTTCCTGTGGGCGCTTTCATACACGAGTAATTTCTTATCTATGGATGAAACTGAGTTTCAGGAAATTAAAGAGAATACGTAGAATTAGTAGCCCTGAATTGTTGATACAAATGTAAGTCCAGGCAGACAAATTGTTGATGTGGAAGTGTGACTCGTTATCATGTGTGCATGACATGGCATCTGATTCGCTGCGTAGTTTTCAAACGTTCATGCAGAAATTCTACAAAATTTATAAGTAACGAATAAAAGTCATAAATTAAAATATAATGCAGAAAATAGTCATTAAGGTATATACAAAATTATCGCCCAAAGTCCATTAGAAGATCATGCAGCTCGTCAAAACGTAAAATTTCAAACGTCACGTGATTCAGTCACCTACAAAGTGAGGACTTTGAGATGTCCTGCTAGGACAAAGGAAATAAAATGCTCTCAAAATTATTATCATGAATACATGCAAAATAAATTTCAGTACATAATAATAAGTAAAATAAATATATACATATGTACATTATGCAAAGTTCATTCGCTAAAGTACAGAATCAGAGAGAAGGTCACATGGTTGGTTACCAACCCAGCTGCTGACTTTAAAAGATGCTATTTGATTTTATAAATCATATTAGTGCAAGTATCGTAGATTGCAAAAATGTAAATAAACACAAATTGAGCGGCATGATCTTGGGAAATTCTGATTATCCGCGAGAATGCAAGCTGCATGCAGCCTGAGATGACAATCTTCATTTAATATCTCATAGTGAAAGTTGTTGAAATATTGCATTATCTCACAGTCCTGAGGACTGCTAAAGAATTTATCATTCGATTTATGCAAAAATGCATCAATAGTGTCAACGTGCGGGTCCTCATGGAGTAGTTTATTTCGCACAAAGTAATGAGTGTTCCTTATTATCCCGAGGAAGCGACTTTGCACTGTTTGTATTTTTTAATATCCTCTTGAGTGGCGGCGGTCTAGACTGGGAAGCATCAAGTCATTATCGGGCGAACTGGTTGATAAGTAGATCAGGTTCTTTCTGGAGATATCTAGTTTTGAATAGTTTCCGATAATCAGGCAAAGGCCTTTCGTCACCTTTAATGCTTTAGTAAGCACATGTTGAATGCGATGCGTTGAGGTAAGTCTATTATTGAGGAGGATTCCGAAATATTGGGCTTGTTTGACAATCGGTACTGCTTCATTGAAGCGGTGCAGATTCTTTTTAATAGCGATGTTTTGTTTCCCGCACCTGATGATAAGTAGCTAAAGTTCGTGATATGTTGGGACTTTCGACTTTGGCGGCATTACCTAGAATTGTGCCTTGCTTTTACCGGCACTTCAAATACTCCCCGGGCACGGTTACCACATGTACCAGACCTCAAGGAACTTTCTAGTTGAAAAGGCATATAAATAACTGAGTAAGAGACCCTAGTCTCAAGAACGTGAAGATTGCAGTGGGAGGAAGCTTATTGTAGAGAGTACTCACACGTGATTATAAGAGAAAAATTGGGAGTACTGCATGGTCACGAGCTGCAGAATGGTGAATCAGAAGTTAAACGGCCAGGTATCGAAATAAGCATTTCGGACCCGGGAGATATGGTACGCTACGAGGTTACGAGCTGTTGATGCACATTCAACATGTGCATCATCAGCTTTAATCGAGATGAATGCAAAGCAAGGTAATTAAATTGTAATGGGAACATAAAAAGAAAATCTAAAATATAAAGAGAATGTCAAACAGCTATACAAGAAACTCAAATCAATAGTCCCCCTCACCCTGGAAAAACAACGATGTTAGTGAAATATTCGAACTGACACAAGTCCGGACTGACTTCTGTAGAGCCATTCGCCGCAGTCTTACCCAAATCATTCGAATTTACAAGTGCAAATTCAGCGATATCAAAAACTGCGCAAATATGCTAGATAAGACTTAACATCTTAAATGAGATATTCGATGCAGTGAGGGGCTTAATGGCCAAAATTAGTCTGAAACTGTATTTTGTTACTTGATATTCCTGTATATTTATTACACGTTTCGCTGCTGTTATATATTGTTTACGTGCTTACGGGTTCGTTATATATTGAATGCACAAGTTGTTAAAAAGTTAACAAAAATTTATTCTTTCCACAAGAAATAAATTAAAATGCTGAAATACTTCTTCATAGATATTCGCCCAATATCACAATATCTCAAACGTTTAGCAAAAACTCAGTTCAAAACAGATAAAATAATTCTATCTGCAGCGATATCGCTACAGCATTAAGTAAACAAACAGCACTTCGCTTTTTACAGCTACAACTACCACAGCAACAACTAAGATCGGTTGAGGCGCAACGCCAGGGTGCCTAGGCTAATGAGCCTTACCCCTACTGTAAACGTATATAATTTCCTAATCATATCATTAAATAAACTGAGTGAATTGAAAGGTGAGTACCTAACTACATAAGTTTTTTTTTAAACTGTGGGAAACTCTAAAGGAAAAGTATAAAGATATGCACAGAAGTTGTCGAGCTGGTGAGATAACATATTTGAAATGACAAGAGAATAAAAAGTACGAATCTTTTGGCATGTTAGAAAAACATAATTGAATAACACAATAACTCTAAGAAAAATAATAATAGAAAAATAAGAGAAAAATATTACACACAAATGATAACTTAGAACATTTCTAATTAAATCCAGAAACTGAGATGAGCTGTTTCAACTCGGCTTTATAAGCTTTTTAATTATCAGTAGAACAATCACGATTTTTCTAGATTTTTCTGGATGGCAACAGTCATTACAAGATATTTATTTATTAAACATTAAATGCATACGCTGTTTTATTTTTCTTTTCTTTTTTTTTTTCGACGTAGCTTTCTCTTCAAAAATCGTCTGCGTTGCACAGGAAATATAAAGCGATTTTAATTACAATTCTAAATAAATAGCCAATTAAATATGAAATCCGTAACAATATTTTACTAACTAAACTTTGTAACAGCAATTATGAGAATCCTGTCTAGGATGATGTAATCAAACGTGTTGAAGTGCTTCAATCGGTCACAATTTATAGCTTTGTCGAAGAAATTTTTGTTTAGTTTATGCAGGTATTTTTCTGTAGTTTCAATTTGTAGATCATTATGTAGCATATTGTTAGTAACATAATAGTGAGCTCCAGTAATTAATCTTAACACATTGACTGCCAGTCACTTAGAGTTAGATTGATAGTTAATGCCCTCACATGGAAGTAGATTGTACCCAGATGCCAACATATTTATTGTAAGAAATATGACTTAAAAACAGTAATAAAAGATAAATATGTGATACCTAAGTATTATTTAAGCTTTTCATTGAAGAATTTTATAATTACGCGCCAGCGCGTGATTGGCACTATATGTCAAATTTTTCGCCAAATGCCACATTACGCGCTGGTGCGGGACATGTAAAAAGTGAATCAAAATAAGAAAAATAAGTGGCAGTGAGCATTATTTTTATATAAAACTGTATCACAACAATTATACACATTACAAATGAATTTATTTCAAGAAAATCACAATCGCATTATTACAAAGGATACATTTAGAATGTTATTTATGTATTATCTTTGCACAATCTAAGCAGTAACCAGGAGATCCTTCACAAAATTTGCAGACATATATTGTGTCTTTACGTTTTCCTTCGGAATAGCAACTTTTGCATTGCTTTCTTAGAATCTTTCCGGCTCTTTTTTCTTGCCGTGTACTCAGCAAATGTTCAGATTCAGACTGATTACGCACAGGAGCACTAAGAACAGATGGCTCTTTCAGTAAACTTCGTATCACGGATAAGCGATAGTTATACAGCGATGTATTTCCATTGGAATACTTATTATAGATAAAGTGGGAATTGTGCATCATCATTTGCAAAATATGCAAGAATATTTTCGTGGGCCACCTAATTGTTTTTCTCTCACAAGGATAATAGGCAAGCATCTGATCTTGCTTATCAATACCTGCCATAAATTTATTATATTGAATTACAGGTAGAGGTTTCGATTTAATTTCACCTCTTTTGTTTGCCTTTTTCATCATATCATTCTTATATTCATTGGAAATGTAAGTGACGTCTCTCTTATCCATCCACTTTGCAATCATCACACCATTAGCATACTTTGCTACAGTTTGCCCTTTCTTCAGTTTTTTTTCGTTTACCTCTTTTGGAAATGTCTTCCTGGTTTTTTTTATTGTCCCAGTGCAATGGGTTTTTCTGTCAGCGAGACATTTTGCAAGCTCATAACTGTTATAATAATTGTCCATAAATACACTATGCCCTACATCGAGCATTCCGTCAAGTAAATTCATGACGACTTTTTGTGAATGACCCTTCCCACCAGAATCATCCAACATACCTGTATACACCATAAATTTGAGAATCATACCATGAGAGGTTGTGACCATGTACAACTTGATACCATATTTATGGCGTTTATTCGGTATGTACTGTCTGAATACAAGCCGTCCACGCCACAATATCATTGATTCGTCTAAACTAAGCTCTCGTCCTGGATAGTATATTTGAGATACACGTGAGTTGAATGAATTTATCATATTTCTTATTTTATACAGTCGGTCCTTTGGAGGTTCTGTATTCTGTTCCGGGATTTTTCCGAAGTGCAATGCCCTCAATAACAACAGAAACCGATTCCTGCTCATATTTTCTGCAAATGCACGTAAACCAAACAGTGAATCTGTTTTCCAATAATCTTGTATACGGTTCATTCGTATAGTTCCCATATGTAAAATTAATCCCACAAATATCAAGAGTTCCTCTTTTGTAGTGTCCTTCCAGTCATTGATGCGAGAACATTTCTTTTTTTCACGGTGCAAAAGTACTTTCTGAGCATAATCATTCGTTTCAGCAACAATTTGCTCCAAGATATCGTCAGTGAGAAAATGGCGAAAGAAATCTATAGGATTGTTACCTGAAACAGGTTGGAGCAAACACTCAGATTTCATGAAAGGGAATTGTTTCATAGATGTAGAATCATTTTCCCAAACTATGTTTTCCACCATAGTAGAATCATCTTGCTGACATGCAGCCTCTTGCGCGACTCCTGCATCATCATCATCATCGTCTGAATCCGAAGTGTCATGGCCATGAGTGGGAGGAAAGAATTCCTCGTCACTGTCACTATTATAACTAAAATCACTCGGGTACTCGTCTGATAATTCAGCCAACAAATTTACTATTTCTTCATTTGTTAGAGCCTTATTATTTTTAATTTTTCTTCTTTTGGGACGCGAAGGCCCTGCACCATCATCTGAACAACTCATATCACAATAATTTTTTTAATAAAAAAGTAAAACATTAATTTCGAAAAAACAATTATTTATACGTACTTTCTAATCATTACTCCATGCCAATTCCATTAGAAAAACCCTGCATGCTATGCCAACTGAATTGGAGAATGAATAATCAGTGAAAGATTTTCCCGCGCCAGCGCGTGACTGGCTACTGAGACATCACCCACATCCCGCGCCAGCGCGTGACTGGCTACTGAGATATCACCCTACATCACGCGCTGGGGCGTGATTGGCAGTCAACGTGTTAAGAATCTGTTTTGAATAACTTGAAGAATTTTAATATCCTTTGCTTTATAGGTTGCCCATGCAGGCGAAGCATAGGTCATAATTGGCCGAATAATGGCTGTGCTGTCTATATGTGACGTTTTTTATATAGGTCCAGTCTTGAATATTTTCCCAGTAAGGGAGTGAGGCTGTTAATTACTCGTATGGTTTTCTGTTCAATTTTTGCAACATGATCATTCCATTTAAAGGAGGTGTTCAGCACAATTCCTAGGTACTTGGCTTTGGTGACTAGTAGTATTTTTTCATTAAATAATTTCAATTCACCATAGAATCCTTTACGTGCATATTTTCTCCAAATGAGTAACAGTTGGGACTTTGACGCATTAATAGCAATACGCCACTTGGTGCACCACGATTCGATGGACGGCATAAAGTCTTGAAGCTTTGACACTGCATGTTCAGCCCTTATGGATTTGATAGCCAATGCAGTATCGTCTGCATAGCAGCCGATAAAGGAGCCGTTATTCAAATCCAGGGGTGGGAAATCTGATACCTAGAAGAGATAAATTAGGGGTCCTAAAATAGAACCTTGTGGAACAGACGCTCTAATATTCCTGAGACTTGAGTGTTCATTATCTATGGAAACAAAAAATTTTCTATTGGTAAGAAATGAGTACAATAACTTAATCATTTCCATCTCAAAATTTAGGGAAATAAGTTTGTAAATGAGCCCCTCATGCCAGACGCGGTCGAAGGCTTTCGCCACGTCTAGCATGAGTAAGGCTACACAAGATTTGTTATGCAGAGCGTTGCCAATAAATTCGGTTAGCCGAACGAGCTGTTTAACAATTGAAAGGTTTTTCTGAAATCCAAATTGTTCCTTGGGTAATCGATCGAAATAAATTTGAAGTCTGTATATAATAATTCGCTCTTAAATTTTGCCTAATCCTGGTAAAAGACTGATAGGTCAGTAAACTTCTGGCTTCATATGATCCTTGCCAGGTTTAGGTATTAAGATAACTTTGGCTTTCTTCCAGCAGATAGGAATGTATAAATTTGTAAGGCAGGCGTTAATAATATTTACAAGTCTGCATAGAACATTTGCAGGGAGATGCTTGATGACGACATTTGTAAGCTTATCGTGCCCTGGGGCTTTCTGATTCTTGAGCTTCTTGATGATTTGTATAACTTCATGTGGTGATGCAAATTGAGGGCATGTATGTACTGCAGGTGCATTAATTCAGTTAGAGATATAATGATTGACAAATTTAGTGAATTCTGGGTCATTTGGCGACTCATTAGGCGAAAATTGAATTTCGAGATGATCTGCATGGACCTCTGCTTTTTCTAAGTTTGTGAGAGCAATTTTAAGTTCCCCATAAATGGGTTTATTTATTCCAGGTTTGTTTTTCAGGCGTTTAGTAAAAGTCCAAAAGGAGTTGTCAGGCGAGTTGAAACTAAGAATTTTCTCATCCCAGATTTCTTTACGATGATTTGCAATATCTTTTTTAATTTCTCGATTTAGTTTATTAAGCTGTCTTTACAGTCCGGGGTCCCAGGATATATTCCAACGTTTTCTTATTTTATTTCTGGCTTTCATTTTTTCCCGAATGCTTGCTGGCAGTTTTCCAGTAAATTTAATCCGCAGGGACGTTATGCGTTGCATTATCATACGCATACATAATAGTACCTGTGAGTGCGTTAATGGCTCTATCTATGTCAATGTTATTCTTCAAGGGAAGGAAGGGCGGATTGTAGTTATTTAGGATGCCAGTAAATTTAATCCAGTCAGTAATCTTTTTCATACAGGGTTTTTCAGTTTTGGAAATTCCACCGATAACCGATAATTCCACCGAGTGCCGATAACCGGAACATGGTCTGATGTCATGTCAACTTTAACTTCTAAGCACATAGAGATCGGTATGGTAGTAAGTACAATTTCCAATATATCTCCTTTGCGTGGGTTTGAGGGAAAATGTTGGAGCATAGAAGTAGATAGGATGATTCAATATAAATTCAAGCAATGTTTTACCATTTTTGTTGGTGCGCCGACAGTTCCATTTTTGATTCTTTGAATTTAAATCCCCAGCTAAAATTACTGGTTTATTGGTAGGTAATAGATCTGAGATTATCATAGGATCTAAGATGTTAGATGGTGGAAGATACACGCAGAAGAAGTAAATAATTCCATAAACGGGAAGGTAGACAGAAGCAGTGACAATTTCGTGTCCATTTCTTCTATCAGTAGAAATCTGGCAGGATTGAAGCGTAGCCTTTACATAAATTGCAGCACCCCCGCCGCGGTGTGTCAACCTGTCACAAAGATAACATCTATGGCCAGAGATGTTTACATTTGTACCCGGCGTAGCAAAAGTTTCCGTCACACACGCTATGTCAATATCATAGCAATCTTAAGAAGTTATGAAACTCTGTAATTTTATCCTGAATGCTACGCGCATTCCATACTACGAATTTGGTAGGGGGCGTAAACACTTGTTAATTTGCTGAGTCAACTGAAACCCAGCAGTTTTAATTATCGAAACAAGCTCCGCTAAATCGGCAAATACCTTTTTAGCTTCGCTTAATGTGTCAAAATATATGCCAGTTGACAGGGCTTTAGCATATGGTTTGTTCTCAACCACCCGGTTGCTGATCGTTTTTGTCTGATCAGTTTTAGCATTTGGAAATTTCTCACACCCTCGAAACGAGGTCGTGTGAGAATTTCCGCAATTCACAGAAATGGGAGTGAAATCCTTATCATTTTTGACTGGGCAGTCGTTGAAAAAATGTGATTCACCACATTTAACACATTTAGGGGAATAATTACACCCTAATTGGGTGTGATTAAACCCCTGACATCGGAAGAATTGTAATGGACCTTGACGTCCCTTATACTCTTGGACTTTGATACAAAGATCACAGAGGAATTTTTCATTATAAATTTTCTTTGACTGCTCCGTCTTAGGCAGTGTTACAATGAATAGAGGTAGGGGTAAAATCTCGCCATTCCTTCTTTTAGTCATTTGTTTGATATGCTCGATGACATATCCTAACTCTATAAGCCTTGCTTTTATCTCCTCAACTTCTGTGTCTTCATTTAGTCCTTTTATCACTACCTTTATGTTCCTGTCTTGAGGAAGCATATAAGAATGATGTTCTATATTAAATTCTCTCAAGACTTTAACAATACTTCTATAATTATCTGCATCGTAGGCAGTAACTTTAATCTTTCCATTTATTCTTTGTCCAAAGAATTTTAATTTCCTAGCATGAAATTCAGTGCATATTTCCGACCATTTCATGGTGGTGGGTTTAATTGTAATCGGTGGCAGTTTAGGGTTTTTTCTAGAATTTTCAGATAGATTGTGTTTTGTCATTTACATCATTTAAATTGGAAGTGTCCATAATGTCTTCCTCAATGTTATTCTCATTATTTGTGTCAGTGACAGTGTTCTGAACATTTTTATCTTCAGAAATAATATTCTGAGATTGACTCGTATTTATTTCTATATGAGTTGATAACCTGACTTTCTTAAGTGCATTCTTTGTTGTGCGAGTGCGCACCGTCTGATCGCCTCTACGTTTTGTTCTAATCTCCTCATCTGAACTGGTATCCTGATCCAGGAGCATGATCATTATCTAATTTAATTGGGCTACGAGCCCGTGCATTTTCACTAAAAGATATATTATCCGAGTTTCGGGTATCTGAAACAGCATTTTCATTAACTCGAAAATTAGCATGTGAAAAGTCAATGCTCATGGGTTTAATCATATCATGAATGTTAAGCAGAAACTTAAATAATTTCTCCTCAGTGTCAGTGAAACCATTTTGTTCCCTGATCTGTTCGAGTTCATTAGTTTGCGTAGAAACTGCCTCAGTAAGCTTCTCCGTCGCAATAGTTAACAAAATCCAGCGCCCAAGTAATTAGCAGAAAAACCTACGGCCCGGAATCCGACCTGCACAATGGCATTCGGTCAGACGGATCAGTAGGTGGACACACATGAGGCCTCTGACTCACACCTGACAGCGTGAGCTTGGAGGGTAACTCACGTGTTCAAAAATCCAGCCTTAAATCCAAAATAAATATTAGCGCAAAGCGCTAAAAATATTAACTTTAAAATAAAATTAATACTCAATTTAAATTTAAAAGCGCAGGCAAATAGCCTAAAAAGCAATCAGGCAACGGCAAGTAAGCGCAGTTAACGCGTCAGCGCACTTAATCCGAGATGCATGCCAAAATAATAATTATAATTATAATATAAATACAAAATAAAAAAGCTGATTGTTACCAGACAATCAATAAATACTTAATCCGAAAATAGCATTAAAAATGCTTTTCAATTAATTATGCATTCGACGTCGTGTAAGCAAGACAGGCGTACTGACGTGGCAGCACTAACACTAGGGTTAGGCCTAAGCACGGCGAAGAAAGAGGATTTGGCGGAGCTCTACCATAATAGTTGCATAGGTCATCTTCATTCTTTATGAGTGTGCGATTCGAAGATCTTTACTCATCCATTAATCTCTTAAGTGTCCTAAATAAAGTGAATACTTATCTGATCCGATGAAAGGATAAACTTCTGCACATTTGTGCTGTTAAACTTCCAAAAGGGCATATCCCGCAACGAAGTGATAGCAATTTCGTAGCAGTGACGATGCATAATCAAAGTCCAAGCATTTCTCAATATAATATCAGTTGATAGCAATTTCGTTATGATAGCAATATGAATGACAGGCATAATTCATAGTTGGGTAAAGATAGCATGAGAACACATTACTGAGAAAATCTAAAATGAAATAATTGCAATTAAAATAAGCTATATACAATATTTACATTATATACATTTACCACTGTGCATTATGGTGTATCGGATAGTATTTGTATTCATTCATTCATTCATGTCTGTTATGGCCGGACTGCCACTAATATGTGTGGCGTCGCCGGCTCGTTGATACTTTTGCCTTAAAGGCGCATGACGGTATATTTGCAGACAGGTATTCAGAGGATCAGGTACAAGGTAGTAGGGGGGAAGGCAGCCGTGCGCCGCAAGAAACAAAATACCAGGAGAGGCAGGTAATCGGAGTAATCAAATGAAGGAATACATGAAATAAAATGCAAAACAATAAATACTTGATATAAATATAAACATGTTACATAATACAATTACATGAAGCTACGACATTTAATAAATTTTTAAACATGAGAATATATCCTTTACAATCAAAGTGTAGGTGAAAATGAATTTGAATTTGAATTTAAGAAATATCAAAGGAGATTGAGTGGTGTGCAAATTGCTTTAGGTCGGAAAGTTTGAGTCGCGGGTAAGGTGGGCTGCGTAAGGTCTGATATTTCTATCTTCATACAATATTTCATATTTGAAGGTATCAAATTTATCTAAAAAGGGGCAGCTCTCTGCTTTATCAAAAAATCTTTTATTTTGCTTCTTGAGGAAATCAGTGATTAATTCTATTTTGAGATCATTATGTAAGGTGCGACTGGACACATAATAGTGTGCCTGCGTGATTTAACGTAGATACTTGTTTTGAAGAATTTGTAATTTTTGAATATCTTTATCTCGAGCTGTTGCCCAGGCAGGAGATGCGTACGTGAAAATGGGCCTAATAATTGCTGTGTAGAGATGTTTCTTTCTGATAAGGTCAAGGCTTGAAAATTTGCCGATAAGTGGCAATAAATTACGGATAGTAGCAGCTGCTTTACCTCTGACTTTATTGATGTGGTCTTTCCACGTGAAAGTGCTATTGATCGTGACTCCTAAAATGACTCCTAAGTAATTAGCCTTTTGAACTATTGGTATAACTTTGTTGAATAGCTTGAGGGTAGCTGCACTTGGGTTGCGTTTTCTTTTGCTTTGAATTAGTAACAGTTGTGACTTTTGTGTATTAATCGAAATACGCCATTTGGCGCACCAGAATTCAAGCGGAGGCATGGCATTTTGAAGCTTCATAACTGCATGATCGATGCGTAGTGACTTAGTAGCAAGAGCCGTATCATCGGCATAGCAACCTATGAAACTCTGCGTATCTTTAAAATATGTGGAAAGTCTGCAACATAGAAGTTGTAAAGAATCGGACCTAAGATGGAGCCTTGGGCTACGCCTGCCCTCAGTCGTCATAAACTCATTAAGCCTTAGTAGCTGTTTTGTAGTGGATAGTTTCCTGCGAAATCCGAATTGCTCAGGTGGAAGCTTGGATTCCCAATATTGACAAAGAATTTGCGATTAGTAATGAATGAGTTAACGAGAAGAATCAGATCTTTTACGAAATCTAGATTAATGAGCTTGAAGATTAGCCCCTCATGCCAGACGCGGTCGAAAGCTTTCGCCACGTCTAGCATGAGTAAGGCCACCTTTTGATGATTGTGAAGCGCAGCTCTAATAAACTCATTAAGCCTTAGTAGTTCATAATTTCTTGCGAAATCCGAATTGCTCATATGGAAGCTTGACAAGGTATGGTTCTATTCTGTGTAAGATGATCCTTTCGTAGATTTTTCCAAATCCTGGAAGAAGACTTACGGGCCTATACCCGTCTGGTTTAGTTTGATCTTTTCCTGGCTTGGGAATTAGTATAACCTTTGCTATTTTCCATTTCATGGGGAAATAATTTTGAGTAATACACGCATTGATGATGCTGGTGTATTTAGTTATGATATTATGAGGCATCATTTTGATAGCAATATTTGTAACTTGATCGTAGCCAGGGGCCTTGCGATTTCTAAGTTTTCGAATAATTTCTTTTACTTCATTTGGATTAGTGAGCTTCGGTTTATTCCTTGGGCAGGGAGTATCAATGTAGTCTTTGACAAAATAGTTAATATCATAAGCGAAGTCTGGGTCGCATGGGTTCATGTTAGGTATAAATTGACTTTCTAAGTGCTCGGCCATAATATCCACTTTATCCTGATTTGTTAATGCTATTCTGTTATTTCCATAAATTGGTTTATTTCACACAGGTTTCGTTTTGAAACTTCTAGCAAAAGACCAAAAGGCATTATTGGGCTCATTGAATTTGGAAATTTTTTCGTTCCATAACTCTTTTCTAAATTTAAAAATTTCTTCTTTGATTTGTTTACTTTTACTATTAATTTCACGCTTGATCCCCGGGTCCCAGGAAATTCTCCATCGTTTCCGGAGCCTGTTGCGTTCTTTGATCATATTTCTGATATATTTGGGTAATCTTTCTGTGTTCTGTTCGGTAGTGACATTTTTTGTAGCATAGTTATAAGCGTTTAGTATGCTGCTAGTCAGTGAATCAATGGCAAGGTCAATATCATTATTGCTGCTGAGTTTTTCAATTTTTGGCGGGTGGTGAAGTAAATATTCGCTATATTCGTTCCAATCTGTGATAGCACGAGATTTGGTCTCATTAGGTTTATTAGTACCAAGTGTAGCGATTATGGGTACATGATCTGAGCTGAGTTCTGTTTTTACCTCCAAATACATTGGTATATCTGCAGTAGCGAGGATAATGTCCAGAATATCGCCTCTTCCGGCATTTGCGGGTAGATATGTATATTCCGCTGGCGCGAAAAAATAGATTGGGTTGTTGTTAATATAATCCAATAGTTGCTCGCCATTACTATTTGTTTTTCGGCAGCCCCATTCTGTGTGTTTCGCATTTAAGTCTCCTCCTAGGATGGATTTCTTGTCAGCAGAAAGAAGGTCCGTAAGGACAACTTCGTCTAAGCGCTTCGTTGGTGCATTGTATATTGAACTAAAATAAACAGTGCCGTAGAATGGAAGAAGTACTGACACTGTGATAATTTCGCAGCCGTTATCTCTGTGTTCTTTAATTTGGCAGGCTTGAAAGGACCTTTTAGTGAAAATGGCGACCTCCTCCCCACCTTTATGACTCAAACGATCACACCTAAAGCAATTATAATTTGCAATGTTTAAATTATTGCTCGGACAGGCATGTGTTTCCGAAATTAAGGCTATGTCAATGTCATATTCAATTAGAAAATTCTGGAGTTCATAAATTTTATTTATTACACTGCGTGCATTCCATATCATGATTTGAATTGGGGCTCTATTAATGTTGTGTATCCCCATTATTTGTAGCGTGGTTGGTGGCATTCTCAGGATTGGTTTTAGCTATTTCTTTGATATGTTGAGTAAATTGTAAGAAGCCTGCGCTTCTGATTACTGTTACAAGCTCAGCTAAATCATTAAAAACTTTTTTTGCTTCAGTAATCGTATCTGAATATATGCCGTTGGCTAGTGCTTGTGAATATTTTTTTCCTTCAACAACTCTGTTTGAGAAGGTTTGAGGCTTATCTGATTTCTTTTTAGGGAATTTTTCACACCCTTTGAAACTTGATGTGTGAAATAATCCACAATTTGCGCACACAGGGGGTTTCTCCTTGTTTCCCCTGTCAGGGCAGTCTTTAATAAAGTGCGGCTCACCGCAGCGTACACATCTTGGCTGGTAATTACACCCGGCCTGGGTGTGATTGAAACCTTGGCAGCGGAAACACTGGATCGGCCCCTGCCTGCCTTTATATTCTACAATATTTACTTTTAAATCACAAAGGAATTTTTCATGATATATAGCCTTAGAGGCTTCAGATTTAGGCAAAGATACTAAGAATAAGGGAAGTTTAATAACTTCACCTTCTCTCCTTCTGCTCATATATCCTAGACTTTCTAGGTCAGTGCGAATTTCATCTAATTCTGTGCTTAACAATAAGCCTTTGATGACTATTTTAAGATTTTTATCTTCGGGCAATATATAGGAATGGTTTTTATCTTTGACATTGAGAATGGTTTACCGTTTTTATCTTTGACATGTTCTAATTCAGCTATCTGCGCATGATAATGTTCCATGAGCCTCTCCATGGTATCGCAAAAAATCCAAATCCAGCGTACCCGAAAGTACGGAGTCCTACGCCCTGGAACAGAGCCCTGGCACTATGGCCTTCTCTGCAGACAGATGCGTAGGCGGAAAACACTTAAGGCCCCTGACAATCGCCTGAAGCGAGAGCTTGGGGGTAACTATAAGTGCTATGACAATCCAAAAGCCAAAAATACGCTACGTTAAATTTAAATCAATTTGCAATCGCGCAATTAAATTAATCGCAATACTATAACAGCACAGCAATTAGTCGCGTTGGCAAGACGGATGCATGAGCGTGAATACAACATCTAAATTTACACAAAATAATCGTAGAAATAAGTATAAATGCATTTAAGCATTCATAAAATACCTTACTGAGCAAATTGCATTAAAAAATGCAGTTTAGGATAAGCATACTTCGCACATGGAAACCACGTGAGTCGAAAAAGGCTTAGCACGAGAGCAGGTGCGCGGGCGTACTCAGGTTGGTGAAGCGTCGACCTTCTCTCACCTCGTTTTCCCTCCGAATGCCGCCATAGTATTTGTCAGTCAGTCAGTCAGTGATTTTATAGCCGAATTATTGCAAATAATGCAACTTTACCGGCTCAATGACAAAATTTGCCTAAAAAGGCCACAAGACGTTGAAAGTCCAGACAAATAAAAAATAAAAGAGCAAAGGTCAAAAGGGAAGCCACAAGTGACAAATACAAGACGACTGAAAAGATATACAATGCATAATAAATATAAAATATACAAGTTTAAATACGATACAGTATCATGAGTTACAAAACAGTTAATGTAAATTGAAAAGTATAAGTAAGGTAGGCACCAAACATGTACAGGATATTAAACATTGTGTGAACGGAAACCAGTCATGAATTTTTATTACGTGGGGAAGTTAGCACTCCGCGTGAGGAATGCTGCAAGTGCACGAAGGTCAACGTCCTCTTCAAGGATGATGTAATCAAACGTGTTGAAGTGCTTCAGTCGGTCACAATTTATGGCTTTATCGAAGAAATTTTTGTTCAATTTGTGCAGATATTTTTCCATAGTTTCAATTTGTAGATCCTTATGTAGCATATCGTTAGAAACATAAAAGTGAACTCCGGTAATTAATCTTAAGAATCTATTTTGAATAATTTGAAGAATTTTAATATCCTTTGCCTTATAGGCTGCCCATGCGGGTGAAGCGTATGTCATAATTGGACGAATAATAGCAGTATAGTATTTGTCAGTCAGTCAGTGATTTTATAGCCGAATTATTGCAAATAATGCAACTTTACCGGCTCAATGACAAAATTTGCCTAAAAAGGCCACAAGACGTTGAAAGTCCAGACAAATAAAAAATAAAAGAGCAAAGGTCAAAAGGGAAGCCACAAGTGACAAATACAAGACGACTTAAAAGATATACAATGCATAATAAATATACAAGTTTAAATACGATACAGTATCATGAGTTACAAAACAGTTAATGTAAATTGAAAAGTATAAGTAAGGTAGGCACCAAACATGTACAGGATATATAGTATTTGTAACGGTAATTACACGATTATATTACATTTATTTTTAAAAAATGACTGGTGGTCTTAAAGTTTTTACTCAGGCAGAATTATTAACTTTGTAAATAAATATATGTTTCTCAGAATTATGTATTTACAAATTATGTTTATAGCATTTATTTGTTATCAATGAACTTTAATATTAAATATTAAAGACAATACTCTCGATGCATAAACTGTAATGCACGTTCCTTAGCAAAACATTTGTTGTTGCATCAGTCTTCCAATTTTTATCTATTTGTGAGGTAATTAATCAAATGTGTCTTTCATTCTTTTATTGCAGTTTGCTAAAATGTTTTTAATTTCGTGGCAGACAGCAGATACATATGTGCTGTTCCAAACAAATTAATCTGCAGGACAGCGATGCTATATTTTTTTCTGGTTTAATTAACTGCACTCGAAGTATCGGCCCAATTTTTTAACAGCGATATTTGATTGCAAAATATGTTTAATTAATTTTTATATGCACTGCATCTTCCGAGCAGAGTATAGCGTATGTAATGTGTTGTCCTTTGACTCATCTTCAATTAATTTTCCCGGGTATAGAACCTTTTTGTTGATTACTTTGATGATTCATATTCCTTCTACAACCAAGAGAAACTTAAAAGCTAAATGATAAAATATGCCAAGGAATTAAAATAATTTCATTTCAATTTCTAATGAAATATGGAACTTGTAGATTCTTACTTGTAGAATATATGAAAATTTATGATTTGCATCATTGATGTTTGAAACACGCCTTTCCGTATCCATTTTTCTTTGTCAAAATTGCGAAGGGCATTTATGTTCTTCATTCTAACTGGAGATATGATGTATCTCAATGTGTATGCAATGTAGCCGAAGAGGCATCTTATAACTACAAATATTTTGCCTTATTAGCTATTCCTATTAAAGATAGTTCTAGAGGTACTTAAGGAGCACTGGAAATATTAGAAGTATTTTAAAAATATTCCTCAGCTTGTGATAATTAATTTATTTATTCTAATACCGATTAAACAAATAGACAGCGTTACGTGTTATCTGGCCAAAATTAGCAGAACTGAAAACCGAAAGTTTGACACTTGAAATTTGCTACACAGACTAGGTTGAAAACCGTGAAAAATTCCGTCTTAATTTTGTAAATTTCGCTTTTGACATCATTAGAAACTGACAGACACGGGACGGGGTGAAAGAAGTGAGGCATTTGCCTCAGGTAAATAATTAGAAAGGGCACCGAATTAGCTGTTCCATAGATTTTTATTGACAAAACATTTAGCTGAAATACATGAGGTATTAATGACAATTGGTTCTAAAAAATGCTAGGATATCACAGAAATTTTTGCTTTATTTTCTAACATTAAAACGTTTTACTGCAGCTAACGTACTAAAGTTGATTTACGTTTCTCGTAATGATCTTCATAAATTAAACCTATAGAGACTTTACGTACTTTTTGAAAGCAGGAGACATGATAGGTGAGCAATGTCCTCACCGAGACTCGAACCGCGGACCTCTCGAATACGAGCGTACTGACCACTGCACTACGAAGGCAAGAAGGCGGGAAATATACCTTATATACTCCTCTTTTTAAAGGGCGACTGAGGATTAGGGGACCAATCGCCAAATCCTGGTGGTGGAGAATCATCATCTACCACCTTTTTTAGTTCGGGCGTCCCTCTAGAGACATCGGGTATTTTTTGAAACAGGAGACATGACAAATGAGCAATGCCCTCGCCGGGACTCGAGCCACGGACCTCTCGTATACGCACCGAGAGTGCTCACCACTACACTAAGGCATGCTAAAAAAGCGAAGAAATACCTTAAATTCCTGCTTAGGAAACACCACATTGTCTGTATCAGTAGTTCTCTTCTGCCTCCCTTTAATCCTGATGGCAACTCTTGCCGGTTTCACTTCGCCATAACAAGTCCCACACAGTTCGTTAATTATTCCCTAAGAGATGTGTCACTAAACCTAACACGGGGAAGTTTGTAGGGATGGCATAGAGTTTAAAAAATGCACCTTATTATCAAAAATCTTCTCATATAAAGTTTGGCTTGCGGCTCTTTTCGTTATAAAGTTGGCCTTTGGATGAGAAACAGACTGCGTTTCCGTCCTTGTGTACATATGCTTAATTTCTCTGAGAACTATGCAGTCAGTTTTCTTTCCGTTACTCCTGCAGTATAAATAGTAGTTGTCAGACGGATTAAAAGAACTACCACGTAGTTTTATTTTTATACCTTGTACAAAGTTAAGGAAGTATTATAATCGCAAAAAATTTTGAACTTCATATTTCAAAGGAAATATGACCGCTCCAAATCCATTTAGAGGATTGTTTTCGTGATGTCTGTACATAAAAAAAGAATAAAAGACTCTTCTTTTCAAAACAAATTGTAAAATGGATTCAAAATGGACCTTTTCGTGACGTTTATAGGTACACTGCCCACACACACACAAAAAGATAAATATGTAAGCAATGATAAGACCAATTTTGTAACGCTTTATTAAATTAAATGTTATGTTTTAACATATTTAATGTTCATTAAGATGTGGCCTCTTTATTCAGTGGATTACGTGTTTTGTTTTTCAATTCAAAGTACAAGGGGAGCAGTCACCACAGGGGAAAAAAGGTGGGCTCAATTCTAATTTTTTTCCCCTGGCGCTTGCCTATGTCGGCATAGGCCACTACCAAGGCCAGTTGTGATGGTCTTTTTATTATGAAAGCACCTAATAGGTGGGCGGCATCCGCCTCCTATGAAGGGACGGACAATTTACATCCATGCCTTCTCCGGGATTCGAACCCGGGCCCTTCAGTATAGCAGTCAGGCTCCCCTAACCACTGGGCCATGGGCTCTTCCCTTCATACCTCTGCCGCTTTGGCTTAAGAGATGATGGCAACTGTGAATGTGGGGAGGAGGATCATCCAGACCATTTTATGTTCTGTTGCCCGCACACTGCGCTTAAAAGCCTCAAGCAGCCAGGAGCCTGATTCTGGTCAAACTGGTTCCAGAATATACAAAGGAACAGAGTTGCCCAGAGGAAACTGAAAACAGTAATTGACCACTGTATTAGCAATTATTCTTCTGACGCTCGAAGATAGTAGCCATAAAGTACAAACTTGTGTCGTATTTACCACACATTAGGTTCTAACAACGTCCTTTCTTAGCAGAGTCTCTTAAAATTAGACATCACACCTTCAGTATGGCATTAACTATTCTTGAACTGGCACATTTAATTAACCTGAAGACAGATTACTTGCTCGGCAAAGCATAGCAGTATGTACGTTTGAACTATATACGCTAGTAATTAATATTATTTGAATCCCTTTTATTTCGTTTTACATTTTCTCAAAAATTTTTACTGGCATTAAAGTTTTTACTTAGAGTTTATCTGTCTAAGAGAGCCATTTATATTTATGTTCTTAGAAATAGCGATCTTTTTCATAGGTAATCGCTTTAGAGAGGTTGTTGCCGTGAAGACATTCGTTTTCATTTAGAATTACACTTCCTAGTGCTTTTTAAATTTCACTACAATAACATTTGTTTAAATATTCTTTCGTGGTGCATTAAAAATATGGCAAATTTGAATATG
Source organism: Stegodyphus mimosarum (assembly GCA_000611955.2). Classification (NCBI taxonomy): domain Eukaryota; kingdom Metazoa; phylum Arthropoda; class Arachnida; order Araneae; family Eresidae; genus Stegodyphus; species Stegodyphus mimosarum. Next base: position 56,760 of record KK116918.1, read on the forward strand.
TCAAAAGCATCGTATCTCAAAGTAATGTGTTTTTCAAAGGTTTATGTTGCATTTCCAATAGTTTTGCTCATTATGTTTATAAGTATTAACAATATGCTGTGTAAGGTTTATCCTAATTTTATAACTTATTTTATGCACCTTTCCTATCTCTTCTATCTTCAGCTAACAATTTCCTACCAGAATGTATTTTCGGAAACGCGTTTAATGCAAATGAGGAAGAGTAGCATTTAAGTCGATGTTTCAATGACTTCGTGAGAGAGCCAGAGTTTCTGACTAGCGCGTTTGCCTTTGAGCTACGTCTCTCTCTAAGCTATTACGACGCTCGGCCATACTTCAGGCTCTTGATAGATTTGCCTACTTAATTCAGATTTAGGGACCAACTACTTCGAACCCTGATAGCTTCAGCTGTATCTTTTACTTAAACATTAGTTAAGGTTTAATTCTTATTAATTTGAGTCCAAGCCCAAGTGGAGGCTTTGCTTACGCTCTGAGATAGGAGTTGACTGTGTTGATCCTTATTTTGAGAAATAAAGGAGTGTTAACCCTTCTTGAATGTTTCGTCTCTGTTCACACACTCAAGCGATTATTCGCTTATCGGTGTACAAGTTTCCTCATATTGAACTGTGAAATAAAAGGGTGAAACCCCGCAGCTGTATAAAAGTTAAATTATTTAACAATCAAATTTTAAACTTTCACGAAAGAGAAATGTCGAAAAATACATTTAAGTATATTTTGAACAGCTAAAAGTTTGATTTTGAATTTTAAAAAAAAGTAAGTTTATGATTAAGTTAAATTCTTTGTGATTAAAATTACAACTTCAATGTACTTAAAAGAAATTCCTTTGAATTCAAAGTACTAAGTAAATGCGTTTCTTCACCTTATTGCAACATCATGATCAAAAGTAGCTCATAGAGTTTAAAATCATTGTTTTAAGTATAAAATAAAAAATATAGCAAATTATAAACATCTTACCTTCTGATGGGCATTTACAACCGATATCACAAAGAGACTGTTTTGGCTTTCCAGACAAGTCCATTTGTAAACAGGCAACCATTTTGATGGACATCCATATTAAAATTAAAAACTTGATTTCTTTCTGCAAAACCAAAACGCTCTAATTAACATATTTTAAGTGAAACTCTTAGAATTGTAGAAATGTATAAAAGAACTGCTTTTTGCTAAGAATTGAGATTCCTAAATTAAAACTTCAGTTCATTTGAAATTCATTTTTTAATTATGACTCTTCCTCAAATATTAATATCTGTTCAACAAAAGTTAAATTTAATTGTAAATTCAATTCGTGAAACAAATAGAACGATAATAATAAACTGAAGCGAAGCAAACTATTTTTAGAAATAATTTCAGTGCAAGAGAATGTGGGTCTTCAGCATGTTTACTTCCTGAGACCTTAATTTTTTGCACACTATTCGCTCCTCTGCAAAAACAACTGTTATACAATCAATAATATAATTGGCTTTGCTGGGTTGATCTTCACAGATATTGTGATAAAGTAAAAACTGGAAAGCTATCGAAGGGGTGTTCTGCTGAAGCATGTATTTAGCATGTACACTGCGAAAAAAAAATGGGACACTTCTATATCTCCCGTTCTAGTGGGCCGAATAACGAAATTCAAATTGCGTTTTCATGTTTCGAAAGTGCGACTGAGGATATATATCAGATTTGTATATAGCATTGTTCTAACATAGGTATTTTGACACAAAATCGGACTTTTCCTGAAATGACATGCCAATTTTTTCCATATTTCGATTCTACAACTCAAATTACAGCCAAATATTAAATTTTGTAAAATTTGAATGAAACTTTACCGAGAAATTTAAAAATTTATATTGGATTACTTTTTTCAGTTTGCACCAAGAATAAATCACTTGGCGAACTTTTTAATTTATAGCAACCTATTTTCCCCCTTTTTTTTTTTTTTTTTTATTACAGAAGAACGGGAAAAGTCATGGCTCATACTTTCAAATAATTTTAACAAAGTGCGTAAACCACATTTGGTGTTATTATTGCTAATAAAAAATACGCCAAATTTCAAAACGCGCCAATATGTAAATTCACGTAAATCATAAAAAATTTTGAATAAAAAATTCTAACTTTTTTAATTTTTTGCAGGTGTGCCTAGAAATATATCTACTTTAAGCTGATGTTAAAAATTTTATAGTTTATAACTCAAAAAAATGTTCGATAAATTTATAAAAATTATTTAAAAACACGAATTTTAAAAATACATCATAAAAAATGGGCGAATTTTATTTGGAAGGAACCTAAATTTCGAAATGTGAAATGAAGAATCGAATAAATTTAATAATAAAAAAAGAGATTGACAAATATATAACAAATTCAATTAACATTGAGGAGCTAAAATTTTGACAGCTAATGTTTTAAAAACTACTCGAGTGAGTTTTACAAAACTTGGCAGTTTGGCATAATCTGAGCCGTAGAATCGAAATATGGAGAAAACGTGGCATATCATTTCAGAAAATGTCCGATTTGGTGTCAAAATACCTACATTAGAAACAATGCTGTATATAAATGTAATACATATCCTAATTCGGGCTTTCGAGACATGAAAAACGCAATTCGAATTTCGTCAATCGGCCCAGTAGAACGGGAGATATAGATGTGTCCCCCTTCTTTTCTGGCTCCGTGTACCTGTTCTGTAATCTTATAACCTTATTGTTATTTGGTTTCCTTTGAACAACTGATTTTCTTTCAACAGCTTAGTTTTTTTTTCTTTTTTTTTTCAAGTATTAAGAAAACAAATTATGATCTGAGTTAATACCTGTTAAGGTAATTTTGGTTAGTAATTATTCAAGGAATGTTTACCTAAAGATAATGTAAGAGGTTTTGATACTGACGCTACTGCCAGTGTCAGGAACGTCGGCAAAAGCGAAAAATCGGTTTTGTTGAGAACAAAAGTGGAAACTCAATAGCAGACGAAAATGAATATCAGAATATAAGAGGAAGTTCTGCAAAGAAATTAATTTCAGCGTATGGCGAAGAGTAATCGGACCACAGATTCCGTCAAGTGTAGCAAAACCCACAAAATTTGTCACAAATGTCCATAACAGAATAAATTATAAAAGGCGCATTATATGCATATATTACAGCAAACCAACATAACAGCATACCGACAGAATAAATAAATATAAATACGTTCGCACGCAACTTTTACGTTTAAGGTAGAACTTTCCTTTCTTTTCCTCTTCATAGCGAAAATATGCCAAAACTACTGATAAGAATAGTAACACACCGTCCTCAGCCCGAGCCGGCCTAAGCCCCATCCGTCTTAGATCAAGTGACACCCAAAAGCGACGCTGCCAGTGTGATCTACCCAGATATGACGTAGAAGTGTGCCTATCACTTCAGTACGATAGATTTTTTTTTTTGGTAACAAGGACAATATTTTTTCAAGATTTCTCTTTTTGTGGCAACGACCCCTTGAATCAGGTGTTTCAGGTACTATATTAACATTAATTTTCCTTCATTATTTTATTAACTTTCATTTAATTATTTAATATGACATTATTTTTAATTATTTAATATGAAATTATTTTTAACTGAGCTATTCATTATTTAATATTTACACATTTCCCAATGCATTTCATTATTTATTTTAATAACAATATCTTTTTATTGAATTTTAAAAAACTGGGATTTGAACCCACAACTTCTCGCACGAGAAACACACTTAATCGTGAAGCTAGGCGTAAATCCCTTCAAACATGTGTTTTGATTTTGTTATACCGAAAACAACCATGACATCACTAGCCTAGAGCACTGCGCATGCACAAGCCTGTTTCAAGATGCCCGAACCGTTTCAAAAGAAGTAATTTATGAGACAAAGAGAACATTTACAAAAAAGTAGAGTCATTAAGATTTTTTAATGCTGGAGACGTAAAAAATGAGCAGAGCTCTCTCCTGGATTCGAACTCCGGATTTACAGAATATGTTATGAGTGTGCTTCCAATTGCACCACGAAATCATGCGGAAAGGACAGAGAAAATTCCTTATATACTCCCCTTTTAGAGGGCGACTGAGGATGAGGGAACCCAATCGCTGTATTCTGGTCGTGATGAATTATCGTACATCACCTTCTAGTTCGGGCACAGTGTAGAGTCATTAGGATTTTTATGCTGGAGACGTGAAAACTGAACAATGCCTTTATCGGGATTCCAACCCCCGACCTTCCGAATATGCGTCGAATGGGCTTCCAGTTACACCACGAAGGAGCGAAAAAATACCTTATGAAACAATTATTCTTATTCTCTTAGTAAATTAAATTAAAGCAAAGTTGAATGCAATGTTTTATGAAGATACTGATATTTTCTTAGACATGTTTCTTATGCAATTAGAAAAAAAACTTTCTTGAAGTCTGTCGCTATGCAAGTCAATGATCGCAATAATTTAGAGAAAAATTTTCTTTCAGGCTGAATCTTTCAAATATGCAAAAACTTATAACGTTATCCAATGTAACAATTTAGTAAAAGTTTTCCGACATACTTGGAAGGCATTGTAAAAAATTCTCGAATCTTGGATGGTTCAATTGGCATATACCTTATACATTTCACCAATAATCATGAAGGCCCTGAGGCGACGATAACATATTAAATAGCGGCCGGTGAGGAGAGGAATACTATACTTGGGCCTTCATCTGGGGGCACGAAACAATGAAAGTTGCTGTTCGGAAAATCCGCGGGTGGGGTTATCGCAGTTACTAAACCTCATGGGACTTTCCATTTGGAAGGACCTATAAATAACTTAGTAAAATAGAGAGCCTAAGAAGGTTACGATTGCAGTGGGAGTAAGTTAGAGCAAAGAACTTCTATGTAAAGAAGGAGAGGCTCCATAGACGTAATGTAAACCACTTTGTCTGCAACGCCGCTACAAAGAAAAGGGAACATTCGCCAAGGGATTTGGCGACGGAATCTGTTGGCGAGAATTTCCCCTCTGTGATGTGCCGGTTCTTTGGAACCTAGCCGACATTTTCCCCCTCCGCGACGTGTATAGGAAATTGAGGAACACGGCTTAAGATGAATCCTTTGACTTGTCGTGATAATTTAAACTCGGAAATGATGAAATATTAGGTTAAGTTTCACTTTCACTGGCTGTTGAACTTCCATTGTCCATATCGCTACTTGAAACCAAAGAACCTATTCTTTGTTTAAACTCTTGCTAAACGTAACGGTCGAACCTGTCCAAACCAAATTCGACATTCAGCTTCAAGCTTTGGCGCTTTTTGGCGACAGATATTTCACGCATGCGTAGTTGTTTTCCTTTTCGTTGGAAGGGAGCTACTTCTGCTTCTCGAAGTTTTCCTTCTTAACAGTACATATTCTTTGGTTAGAGCAGGAGAGTAGTCGTGAAAAGTAGAGCAGGAGGGTAGTCGTGAGAGTAGTGTGAAGTGACTAGAAAAGACAAATCAGGAATACTGCATGATCAACAAGGTGTAGAATGGCGAATCAGAAGTTAAACATTCGGAACTGCAAGCATTTCGGACCTAGGAGAGATACTACGCTAAGATGACAGCTCATGAGCTCGGATACTTTGATACGAATGTGATTATGCAGAGTTTCTACTGCGAGAGCAGTACTTCCTTGCAACCTGAGATGTGTCCATGATGGGCATGGTGATGAGATTTACATGAGTAGATCCCAAGATGGGAGATCAGCATTCGAAAGAAAGTAAAAGGCCTCAAAACTTGGCATGGGAAATGAAGAATCTGGTGGTGCGGTCTTGGAGGTAGATAGTTTTAGCTAATTTGACTTAACATATTAAAGACATGAGCTGTGAAGAGTCGAGAATCGTCGATGATCACATAGTTTAGCACTTCAGAAAAATCAGCAAAGTGGTTATGAATGGCTTTTTATTAGAAATTTTCGTTCAGTTTGTTGAGGTAGGTCTTAACGTAGTCGATGTGCAGATCTCTATGAAGATTTTTATTCCTGATAAAGTAAGGTGCTCCAGTAATTAGTCGTAAAAATTTATTTTGGATGGTTTGCAATTTTTTAATTTCGTTATGTTTTGCATTTCCCCAGACAGGCGAGGCATATGAAAAGATGGGACGGATGATGGTAGTATAAAGCGCTTTTTCTGGTTATGCTGAGTCCTGAGTTTTCTGAGAGTAGAAAATATCATATCCGCATGATACCATAGATTTATCCCCTGGTAGTATTGATGTGAGCTGATTAAGTGGAGGATCTATTAAAGGTGACGACACTCAGATATTTGGCACTGCTTACGAAAGGAACTTGTAGCGAGAAATACAAAACTTAAACATCGTTAATATTTTTATAAGTTTTTTGGGATTTTGTAATTTTTTTCTTGTACTTTAATATTTTATAATTTTCAATGAGCTCGGCCAGCCTGTAGTCCCTTTTTATTCTTCCATTGTGTTTTTTGGTGGGGGCGGGGCATGAACGAGCAATATTAAAGCTTTTAGATTTCAAACCAATAACGAATTCTTCATACCTCAACTACTCGTATTGCCTTAGTCGGCGTTACAAAAATTCCTGATCAATAACTAGCGAAGCTTACTTTCAAGAAGGAAGTGGCCATGACATTCTCGAGACTTTCTTTCAGAAATGGTGGGTGGAGTTACTCCTCACTTTCTGTTTCAAAACACTAGTAGTTCGGTCCGAGGTTCGCATCCCGCGAACGGGCTGGCTGCATGGGCGTTTTCGTGGTTTTCAACATGTGTAACGTGTGTACGAGCCAGTTTCCCTTAGAAAGTCCTCCACGAAGGCATCCCTCCCTTTAGGCAGATAGCCCTCGTGTGCTTTGCCATAAATGAATAACCTAATAATCTAAATAACAAAACACTAGCGATAAACCATGGCGCCTTTCTCCACCTATGGATAATATTTTATATTGTTAATGTTGAAGATTTCGCGAAAGGTGTTTGTTATATAAATTTTTATGCTTTGTTTATTAATTTCCATTATTTTATCGCAAAATTCATACTTAAAATTACTTTCTTAGTATCCTTAACGTTTGTCAAAATCTTTTACTTTCAATTAGGACTTAAATTCCAATCCGTAATCCAAATCTTAATTTTTGAAATACACAGTCCAGTCACATTAATGTGACCATCTGTCAAAAGCCAGAATAACCACCTTTCGCAGAGCGGACTGCTGCGAGACGTGCAGGAACAGAGTCACATAGGTCCCTGAAGGTGTTCTCTGGGATGTTGAGCCATGCCGACTCTAATGCCGTGGCCAGCTGCGCTAGATTACGCGGTTGAGGATCCATGGCGCGAACAACTCGATCGAGATGGTCCTACAGATGCTCGATTGGGTTTAAGTCAGGTGAGTTTGCTGGCCAGGGGAGGACGGTAAACTCATCCTGGTGCTCTTCGAACCACGCACGTACACTGGCAGCTGTATGGCACCTCGCATTGTCCTGCTGGAAGATGCCATCATCCTGAGGAAAAACAATGCGCATGTAGGGGTGAACATGGTCCGCAAGGACAGATGCGTACTTGTATTGATCCATTGTGCCTTCCACAATGATCAGTGAACCTAGAGAATGCCAGGAAAACATTCCCCAGACCATAATGCTCCCGCCTCCAGCTTGGACCGTTCCGGCAATGGTTGCAGGGTGGTTCCTTTCAGAGGTTTCACGCCTTATACGCCAACGTCCATCTGTCCGATGGAGCATAAAACGCGATTCATCCGAAAACGCAACCTGTCGCCACTCAGTGGACGTCCAGCTGCTGTACTGGCGTGCAAATTCTAGCCTTCGCCGTCGATGAACAGCAGTCAGCATAGGTGCACGAACCAGGCGTCTGCTTCGGAGGCCCAGACGCAGCAATGTTCGCTGAATAGTACTTTGGGAGACACTTTTGGTAGCCCCTTGGTTCATTTTGGTGGTCAGTTGCTCAACGGTAGCCCGTCTATCTGCCCGAACGCATCTCCGCAACCGTCGTTCGCCTCTGTCATCTATGGCCCGTGGTGCACCACATTTGCCACGTCGCTGATTTTGGACAGTCCCATTTTGCCATGCACGGTACACTTTTACCACGGCGGCACGCGAACAGTTCACAAACTCAGCCGTTTCGGAAATGCTTCCACCCTTGGCCCGAAAGCCAATGATCATACCCTTTTGGAAGTCGGATAAATCGCTTCGTTTCTGCATTACGCCAACGATTGAAATGTTTTCCGAAGCCCTCACACACCCTTTATATACGCTCAACTGCACTGTGCTGCCACCTGCCTTCTGTGATTGGTTATTTAACTCTGACATGGAAAGTACGTGGTGGTCACACTAATGTGACTGGACTGTGTATTTAAACTTTTCTCTTAAAAAAGCGTTAGAATTTTCTGCTCTAATGTTCATTTTTAACACTACAAACGCCAACTTTATGAAATTCATACCGAATTTCAGCAGATTATAGTCTTTTGAGTATTCTAATTTAAAAGACTTGAACTAAGGTACTTTTGCAAAAAACCTTCAATGCTTTTACGAAACGGCCTTTGTTAACATTTGCTTGGTTCTCGAAATTCATCTGCATTTAACAGATATGGGGAATATTCTCTGCCTAATTGAAACAGTAATCACTTACGAAATCTTTCACAGCTTCTTTTCAGTTGCTTTATAATGACATTATTAAAATAGGTAATCCTGCAATATTTGAAAATTTCGTACTAATATTACTACAAACTACATTAAATGCGTTGCATATTATCATGCCTAAATTATGTTTTATAATTTTGAGTTTTCAGTGTTTCCATTCGCTGAGCATACTTTAAAGATAAATTACACTTTTAGAGTTTTTATATCAAAATGTTTCGCCTGTTGCTTCTTAAGTATACGACAAGAGAAGTGTTTATTTCGCCTCACGTCGTTAAAACAAGTTAAGAAATACCTTTATTTGCTGATATCTGGTATCTTATTGCTGAACTAATCTCTGTACTTCATTTCATGGATGTCCTATGCCTTCATATGTAGATATACCTTATTTCCACATCCGTTTTAAAGAGATAACACATTTCTTCGCCGTAATTTCCGTGTGAATCATTTTTTCCAGTTTGATTTATTGAACAGCATCTTCTTCTTTTCTTTACTGCACTTGCATATTTTGAGTGCTTTAATTTTAAAGTTTATTGCCAATTCATTTTTCCCCTTCATTACAAATTTTCAGTTAATTATGCAACATTGCACTTGTTTTATTTTCCTTGAAGAATTTCTTGACTTTTATGTACATCGAAATCTCAGTTAACAGATCTGTTACTTTTAAACTGTAGAGTCATTAGGTTTTTTTTAAGTAGGAAACGTGACAAAATGTGTAGTTCCCTCACCGGGAATTCAACTCTGGACCTCTCGAATGCGCGACGAATGTGCTACCGTTACGCCACAAAGACATGCAGAAAGGAGGGAGAAAATATCTTATAAAACAAAGAAAGTTTACAATTGCTTGAAAGAAATTTGAGAAACAACAGTTTAATCTTTTCTCTTATCCTAAAAAATGCTTTTGACTTTGTAATTCAAGATTTCTTCACTATAATAATATGCCTTAACGTTAAGGAAGGATCAATGTGCTTTCTCATTGTTACTATATTTCTCTAGGTATCTATCCGTATCATTTATTGGGTGTATTGGCATTAGTTGAGACTTGGTCATGTTGGCTAAGTACTCAAAAATTTAGTCTATTCTATAATGATTAATAAAATCGTTAAAACTACCTTCTTAATATATTGTTGGTCGATCTCTTGCCGTCTAAAAATATACCCCTCAGAAGTGCATGTTTAAAGGGATATTTGTGGTTAATTCTTTATATCTTACATGACCGTCTTCTACGGGAAATTTTCAGATCTTAAAACTGTTCAGTTTTTATGATGTTGTTCTCAATCTTTTCTTCTGTTCAAATGCAAATATTCTACTCATTATTGAATTCACATCCCATGAACCTGAAGGTGATGGAATGGATGTCCTCTTCTATATTCTTGGAATCAGTCTTTCCCGTTCTACCTATTATGACACCAAGCATGTGTTTTTAAAATATACATTTTCTATAGAAAATATGATAAACATAAAGCACTGCACTTGGTCACAAGTGATGTTCATGTAGTTCATTATCTACTATAGAGCATACAGAGTGCTCATAATGGTCTTATCTGATATATAAACTCTTAGTCGTCTATTCACTCAACCAATCGATATGAAATTTCGTATATGGTGCTACTTTGGTAGACGGTTGCACGGATTTTGGCGATTTTTTTGGGCGAGCGACACGACTTATGGTAAACCCATTGCTGGATAAGTTATTTATAGTAACCGATACTTTGCTGTCATTTTATATAAAAAATAATGCGTTTTATTATGCATAAATTCCGTGTTTTAAATATTATTTATGGCTTTCTAAATATTAAAAATCAATTTAATTTTGCATTTTTATTCGAAATAAAAATTTTTACTGTTTGTGATATTTTATGTTGTGGATGATGTAATCAATGACGTCACCTTATTTTAAAAGTAATTGGTTTTAATACCTATAAATTTAATCTAATGTTTTAAACATTATTTATGGCTGTTAAATATTAAAATACAATTTAATTTTGCATTTTTTTAAATGATTTTATTATGTATGGTTACTTAAATAATTTTAATTCTATGCGTGATGTAATCAGCTCCTTGATTGGTTACAGAATATTTGTGCATTAGGTAATTGCTCAATGGTTCCATCGTACTAAAAAAATGGCATAAAAAATTACGAGTGATACTATAAAAAATTGCTGAGCTATTTATTGCCAAATATGCTTTAAGTTAAGTAGTTATATCCTATAAAACTTATTTTAAAGTATTTAAATTTTAAGTAATATTTTAATTCTTTTAAACGTTGGTATGATGTTTTTAATTCGATATTCAATTCAAGTAATATTTTAATCCAATTAAATGTTGACTCGATGTTTTTATTGCTTTGTTTTTATTCTATTTCTATGCTATATGAAAGTAATAATTCAACCTTACTTTAGCATTTTATACTCGTAGTAAATTTATCTATTTACATTTGCCTGCCATCTTAAAAAACGACGTTTTCAGCAAAAAATTAATCCATTGTTTTTAACGATATTTATTTTTTTAAAGTTTCGAATACTTTGCCATGCGTAAAATACGTAAAAACAGCGTTTTTCAAGATGGCTGACGATTATAAAAACCGCGCTAACAATTGCGCCAATGTAAATCGCCAGAAATCCATGCAAACCGTCTACCAAAGTAGCACCTCGTATATTGTTATTTGAAGGTATGCCCTCGAGATCACGAAAATTTAAAAAAATAGAGCTGTGTGGTTACAGCGAAAAAATTTCGAAATTTTTTAAAGTGGCAATACCCATTTATCTTTCGCATTGAAAAACCATAAATGATGTTGAGACGTTATGCATATGATAAAACTTTCCTGCATAAAACATCTGCAACAGCATTGCAATGGATCAGTGACAATGTAAGGGATGAGAGGAAAAAATTTTTTTTTTTTTTTTTTTTTTTTTTTTTGGAATTACGAGTTTTCAACCTACTCGCCTTCGCTGACGATAACGCGCATTGCATGTCGGAGATTGTTGTCAACAGTGACGAACTTGACATCGCACAATGAATCTGTAGAACTTCATGTGTTATGGAGCTTTTCAATTCTGACAAATCTCGTGGATTTGTCGCTTACATTTTAGATTTAAGTTAACACCAGAACCAGAAATTCATCGAAGTGAGGTCAGTGAAATGCGGTCGCACAAAACTGTAAAATTACGTGAGATGATTCTATCTTAAAACGTTGTATACATTAAAAATTTGTAATTCCAATAAAAGTTTTTTTTTCCTTTTATCTCTTGTGTTGTGAATGGATCTTTATAATGCTCTTTTTTAAATGATTCTTCTTTGGAGATGAATTAGTAAAATACAATCAGAATATGCAAAATTTCGTCTAAATCTTTAACTTCTAGAATGGACGTAGCTAAATATTGTATTTGAAATTCTTAACATCAGAATATACAGTAAATAATTAGAATTAAAAGAGCTTCATAAGCAAAGTACACTGGGCAGAAAAAAAGAGGGGGGGCAGTTCCATATCTTCCATTCTACTGGGCCGATTGACGAAATTCATATTGCGTTTTTCATATCTCGAAAGCGCGACTTAGGATATATATTAGATTTATAAATAGCATCATTCTAACATAGATATTTTGACACAAAATCGGACTTTGTCTGAAATAACATAGCAATTTTTTTCCGTATTTCGATTCAACGACTCAAATTATGCCTAAATATTAAATTTTGTAACTTTGGCGTGAAATTTACGGAGAAATTTATAAATTTAACTTGTCGAATTTTTTTCAGTTTGAACCAAAAATAATTCACTTGGCGAACTTCTTAATATCTTACAACCTATTTTCCTTCCCTTCCACTGTGCAGCGGAGGAAAAATGTCACATCGTTCCTGCTTTTTTACATTGTGGATGAGAGGGAAAAAAAGTGACATCGTTCTACTTTCAAATAATTTTAACAAAGTGCGTAAACCCCATTTTCGTTATTATCGCTTTCAACAAATATACCAAATTTCAAAACGCCCCACTATATAAATTCACGTATATCTTCGGAAATTTTGAATAAAAAGTTCTAAATGTTTGCAGGTATGCTTAGAAATAAATCTACTTTAAGATGATTGTAAAAGTTTTATAGGTTATATTTCAAACTTTTTTTGAGAAATTTATGAAAATTATTTAAAAATACAAATTTTAAAAATAAATCATAAAAAATGGGCGTATTTTATTTGGAATGAACCTTAATTTCGAACTGTGTAAGAATTAATCAAAAACGTTTCATTAAAAAAGACATATTAATAAATATTAATAAATATATATCAAATTGAATTAACATTGAAGAGCTAAAATTTCGAGAGCTAATTTTTGAAAAACTACTCGTGCGAGTTTTACAAAACTTGACAGTTTGGCATAATTTGAGTCGTAGAATCGAAATATGGAACAAAATTGGCATGTCATTTCGGAAAAGGTCCTATTTTGTGTCAAAATACCTATATTTAAACAATGCATTATGTAAATCTAATGCATATCCTAAGTCGCGCTTTCGAGACATGAAAAATGCAGTTTGAATTTCGTCAATCGGCCCAGTAGAACGGGAGATATAGAACTGTCTTTTTTTTTCGCAGTGTGCATGTTACTGTTATTTAATAATATTCTTGCTCTAATGAAGAAATCATTTACTTGTGGTATTTACTATAGAATATGCATATATCGTGTCCACAAATGTCCTTACCCGGCATTTTTTTTCTCGCAGTCCCTGGTCGTAAACATCTAATCAGGGCTGACTAGACTTTTCGCCCTCCGCCCCCCGTGCAGATTCTGAATCTTCTAAATTTTTTGCCACCCGGTGCCTCTGCACATCCTGCTCCGGCCCTGGTGTTACTTGTACTTTCTATTGTTAAAATGTTTTGAATGACAAGAAGATTCTTGTTTTGTCCTTTTTAAATACAAAAAAATCAATTTTCTTAAATATCGCGTAAGCCTTTCATACTCCTCTACGGTCTCGATATTTATACTCAGGAAAAATTTGTACTCTTCGTTAAAAATAAAACACAAAAGTTTAGGCTACCGTACGGCAAAAATTGATTGGGATCTTTAATTTTATAATGTGTCATTTTTGACAACATATTAGCATTGAGGAGTCGGATAGTAAATAAATTAGCATAAACCAAGGTTGGTTTTCCCCTTTAAATGCCATTCAATAACAAATTTCCTGATTTGCTAGTGTTTGTAATTTAGGATTTTATTGCATTTGGTATGTGAAAATAATTGTCACATAAATAATTTATAAGTTTTTTATCGATATTCTACAATTCTAAATAATGCGTTATCAATATTCTCATGCAGTTTTTTTACTTTAGAATCATAATCTGGTAATCGTACAAATATTCATTAAAGTATAAATACTTTTAATTTGTAATTACTGCAAATAATATTTCAAATTGGCTATTTGCCAATACTGAAGTCTGTCAGTATTTCCTAGAACACGAGTTCCATAACATTCTGTGAATAGAATTACCATTTTGAAAAAAATATATATAAATTTTTTTAATCCACATTTTTCACAATAATCTACTTCGAAATGCTTCTCTTAAGATCAGGAACTGGTTATAAACGATTTTTTATTTTTATTTACGTATAAATGCAAAACTTTCACTCTTCAATATACATATGGCCCCTGAATATGATTCTTGAATTTAATATTAAATGGCTGGGTCAAATTTTGTCGCATGGGAGTCACGCTTCCTGCATTTCATTTTTTTTAAGAGTAGTGCAGAATTTTCTTATAAATAAATACGGGAAATAGTATAGGAAGAATGTATTAAATGTTAGACAAAAGAATAGAAAAAATTTTTGCAATACAATTATAATTTTTAAAGTATAATTTAATTTAATACAATTGTTATTAATTTTTGCAACACAACTGTATACAAAATTCTTACTAATTTTTTAAATGGAATTTTAAAATTGCATACAAAGTAATCTTTTTAAATTTAAAATAAAGCATAACATTTTGCGTCACTTCAATAATTTTTTGTAGAATATTGAGTCTTCCAGCAACAGAATGTTATTTAGCTTTCAGAATATAAATGATAAACAAAAAAATGATAAATGCCGTCTACACATATAGGATTAACAAAGCTATTCTAGTCCGAGACTCAGAAAGTGTTTACATAAATACTGAACTTTAAATCTTAAAGTGCTACTTTAAATTTTAAATTAATTATATTAGATAAATATAACAGTAGTAAAAAGAGTAGTAACAAGATTATTTGCAAAACGAAAAATGGATGTTATATTTTGTAAAATTTTTAAAAGCATCTAGATTATATAAAAATGTCCGTACATTGGGATAAACACGTATGTTACCGGCAAAGTATGAAATCCGGCCTTCTATAGAATGCCTAGAAATTTAAACTGCCCGTTTCTTTTATGCGCAGTGTACATAATAATTCTCATATTTCATACTTTGCCTAAAAACCTCAGGTATTCTATAAATGGCCTGAGTATTCTATAGAATACCAGCGTTTCATACTTTGCCGGTAATACATGTAAAAAATGTATTAGCTGTATAAATGTAATATATGTATACATGAAAAATGTATTAGCTGTATAAATATAATGTATGTATATATACTGGAAATGAAGTAATTTAATATGCTCGTTTACAGTAAGCTGGCCTGTGAAGGTAATAATCATTTAGAATCTCGAACAAAGTGGTACCCTAAGGTAGTACAAGTAAACAATGGACAAAATGCAGTTCAATGAAAGAAATGCAAAATATTTAAAAAAGTGATTTTGATCTCAGAAGTTTAACGCTTTAAACAGAACTAATAAAGGGAAATGTTTTTCGAAGCCTTGTATCAAGCTGATCTATGAGTTTCGAATATAGGTTTCGTTCCTCTGAGACATTTGAGATAAAGTGCGAAAAATTCGAGATATTTTCTCAATTTAGAGTTCACCTCTTAGAGTCTCTCAAATATTCAGATTTCTTCCTTACCCATATTCACAACTCCAAAAGGAATATGAACGCTAATAAACACGGAAATGAATACACTAATATATATATTAAAATACCATATATATACCATACCATATATATATTAAAAATTTGTTAAAAATCTGAGTAGATTAACGAGTGAAATCAAACAACACTTAGCTCTGGTAATTTGAATCCATTTTATTGCGTCAAAATTGATCTTTTCTCAACAAAACCACCACGTTCTTTAGTTGCCAGGTACAAACGATACGAATCAAGTGGTTGTTTTACGTGGGCGGATAGAAAAAGAGGAGTGCCGCTTGCTCTCAAAACTTATTTTAATGGCCAGAAACCTCTGCGTGGAACAGTTTTAAGTTTTCTCACTATGATGAGGTTGCCTAAGTATATTGTAAACGACATTTTTGTAGGAAAAGTTAGAGAGCGTAGCTATGTGATAAAATATAGAATGTAGCTATGAAATACGTTCTTAAGTGCTTAAAGAAAGTAAAAAAATAATACTATTTCACCTAGTGTAGTGCTATTTCACCTAGTTATCAGTCCAAAGGGGCAATTTGCCCAGAAGGACTATTAATTTCGTTTTGGCATTTTCCGTTGGTTCACTTTTCAAATTGCTGCCACCAATTATTAGAGCCCTATATTATATTTAAAGAAATTAAATAATGAAGAATCTGCTTAAATGTATGAATGTTTCTCCCATTATGATAAAACAACGGAACCTAGAGCCATCCAATTTTGAATAACGTAGGTTTCCACCTAAATATGGGCATCTGGAAGCCCTAATTTGGAGTTTGAAATTTGTTTTATTATTCTATTTCATGTTTTGTAAAACTTTAATGAATTTTTGATTAGCAAACTTAACGGTTTAAAAGGGAGCAATGGCAACACTGTGCAGGAAAAAAATTATCTCCAGCGCGCTAGACTGTGTATCGGAAATTCTAAAGATACGCTTATTTTAAAATTATTTTGCGATATCGCTGTTGAACTTAATTTTATGGTATAAGTGTGAAGAACATGATATTTAATAAATAAAGGTAACACATAAAACGTTAAAAAACGCCCCCTTTGGACGTAATTTAAAATATGAAACCTTTCTGATTTGTTATAATTTAATTTAGTTTATTTATGTTAAATTTTTTAAGGAGCTGGGCTTATTTTTATCATTTTTAGTAGCTTTAAGGAATGCAATTAAAAATTTATCACCAGTGCAGTTTCATAGAACATAAGTTTATTTGCCAGAAAATGAACAGTAGGATTCACAGGAGCTAATTCTAAGTGTAAATGCCAATAAAGTTCAAATAAAATTTACCCCTAGATTATAATTTGGTTTGCTTCTTTTAAATGTATAACTGTAGTAGATTTCAGATAGAACTGCAAGTAATTAAGTAGAAATTAATTATGACAAGTCTTAGAAAATAACTACCATGATTAGTTGTTTATTATTCTGGTTCTGATTTTAAATCTTTTGTGTTTATTACAACTTTTACTAGGAAAATTTAAATTTCATACCTTCTTTTCCATTAGAAATAATCCAGTCTTACACCGAATAGAGTATAATCCGATTCTGTGAAGTATAATCTACATCACACAACAAATCTTCACGAATGAATTTATTAAGGAGTTGTATTAAAAGTATATTTAAGCACAAGTGCCTAAACAGACTTCTTTACTTCTACGCAGCTCGAAATGAGGTATTTGCTTTCGACAGATAAGTGGTACGTTGTTGCTAGAGGGTATCAGAAGATAGGAGATTTCTGTTTGAGAACATTTTTCAGAGATAAGTTATCTTACCTTTCACCCTGAGTAGTCCACGTGAGATTTCCTGCATTTCTCCGATAAATATATCACTAAAAAGCTGAAATATTTTTCATGTAGTTTTAATTGTGAAATCAAATTTCCCTCTCATACTCATGATACTATATATAACTCAACATTTATTTTAAGATGAATTCGCAGTGAAAGATTTTACAACGCATTTAAATGTTCGAATATCGAACTAACCGCGATCGCAACCTCTTCAGGTCCTATCTAAAACAGAGTTTCCCAAAAGTTTAGCCGTGCAGTCGTTGTGTTTGCATAATATTGATTTATTTCGACTCATAAGTGTACAAAGTTGCTTTGAAAAAAAAAGAGATTTCCAGAAGAAAATAATACTTCGGTATTGTTAATATGCTAATTTAAGCGATAGATGTTTTAGCGCTATTACTAGCATATCATGCATGCCCATTCATATGATGCCACTAACCATTATACCGGTTGGGAGGCATTCATAATTACAGGTACAAATATATGATTATAAAAAGAAAAAGAGCATTTCAAGGTTTTTCTCCACCCACCAAAAATTGAGTCCCACCTCATTGAAGGCGTGGGTCACGATTGATACTTTGGGAACCACAGGCTTAAAACTTTTGACAATTCATTAACTTTTCTCTCCGTAGAGCAAAGACTGCAGTATAAAGAAGTGAATTTTGTGTTTTCGGGTATCGAATTTTATTTCAGCAAGGACAACACAGTTAAAACAAGAAAATCTCAAAGCAAATTAAGAAACACATATTTACAGACAGTGTTAAGCAATGAATCTTTCTTTCTTTTGTCAACCTAGAACTCATTTCAATAGAAATAAATTAAAATAGTGAAATTAACTCTTTATTTTCAAATGTCATGACCGATGATTGTGAATTCTTTCCTTTTAGTCAAAAATCAAATAAACTATTTCTTTATAAACGTTTTTATTCAGAGTCATATTGTATAATTACATCGTTCATGTAATTAACAAAACTATTCTAAAGTTTTTTGCTTAGGAATTCAACTATTCAGCGCCTGGTCTGCTTTTGAATTACAATATAATAATCGTAATCGTTTTCCTTTTTTTCATTGCATTTCACTGGCGTTGGCGTCCTCATGTTTCCTGAAACGTACTCGCTGTACCCCCTGCTGTGAGAGCTGCTTCGCTGCTATTGGTTAGAAGAATAAAACGTAACATAGAGCTTTTACGTCATTTGTTTTGTCACGTGGTAAAGGTTACGATACTCATTCAGCTTTTGCTTCAGCATAGCATATGTAGCGCTGTTATATAAAAAAAAAAAACTTTTAGTAAGGGCTGTTGGCCTACAGTGGTAATGTTTTAATCAGTTAAAAAATCAGTTAAGAAGTCATGGGAGGATATCTTATACAACTGAATTAATTCATATGTTAATATATATTTATATTTTATGCAATACACACGTGAGAAATACCGGATCGTTACAAAGGAAGGAAAATGGGTTATTTGCTTGAATACTCTATTTTGCTAGGGAATGTTGGGAAAACAACATTTAACATAGTTTATTAATGTTTACTATGCGTAAGGTACACTAGTTATCATAAATTAAGGAAAAATCACAAAAATAGCGATAACTCCCTCAAAAATAAGCCAAACCGTGTAAAATTTGAATATGTTGCCAAACGTAAGAGCAGCTGAGTAAAACTGCAATATGCAAATTAGTGGCGCTGCACTCGAAATACGTCATCTGCTGGGAGCATAAAAGTCAATGTTTGAGAGCAAGCCCACATAAATATTTCACTCACGTGTTCATAGTGACATCAGAAATCTAAGATAGCTAATTCGTAACAATGACCTCCAGGCATCATTTGCCTGCAGAACTACAATAGAGTGTCATTGGGAGGCAAGGCAAAGTCAAACAGAAGTGGCCAGATGGCTAAATGTTAATGCTTCTGTTGTTCATAGACTTTGGAGGCAATTTCAAACCACAGATTGGGCATCTAGGAGGTTCAGTTAAGGACGGCCAACTGCTACGACGAGCCAGATGATTGATATTTGACATTATGTGCACGCAGGAATAGAACCGCTACTCCGACTCTTCTTAGATCCTCCCTTGCTGCAGCCACCGGAAGGTTGATGTCAACGTCAACTGTGCCTAGAAGGCTTCACGAAGGTAGTCTGTATGCAAGGCGACCAACCATTTGCGTGCCGCTCACGTCACGTCGTAGTAAGGACCGTTTGCAGTGGGCACGACGACATGTCCACTGGACGCCTGATCAGTGGAGTGCTGTTCTCTTTAAGGATGAGTTCAGGTTTAGTCTAGAAAGCGACAGTAGGCGTGATTTGATATGGAGAGAACCTTGAACCCGTTATCATCCATCAAACGTCCGTGAAAGAGATGCATACGGAACAGGCAGTGTCTGTGTTTGGGGTGGAAGTACAGACCTCCATGTCTTTCCAAGGGGAGCCGTGAATGCTCAGGTCTATAGAGATGACATCCTTAATGGTTGCATATGGACGCACATGTCCATATGCCGCGGCAATATGTGATGCTTTCCTGTTACAGGACGACAACGCAAGACCACACAGGTCTGATTATCTTCTACAGGAAATAATTATGCGCATGGAGTGGCCAGCTCGATCCCTGACTTGAATCCTGTCGAGCACGTTTGGAATGCTTTAGGGAGACGTCTAACTGCTCTCAATCCGGCCCCACAGACCCTTGCCGCCCTTGCAACTGCAATGGCTCTCTCTTCCTATGGAACTGATAGACCGCCGAATTGAGAGCATCACACATCGCTGTATGTGCTGTATTGCTTCTAGAGGCGATCATATTCTATATTGAAGGTACTTTTCCTATAGCAAACTGACACCTTCGATTTGTTCATTTTATACATGTGCTAATTTCTATACTACCACAATTTGTCTGGTAATTTTTTATGTTATTTGATACCTTACTATGTGTTGTATATTGTGGGTACGTTTCATAAAATTCTACATGTAACTTTTTCAGTAATCGTGATTTTTCCTTAATTTATGATAACCAGTGTAGTTAGAAATGCATTTTTTACACTTTAAATATTGCTTGGGTTATCCTAAGTTATCATTTATATTTTAAAATACACAGTGCCATTTCGATTATCTAATTCTGCTTCATTACTTAGAATTTTTTAAAGAAGGGATTATCTGGTAACGTAGCAAATAGTATTTTGAATGTATTTTAAATTTAATATTTTAGATTGCATTTTGCAACAATATTTATGTTTGGTGATGACTGCTCTCATATTATTGGAAACATAGTGATAAGTTTTTGTGTTCAAATATATTAAGTTATTAAATTAAAATTTCTGTGTTTAAGATAGCTATATATATATAATTTAGGTTCTTACCACAGACCCATTGAAAAGTCATGAACTCATTAGCAACTTTGAAGAGCATTTGCAAACTCGTTGGCAAGTTAGGAGAGGAATGTTTGTTTGCATATCTTTTAAATTCATTTCAACGGTGCATCCACCACCACCTATTGTCTTACATTCTTCCTTTTCCGTACAAAACAAGCACAACTAGGCTTTTATCGACAGTTGTTCTTCTTTTCACTCAAAAAAATCAGAAAATTGCACAATTTGGCACCCGAATCCTAAAATCAGAAAGGAAAGAGAAGCATATGATGCTTTTTATGCTATATGCATGCAGAAAGCTACGTCGCTAACTATTTCACCAAAGATAACAGAAATTGCACTACATGGTCCAGCTCAATGCTAAAGTGCAGAAATTCCCGTGGGAGGGATCATAATCTGCAACCACACTAGTGAAAATATCTGGAGACGTAAAAAGTTGTTTGGGAGAATGCTATGTGTGTACTTTTTCACAGCATTTTGCTGGGGATCAGATAATTTAGAAAGTACCAAAAGTTGTTACTTTAGAATTATTTTGATTAAGTTATACACTTTGTGAACTGTGACGAACAAAAATTAATATGCTGTGCTTCTCTCAAACAATTCGTTTTTTTCCACATAATGATTTATCTGCATATATCAGAACTTTACTACTGCAATATAGCTTTAAGAATGATTATAATTTCATTTGAGATTTTTACTATCCCATGACATAGCAGACTGAAACTAGAAAAAACGAACAAGTTTCTGTTTACATTATTTAGCAAATCAAAGAGACCCATGTTTATCAAATGAGAACATGGCTAAGAAAAATGAAATATAAAATTAAATACAAACTTATCAGAAGTCAGTTATGATTATGCATGATTGTTACAGTTAAATATTTATTGGCACTTCTAGAAAATAGCTATCTCTAAAAATCTGAGATGTAATAAATATTCAGTAGGTACCATTGTCATAAATTGAAATATCACTTTTAAAACACATTGATACTTTAAAGGAAACAAAAGCACTATCCTACTTCATTATGTTTTCCTAAAACTAATGAATGTTTAAGCGATGAAATCACTAAATACGATAACATACATCTGTATATATGGCTATTATAGTTATATTATTCTTCAGCTCAGAACTAAGGAGGTGCTACAAAGCAACAAGTCTTCATATATACTGTTCAATGTTATCTGCATCATCAAGGAGTTTTTTAAAGTGACCATTGCTTCAACTACCTCTGGTAGAAAAATAAGCAGCCCTTGTGTGTTTTGCTGTATTCAAATAACCTAATTAAATCTTGGTTAGAACATTCTAAGTGCTTACAGCTATAATTGTGCATTGAACTTTGCAAACAGAAGAATAAATAATATAAGTTCATGTTTTCAAATGAATCTTTATTACATCAACACCATCAAGGATCACATCCGTGTCTGCATCAACGAAATGTCACCTTATGTCATGCATTATGCATCCCCATACAGGTCTGAAACCTAATGTAATCGTATGGTGCCATTACATTCCAGTTGCCTTCATGTTTAGTGCTCATCGGTGTCCAGGCCAACGTATACGAATGCAATGGACAGCGGAACTTAGGAGGGGCAAAATGTTTAGAATTTAAGCAGGCATTGGCCGGCATAATTTGCAAGCAGCAGTTATTGCATTAGGTGATAAAATGTCTAGCTCTGGCTTCGCCAGCAGCCAAGCAGTAAAGTAGTTGAACACTGATGTTACATTGTAAGAACAATTAATAATTTTTTTAAAAAAGAATAACTGTTGCCATTCCATGTAATATAACTACGTGCCAATAATAATAATAATATTATACCACATTCACCCCTCCCAAAGTTTATTAATAAATTACATAGTCTGCCAGATAAGAAGGCTGACGTCTCTGCCTTTCCGGACGCAAGGATTCAGTCTCATGCAAGTTATCATATGAAGTCCTTTCAAAATTATCATGTTTACTAGTGCACGTTAAAACCACTGTCTTGGGGATTCTCTTCTGCCGATTTTCTTACAGTTTTCGATACGGGTTTAGGAGCTTCAGCTGCCAAATCTTCATTTTGTTGAGTAAAAGAATCTGAAAGTTGTTTATCCAACCCGATATCATGGGCATATCGTATTGAAACACTGGTTTCATGACCATCTGGAAGTTTAATGCAAGCGTAATCTGGGTTAGCCTCAACAAGCTTCACTTCCTGCACAATGGGCTCATATTTATTAGCTCGTGTATGGTTCTTCATTGATACTGTTCTAGGTTGTGTTAACCACTTAGATAAAGAACGTCCATTATATGATTTTCTAGCATGGATGAACATACGTTCATGTGGTGTTGCATTTGTTGCTGTACATAAAAGTATCCGGATTGAATGCAAAACAGGTTGCAGAACATCTTCCCAACGTTCGATAACCATGTTCTTTGATTTTAGTGCTAATTTTATGGTTTTCCATATGATTCCATTATACATCTCTACTTGGCCTTTCCTTGAGAATTATATGCAGTTGTGTGACTTGTTGCTATACCAAGTGAAGTCAAGAAGCATTTTAATTCCCGAGACATAAATGAAGATCTTCGATCAGAAAGTATGTAGGCTGGCATCACATAAACTGGAAAATATTTTGCAGATGAGCAATAACAGGGGCAGATGACATATCAGGGCAAGGTATTGCAAAAGGAAACCTTGAAAACTCGTCCACAATAGTAAGAAAGAAACGGTTCCTGGAAGCTGTAGGCAACGGACCTTTGAAATCTAGATTTAGTCTTTCAAAAGGTGAAGTTGCTTTAATTAAGTGTCCTTCAGATCTATAGAAACGAAGTTTTGCTTCATTGCAGCATACACATGAATTAACAGTTCTTCTAATTTCTTCTAGTGAAAAAAGCAAATTTTTAGATCTTATCCAGTAATACGTTCGAGTCTTTCCTGGATTACAAAGTTCATCATGTAGTGCCTTCAGATCCAAAGCTTTTGACAGCGTCTGGAGTGAGGGGCTCATCTTCAAACTTATCAACTTGGGTCTCCAACGAGAGCTGATTCTCGTTATTTACTCATTCCTCCATCATCGTACTTTTTACGTTAATCAAGGTAACGAAAAATCCAATATCAAGCCCATCAGGTCAAGCGTCCCTCAAGGAAGTATTTTAGGACCTATTCTCTATTTATTTTACATCTCAGACTTCCCTAAACCAAAACTTAATCATTATTCTCTTCTTGCCTACTATGCCGACGACACGGCAATTGCTATTAAATCCATCCAAGCGAAACAAGCCATTGCCAAGATGCAACAATATCTTTATTCAGTTGAAGACTGGTGCACAAATTGGAGAGTCAAAATTAACGCCACCAAGTCGCAACTGCTTATCCTCAGTAAATCTAAAAAGCTCAATAACCTTCAAGATCTTCTTTTGTTTCAAGAACCAGTTCCTATTGTTTCTAAAGCTAAATATCTTGGCATCATTCTTAATAGAAAGCTTACCTGGTCTGATCATATACAAAGTGTCAAGAACAAGGCATTAGGCATCAAACAGATTTCTACCAGTTATTGGAAAATATTCTAATCTCAGCTTATGCACCAAAGGACATGTCTATACTTCTTGTATTAGGCCAATTCTTTGTTACGCTTCTCCTGCCTGGAAGACAGCTACCTGTAATCCACTTCATCACCTGCAAGTCGTTCAGAATAAATTCCTTCGAATAATCACAGATGCCTATTTTCTTATAAGAAACGAACTTCTCCACAGAGATCTCAAGCTTGAGACTATACAGGACTATATAAGGAAATCAAATGATAAATTTTTTAACAAAGCTGTGCAGTGTGACTTTGTGAATTACTTCCAGATATTCAACTATGAAATCCTTTCAGAAGACAAATTTATTTGTCCATTAGCTGCTCACACAATCATAGATGGAGTCTGACAAGAGCATACAAGACAACTCCTCGATTGGTAGTTGCTTAACTTTCTTTCTCATTTGTATATAGTTGTATTTTTTCTTACTTTCTAGTATCTTGCTTAAATTTCGTAATTCTCTTATTTGCATCTCCTTCGTATTTGTATTTGTAGCTGTGTAATTATATATTTGTACATATCGTTTATCTCAGATTTAGCAGCACCTTTTGAACTATTGTTCGTATGTTGTCAAGATTTTCATGTTACTATTTACAGTGTCAGATGAATTGCTTGCTCCGCAAATCAGGTCTTGTCGTATCATTTTTTCTCTTGCGATGTCCTAGGCCTCTTTTTTCTTTTCTTCTTCTGCCTCCGATTTCTCTTCCGAGATACACCCACGTCCGTATTCTCTTATGTCATGTGCCCTAGGGTTTTATTTCATCAACCGGCATCGCTGCCTAGGCAGTAGCCCGGTATAGCAGGTATCTAGGTATCCAGGCTTCAGATCTATTTGGGGTTTTAAAGCTGAATTTATTCTTGATAAAGTGTCTGCAGTTTCATTTTTATTTCCAGGGCGATATATAATATCAAATTTGAAACAAGCAAGTTCTAACCGCCAACGCATAATTTTCTCATTTCGCATTATACTGGAGTGCTGTTAATCAAACACAAATGTCACGGATCTTTGATGAGTAAAAACTTCGAAAGGCCTTCCAATTAAATAGAGTCTCCAGTTTCGTAAAGATTCAACAATAGCAAATGCTTCTTTTTCAATATAGGAATATTTTCGTTCTGAAGAGTTTAGTGTTCTAGAGAAGAAAACTATAGGATAACCAGCTTGACTCAAAGTTCCTACTATTGCAAAATCAGAAGCGTCAGTTTCAATCCTCAATGGTATGTTATTCTCGATTGCAGCTAAAGAGCCAAAGCTTCATTTAAACTTCTTAAGGAAAGTAAATTAAATTAAATTGCACTGGTGTGCAAAAATTAAGGACGAAGTCGAAAAATTAGCATATCAGCTGAACGAAGAGGCAGAGCGGACAGAAAGACCAATCAGGAGATCAAGTAAGGTGAGGTACTTTAGCACATGCGCAGATATGCAGGTAGACGTAATGGGGGAGTGTCTGAGTAGTATAAAGCATGTTGTCGGTGTAAGATCAGTATTTCTGCCAAAGAGATTGCACGCCGTATAGCAGTTAAAATCACACCGAGTTGCCGCCTCAGCGAGAAATGGCGAATAATCCATCTGTTAGACGATATCTGGATGCTTTTACACGAGGTCGAATCATTGGGAAGGTGGAGGAAGGCCGCAGTGGGACAAGTGTGGCTGCAGAGTTCGGAATTGCTGACAGCATCGTTTCACGAATTTGGAGACAATTTCAAATTACAGGAACAGCTATCAGGGGGTTTAGCAGTGGTCGTCCACGAGGAACCACACCCGCAGATTACCGGTATATTGCCTTACAGGCCAGAAGAAACAGGAGGCAGACAGCGGAAGAAATCGCTAGACACACGACACAGGCGACTGGAGGACCGATATCGCGTTTTACCGTGGCCAGAAGACTGCACGGTGGTGGTCTGTTTGCACGACGCCCTGTACGGTGTGTACCTCTAACGCGTGCCCATCGGAGAAGGCGTTCTCTGTGGTGCCGGGAACACCGGAATTGGAGAGACAATGAATGGGGACGAGTACTCTTTACAGATGAGAGCAGATTTAGTCTGAGTTGCGATTCTAGACACATACACATCTGGACAGAGCGGGGAACACGCAATAACCCCTTCAACATCATCAAAAGGAACTGTTTTGGAGGTCGCGGAGTTCTCGTTCGAGCAGACATAATGCTTGGTAGCCGGACCGACCTTCATATCTCCCAAGGAGGTTCGTCACCTGGGACTGCTATTGTAACGAGGTTCTTCTTCCTTACATGCGTCTTTTCACAAGGGCTATGGGTCCTCAGTTCCTCTTCATGGACGACAACGCTCCACCTCATCGCACAGTTACTGTCGAAGAGCTGTTGGAGAGTGAAGATATTGAACACATGGATTGGTCGGCAAGGTCTCTGGATCTAAATCCCGTCAAGCATGTACGGAACTTACTAGGGAGACCCGTGGCAGCACGTAACTTATCGCCAGTAACGATTCCGAAACTGCGATTGGTGCTACAAGAGGAACGAGCAGCAGTGTCTCAACAGCTCATTAACAACCACATATCCAGCATGCACAAATGATGTGAAACCTGCCTAGCAGTCAGGGGAGATCATATCCCCTATTAAAGACCGGATGTTTCTTGCTGGACACCCATCATAGGGATTTTTCGGCCTTCAGTAGCATTGCGCTCCATGCTACTTTTTCAATGAAGCTTCTTTTTATCCCTCTGATTTCTCTGGGGATCTTACGGTATTAAATGTGTTGATTTAGAAAGCTTTTGTACAAAATTATCTTGAAAAAACCGTCTCGTCCTTAATTTTTGCACACCAGTGTAAATTATACCTCTCTTCGGAGTAGGCTCTGGCAATCATTCTTCCATGTGGTAATGGACACGACAACAACAACAAGGAAAATAAATTATTTCATTTACATTAATTTAATCAACTAAAAATAAATTTATACTTTATTTTTATGCAAAATGGAAACCTTTTGAAACCAAAAATATTTGATGTTGACCCTGCATGTGTTGTAGAATCTAAATGGAAACACTGGAAAAGAACTTTTTCAAATTTTCTCACACAAGTGAAGGAGGCAACTGAAGAAGGAAAACTACAGCTGTTATGTAATTTCGTATCTGCAAATGTTTATCAATATATTAATGATTCACAATCGCATGATAATGCAATTAATGTTCCAGATTCATTGTGCATTACTAAAAGAAATGAAATATTTGCCCGGCACTGTTTAATATCTAGATTTCAACAAGCCTGTGAGTCTCTAAATAAATACTTACAAATATTAAAACAGTTGAGCAAGGATGGTGAATTTAAGTCTGTTACTGCAGAAGAATATAAAAATGAGTATATTAAAGATGCGTTCATCAGAGGTTTGAAGAATCCACGCATTTGAGAACGGTTATTAGAAAATGCCAGTATTTCGTTAGAAAAAGCTTATAATCAAGCTAGAGCATTAGAACTTGCTGAATATCATTCTGCCTCATATTTAACATCTTCTTCAGCACCGGTAGCTGCTGTTGAACAGTGTGAGAGCAAAAATGACGATAGTGAACAATTGGTAATAGTTGCTCCTATCCGATCCAGAAAATGTTTCTTTTGTGGAAGAGACCTTCATTTACGAAATGTTTGCCGAGCTAAGGATGCACTATGCCGAGGATGTGGTAAAAACGGCCATTACCAAAAGGTATTGATCTTCGAAGTGCTTATTATCAAGTGTTGTATAGATTCCTTAAGTATTATTTTACAATGCTTAATAATTTTATTAATTTACAGTGAATAGTGAAATTTTTATGTCCATGTTTGAGATGTAAATCTTAAATTATGCTTTTGTTTAAATTCTTTCATTTGATCGGGATAAAGTTCTTTTAAGTTAGCAGAACAGCAATAGGCAGGTTTACGTTCTCACGGACAGAGGGTTTTTGGGTCAAGGTTCGGTGGCCAGCTGCATTTTTATTTTTACAAAGTAGTTTTATGCAATGGCTGTATGAGGTAGTATCTTCCAAGTCTAATTGATTTTTTAAACCATGTACTTTAAAGTCAAGTGATTTGTTTACATATTGTTAAGAAATATCCAGGTGCGGTAATATAGCTTCCCCGCAAAGCAGGTTTAGGGTTGCCAGAAAATGGCAAGGAAAGAAGGTTTGCCCCATTTGACGAGAAATCGTCCGTTTGGTGACTTTTGGCGACAAAATTGGCGATATGCCATAGACGGATGGAGAATCGTCTGGGACGAATTCTTACTAATTCAGCCCAGAACGTTCTCGAACACAAGCCAGAAGCTATATAAATCCTGCTGGTTCGTGCAGATCGGGTCAGTGAGAGTCAGTTTCGAATCAGTTAAGAGTCATTGCATAATCTAGTGCCGAGTTGGTCGTCGAATATATCGAGCCGAGTCTCTTAGTGTATTGCGAGGAAGTGCATCGTCGAACTTTATCTTAGAGTGTGTTGAGCTCCAGGAACGACTGAACCAAGTCGAGAGCTGTACTCTAGCGTATCGTCGAGTGCATCGCGAGTTCCAGCGTGGAGAGTCGAGAGAGTACGTGGAGTTCCGAGAACGACCGATCAGAGTCGGGAACTATACTCTGGTGCTTTGCTGTGAAGCCGTCTTCACCGTTACAACCTGATAGCCTGAAAAATGCGTGTCTCTGATTGTCTCAGCATGTCTATAGTAGTTTTTTGACAACTGTAAGCGGGATTTTGGAGCTGTCTTGAAATATACTGGCCAATAAAGTGTGTTTTGATACTTCATTGAGTGTCGTCGTCGTTATTCACTCCAAATCCACGAACCCTTAACGTACGAAGAAGAACAAAAGAGAATAACATAGCAATATGTACAGTTTATCCCTGTATTAAAAGTTATTTGTATAATAAATATGGCTTCGATATCTACTGTCTTCTGTAATGTTACACTTTTAATGGCCGTTAGTGTTTTATGATTAAAACAGTTATTAATATTAATGAAACCAAAAAAAATTAAATCACTGTGGAAATCTACAAATTATAGAAACTGCAATTATCATTTTCTTCTAATATTTGGTCTAAAGAAATGTCCGTATGCTGTTTAGATTTATCCACACTCATTCTGCAAACTAATTGTGGTAATTTTTACATTTGTTTCTATTAACAGTCAAATTGTAAGTGCGTTAAATGTTAATATCAGCAGAACATCTGTTCGCTGCACTATGTTTCATACTCTTCCTCAAATGTATGCATAAATACTAATACCTCATTCATAGTAAATCATTAACAGAAGATTTTACTCCTTGATGAAACACATTTTACCTAACTTGTTAGCTTTTGTAAATACATTTACATGTCAGTTTACATATTTCCTAATTCATATTTCTTTCACTTTATTCATCATTTCCTGAAAACCGGTATTGCTGTTTGGTGTTTATTATATATTTTTCATTAAAATTAATTCAGAAGTTTTTTTCTCAGAATTTTACTTCATATGATGATATAAATAAACATTATTTTTTGCAGAGCCAGGACTTGGGAGGGTGACCTCCCACGTGACCTGTGTCGTATGACTTATTTCTAATCTCCTGAATTGCTAATACTTTCCTGAGACATTGTACATATGTAAATAGTGATTATTTAACCCGTTAACGGGCTGACCCTTCGGAACAAAATGCTTTGAAAACGGCTGTATTTTTGTCTAACAATTCCCTCCAAAAAGGTCTGCTTTGCTTTCAGGAAACGCTTTTAAAATGGGCCATTGCCTAGAGCGGTGTGTTCGCTTCCCCTTAGAGTGATGGATAAGCCATAAAAGATCTCCCCGCTAATGAATAGCAGCAAGAGCTTGTCCCTTCGTTTCGTTAGTTTTTAGTTGGTAAATGCTTGATCTTTTGATCATGGGACTGATCAAACAATAATTTTCCTAGCGTATGTTTTTCTGAATTTTAAAGCAATTTCTAGAATTTTGGCGGTTTTCTAAAAATATATCGGTAATTCCAGCTATTGTGCGTTTGCTAGCAATATGAAATTTAAAATTAAAATTTTATTGAGTTAATTTGAGAGACTGCATTTTTAAATCAAACGGAAAGTCAAATGAATTTGGTGCAATCTTTTGCTAGACTAGGAAGAATTATTTATGTGTTTAAAGACAGGATTTTCTCCCTTTAGCTATTTAAAGAATCAGTAATACAGTTTCCTAATGGCATGACAAGCGTTTAAGATTTTCTGCGGAGTAGTCGGTAGTAAAATACTTTTTAAATTCATTTGAGCTTGGATAATTTTTTTTCTTGGAAATTATGGATATAGATACCTTTAAATAAATAAGCTAAACGTTCTGGAAATCTCGAGAAGACATCTATTTTTATTCATTAAAACGTATTTCATTAAACGTAATTCCATTAATAATATTATACCCCAGTAACAAAGTCGTCAAGATATTTGTTGTCGCCCACTTTTACGAGCGTATCTTTACAGTATTTGGATAAATATTCAGCAGTCCATCATTTTAATTTGCTCATTTCGTGGATAAGTTTTCGTTGTACTACTTTTACAAATCTTTCTGGAAAATTAAAAAAAAAAAAAAAAAAAAAAGATAAGAAGAAAAGGAAAGTAACTTACTCTCTCCGCCATTCAAACCTATCTCTCGTTACTAAGCAATTTACATTACAGGAGGGATTTTGTTGCTTGGAGGTGGGTCATTTCAGTGAAAGATTAGAGGTCGATGCCTGCAAAGTACGAAAGGAATCGGCAAGCTCCTAGAACCCTCAATCCCCAGTGGGTAAATTACCATCTGGGAAGTTTTAATTTTAGCATAAAATAATTTGCAAATCCAAATGGAATTAATTTCGAGAAATGTTTCAGAAGTTTTACAGGAAATAGTTAGTCTAAAGTTGATACAGCAAATAAGTTTCTGAAATTAATACGCGAATGCTATTCAAATGCGAAAATATCTCCATGCTTTTTTATCTTTTTTCTAAAAGACCTACGTTTTGCAATTCCCTTTGAAATCTAGCAAAAGTGCTAAGAAAACTTCCTGCTGGTCTTTATGGCAATTAAGAGTTTAGAATAGGAAAGTCTTTCGTAAATCTCAAACATTGAAGTACTTTGTTCAGTTTTCCTAATATTGATAAATTCCTTCTTCAGTTCATAAATCTGAGAGAAAACGTAGTATGAATATATAGACCTAAAGATGAATCATTGTTTATTTCCCAGAGGTCAGTTTTCCTGCATTACTAAATATTTTAATATTACTACAAATTACATTTAGCACTAATTAACGTTGCGTTCCAACTTCTGCAGTAGTAGTAGTAGAAGTAGTGCGCCGTTGAGCTAACTCCTGATCACGGGTATGAACCCACATATGATTTTCAGCTATCTCTACGGAGTATATCTACTAGCTGCCAAACCCTAAATAGATGTGGATCGGCACTTCGGATAGTATTTGTAAATGTTAATTTTGGAAATAATTATGATTATTTCTTTTTAAAAAGTAAATTTAACTAAAACTAACTTAACTATCATTTAGTTTATTTCAAGTTCGTTTGTTTGTTTCAGTACAAAGTGTTGTTTGAAAGAAATGAAGTGATGACTGATGCATAGCTGTATAAATCATTAGCATAAAAAACCTTAATTTTGCGTTCAAGATTATTTCAGAAATAAAATATTTTTTACTTATTAGTTAGATATCAAGTTCCAAGTGCCGCTGTATGCCGACGATTAGCTTGAAGCATGTTAAGCTTAGTTCCGGTGATTTGCAGTTAGTTGTAGCGTTGCAGGTGCGTGAATGCCTGTGTATGACCATAAGCCAGGATAGAAAGTAGTATACAGAACGTTGCGGTAATATTTATTTTTCCCTTACGGCCTCACGGTGATTAAATGGTTAAGGCCGTTGAATACTGGCAGTTTGACCCAGGTTCGAACCCAAACAAACGAACAATTCCTACCTGTTTGATTTTTGCAATTTTCTCTATGTGTAACATGACCCAGTTTCCCACAGAAGGGGCTCCACGAAGGCCTTTAGCTCTCGTGTGCTTTGCTGTATTCAAATAACCCTAACCCTCATACTGCGACATCTATCACACTAAATCAGCATATAAGATTTCGGAACAAGATTTTAAATAAGACTCCGGATCCCCACTAGCAGAACATCTGAAATCACTGAACACAGCTAGCTCGACGCGAGTTCAAATCCTGGTGAACGAACTGGTTGCATGGAAGTTTTCTTGGCATTTTTACAAGTGGAACGTGAATACAAGCCAGATCATCTTAGAAAGTTTCCTTCCTTTTAGGCAGATAAACAAACGCGTGCTTCGCCGTAATCCGAATACATTAAATCCGTCTGTAGTTGACAGTTATAATTCTGTCTTTTTAAGGAAATATTAAGGTAAAAAACATGCAACTATCAAATTGCATGAGACAGCGAATATTTTAAAGCAATTAACATTTTAAGCAGCAAAACCTTTAAATGAACACATGAACAACTGTAAGTTGCCGCCCAAGTGGTACAGCGGTTAGCGTCGCTGACTGCCGTGCCGAAGGGCTCGGGCTTGAATCCCGGAGAAGGCATGGATGTGTCAGTGCGGAATGAAGGCACTCCAAATGTGCAGGAAACCTCTCGAGAGGTTGATGGTAGGCCAATAACAACTGAAAGCCTAAAATTGGTATAAACCTTTACCGATTACGAAAGCAATCTAACAAAAATTCCTTGCCATCAGGCAATAAAAAATTCTACTCAAATATGAAGAGTTGAATTTTTATAGCATTTATTAAGTTAAATTTGTGAGTACGTACTCAATGTTTGGTTTTTCCTAACCTTCCATTCATCAGAATGCTGATAAGAACATTAAGTGTGGGATAGGCAGAAAATGTTTTAAATAAGATAATTTTTACAAAATGACAGCAAATCTCATAAGCGTGTATAAGATAAGTAATTCAAAATATGCGAAAATTCTTCTGATGACCTCTTTCAAACAGAATAATATGTATGCACAGAAGTAATACATACTTACTTCACTCATGGCATTTGTCGCTATGGACAGAAGATCGTCAAAGAATTTTAAACTACTTTCCTGATAAGCTATCGAGTTCAAAGTTTGTAAACATATTGATTGCGGATGATTATACAATATGTTAAAACGAATTTTATAAAATTCCATTTGCATTTTTTTAAATTTAATGTTGATACGAATTTTTGCCCATATTATCATTTGCAAAACAGACTACAAATTTATCAAAACTTTAATGTTTGCACCAACATAAAATATTCTCTTAAATAAAATTTGTATAAAGTTTTTAACATAACTTCTGATTTCTGGCCGAATTATTGAAAGTCAGAAAATGTTTTCGATTCATAACAGAATTATTTGAGACATTTATTTGAAGTAAAAAAAAAATGTTTATTGATTGTTGGAAAATTATTTTTTAATTGAAAAGCTTCATTGAAAATATGTTATTCAGACTAAAAGATAAAAAGTTTTAAAAAGTTTTATAAAATAAGATTTTATTCAAAACTGATAAATTTCTTAATAAGCCAAAAGCAAAACAAAAGAAATAATTTATGGTATATTTTAATGGGAACAAGAGATTAATTAAGCTTCTTTACAATAATCATGTGCAATTTATATCACGAATGATAAAAGTATAGGCACTTAAGTAACGAAATCAAGTAGTCGAATCGCAATGTCAAAAATATATCAAGGGCGCCATTTTTTTTTTATTATTCATGATATAAATTTGTTAAGAATTTTTTTTAATTTGTCAAAATTTTTTAAAGAATATTACTTACTCTCTTATTCTTATTAATATATATAACAAATTACGGTATTCTTCTGTTCTCGGGATCGGATTAAAAAATGTATGTATGTATGCATGTATATATGGATGAAAGTGTTCATGTATGCATGTCGATATATGTACGAACGTATGTATCTCTTTAGACATATATGCACACAGACACATACACACACAGATACATACACACAACATGCATACATACATTCTTGAATCCCTTCCGATAGCAGAAGAGTATCTAAATTACTTTTCTTTTTTTAATTTATTAATAATTTTATGAGTTAAAAATAAAAGCTTATTCTATAAAAAAATCTTTATTATTTTTAATTTCTTAAACAACTTCTAAAATAAATTCTTAATTCCTCTTCTGTTAACTTTCTAAACTAGTAACAAATTTCTTGTTTCTTTAGAATCAGTGTAAAGCCGTTATCGTGTCAATAGCGCGGAAAGAGTTCTCCCCGCGCTATTGAGGGTCATTACATATTGTCGTCAGGGTTGGAGCGATGCTCGTCCCCTTAGGCATTTGGGGGTGAAAATGAGACAAAAATCCGGGCTAGGCGTTCTTCACTATCTTTTAATTCTAACAAAAACACGGCACGGCCCGTTTCCAAGACGGTATTTAGAATGACAATATTCCGGGTCAAACCGTTCAAGAGCCCGCGTAAAAGTGCGAGATATTCCGGGTCAAACCGTCAAAGGGTTAATCCAGAAGTTATCTTATAATTATCATTTTGCATTCTTAAACTTATATTTTCAATTGTATTTTGTATTTCTCGCATATTATGTATACTGCACTGCACCATTCAGATGTCTTCTCGTGCTCACGTGACGTTGGTCACACCCCTTCCTACACCTTCGCTATCCTGCACCGCGCAGCTCATGTAATTCTTTACTTTCAGCGCTCCTAGAAGCAACTACCTTATGACAGCCGGAACACAGCACGTAATCATACGTGCTAATCGCGGCATAAAGTGGAACATGGAACATGGAAACATTATTATTTGTATCTTATTAGATATAAATAAGTTGGAAAATTTGGATCTTCGAAAATATAAATTTAGCCCAGGTTTGTCTGACATCATTCTAAATCTTAAAACAAAGCTATATCATGTTACTTTAGAGAAAACGGATTAAAAATCTGTGCAAAATAACATCAAGAAGAGAAGTTATCCTAGCTGTATCTAAGCAAATGTTTTGCGATATATATTTATGTAAGTGTAAGATATTTATGATATATTTTATTCTAAATATAAAATTTAAGATTTTTACGAAACAAGAATGACTATTACCTAGCTCTATAGTTAAAGCCACAAAACATTTGTAAGCTGATCTCAGGCAGGTACATGGCTGGCTTGGCCTTTCGTGTATTTTCTAATTGGAAAAGCTGCTACGAGACAAATATCATTTAGTAAGCCTTCCTCAAGCAAAATACTGAGCATCTCTCAAGCAAAATACTTGTCAGAATTAACTAATTAGCTTTTAGAGGTACATTAAAAGCATGGTGTTATGAAGAAGAGAAAAGTTCCACAAAGCAATATATTCTCAGGCAATAACTGGGCCACCACACATTTAAAGCATGATGTTATGAATAAGAGAAAACACATGAAAAAATATAAAATACTTGAAATAAAAAAATTATTATTTCTCAGGCAATAACTGCGCCACTATATATTAAGAGCATGATGTTATTGAAGAAGAGAAAAGTTCCACGAAGCAAACAAAATTTCTAAAGTACAAATTAGCAGGAAATCCAGCCTCAGTCCTACAAGCTTTATTATAGAACTATTAGATTTATTGAATTCAAGCAAAGAATGAGAAGTTATCCAAATTTTCTTTACGTGCAACAAATGTTTTGTTGTGTATGTAAACAGCAGCTATGTACAAAAATGTACTCCTTAATGTTTGCCTAATGGAAAACGTCAAATGTGTTAGATGATGCAGTCTGGAAACTCAAAGCAGAAAAAATGTGTAATCAATAACCATTTGGAAGTGTACTATGTGACTAGTGAGACATATAAACTTTATTATAGCACTATTAGATTTTTATATATCTGTAGTATCTTTATTATATCACGTAATAAGCCGATTGTATGGATTGTGAAGAAGTGTTGGGGAACCGGCGTAAAATATTATTTGTAGGATAAAACGTAATAAATTTTGTATGCATATACGAATCCAAATTAATAATAAACTATTAAAAGGTGCAGCTGGTAAGCAATATAGAACACTGAGCTCTTCAGAAATAACGCTTGAAGTATTTGATTTGGACGATATAAGAGATATATATTAGGAAAAAAAGTCAGTCAGTCAGTGCATTTATAGCCGAATTATTGCGAATGACGCAACTTGACCGGCTCGATGACTATATTTGCCAGTAAGGCCACAAGACGTTATAAGTCCAGACGAATATAAATAAAAAGAGTAAAGGTCAAAAGAGGGGCAACGACAAGACGACTGATAAAGTCAGAGAAGTTGAGACAGTTTAGCCAAGCGCACTCAAAGCTGAGGTGTGTGTGAAGTCAAGATGTGAAGGAATGTGTATATGTGTATATGGAACAAAATTTTGTCGAATAAAATGTATAATAATGTAAAAGAAATTTCGTTGCAGGTGTATAAAAGCATTTAATAATTGTACTTTAGATTTTCAAATATCAGGCGCTGGGAAATAACATAAGAGATTTTATTCAATTTTGGGGAAGTTAGAGCCGATGCCAATGATTTTGTATTACGAAGTGCTATGGTTCAAAACCATTTACCTCCTTATCAGAATTAACTGAATTGAGCAGAAATAGGGGAAATGCATAAGTTAGTTTACTTGGTAAACACTAGAGGGAGCCACTTACACTCGAGAAAGTTTAGGGGTAAGGTAAAAAATTAAGATTAATAATATGAAAAATTAGTTTTTATATACTTTTTTTGCAGTTTTATATTTTTTGATTTTTTTCTATTTTTTAAACTTTTTATACACAGCATCAACATTAAAGCAGAAAGGAAAGATTTTAATGATTACTTGAGATGAAGGGATTTTTTTTAATTTTATAATAAAGCAATACTAGTTTTGGAGTTTTGAAAATTTTTGGCATGAGAACGGTTTAATCTTTTAATAGTTCATTGGCATGTTAATATTTTATGAAACCAAATATAAAATGGAGGACTTAATATTTACAGTAATAACTGAAATTCTGAAAAGAATATA
>KK116918.1:93979-112563 GCA_000611955.2 Stegodyphus mimosarum
ATTGATTATTTAAAACATGAAAAAAAGTGAATAACATGAAAAAAATAACCATTCAAAAACTTGGAAACAGACATTATGATATTTCTAGACAGAGTTTCACATGATGAATTAATAATGTTACGAAAAATTCGGCGGCTGCGCCTGTATGTAAGCTTTCCGGCATAGCACTAGGGTTGCCATAAAATAGTGTATGGGAGGGTTGCCAGATTGGCGACTTTATCGCCCATTTGGCGACCAAATTGGCGATATCCCATGGTCCAATCGGGAAGCTTCTAGAATAACTTCCTGTCGAGATATTTCTCGAAGCGTGTGGAACTTAAAGAAAAGCTATATAAACCCTTGCGTTTCTGAGAGCAGTAGATTGTGAAGTTGTTGCGAGCATTGTGAAGTATTGTGAAGTGTTGCGAGCAGTGTGATTATTGCAAGAATAGCTGCTACGCGAGAGTTTTGGTGAACGAAAAGCGATCGAGATAGTGCTTTGCCGTGAAGCTAACTTTACAGTATAGCTTGACAGTGTATTGGTGATTGTTCCACGGTGTTTATTATAATTTTAGTGTTGCCGTGAAGCTACATTTACAGTTACAGCCTGAAGCTGTGTTGCTGATTGTTTCAGGGTATTTATTGTAGATTTTCGACGCTTTTAAAGGTAATTTTGGAACTGTGCTGCAAATAGTGATTCTTGTAAATAAATTGTGCTTTTTATTGTTCTGCATCGTGTTTTCATCGGATACTCTCAAATCCACGAACCCATGTAACGCAACAACTGGTGTCAGGTGTGGGGTTTGAACCCACGCTCTCTTTCAAGAACCAGAGTGAATGCCAGTCACCCGTCTACAGGAGAAAGCAATGGCGGAGGAAATGAAAGCTTTGATGGACATGTTAGCAGCTCTGAAAGCCGGACAAGAAGAGATGAAAGCCAGACAAGAAGAGATGAAACAAGACATGAAAGCCGGACAAGAAAAGATGAACGCCAGATATGAAGAGATGAAACAAGAGATAAAAGCTGGCTATGAAGAGATGATAGCCGAGATGAAGGCCGAGCGCGAAAAGAGGAAAGTCGGCCGAGAAAAGGTACGAGAGCAACTCCAACAGATGAAAGAGGAGCTTGCAGAAGAAACTGGAGCCATAAAAGAAGATGCGGAAATCAAAGTGGCATCTGAAGAGTCAGAGGATGAAGAAACGGAGGAAGTAGTTGGTGGAGTGTTTGAGAAAGATCCAGAAATCATGGATGAAACATCTGACGTGATTAAAGAAAGAGAACGAAAACATTAAGAAATAAAAGACGAGAACGAAGGTTTTGTTTCTCACGTGCCTGAAGTAGAGACAGAAGAAACTGAAAATGCGGCTGTCAAGATCATAGAAACTGATAATGAAGTTACGAAGTCGCAGTTAGCAAGCATTGAACGATCTGATGAGATGTGTTCACATGTTCACATCACATGTTCATGTGATGCTGAGATGGAAGAAGCTGATGTACAACTTACGCGGAGTGCTCCAGTATTGCAAGAAAGTTTACCCATTTCGCAATCCATGTGCGTGTCTTATAGTGCAGATTGTGCAGACAAGGACTTGATTCTAAACCTGGATACTTCTGCTTGTAAAGGATCGGATTCTATTCATGGTCCTGGTGTAAACATCGGAATTCGCTTTTAGGAAATAGAGGTAAATAAGGATGTACCTTCTGCTGTGAGTATCGAGGTGAACTGTACACACGATGCGAATAAACTACAGAGTGGTGAACGAACTGTTTCAGATCTTCCTGTGCAAGTTCCTGTGTGTGTTATTTAATACAGAAGTTCCACTTGTTACTAAGGCCAAATATTTAGGAGTGACTATTAGTCAAAAATTCACCTGGACGGAACACATTAAAGATGTGTGTAGTAAAGCTTACGGTACAATGAAAAGTCTCATGCCTATGTTAGGTAGATATTTTCAATTAGATTTAAAGCGTAAAAGGCATATTTACACTGCTATTGTCCGACCGATCATGTGCTATGCCTCTCCTGTCTGGGCAACTGTTAGCAATAGAGATCTTTATTAAATTCAAGTCTTACAAAATAAATTCTTGAGGCTTATTACTGACGCCCATTACTTCGTTTCGAACGAAACTTTACACAGGGATTTAAATATCGAATATATCAAGGACTTTATTCATAGAATGAATGAAATTTTTTTCAAAAAAGCACTGACATGCCCTTACTTAAATCAATTTGAAGTCTTCAATTATATCATCTTCCAAGAAGACAAAAATATCCGTCCGCTTGTGGCCCACCTTTGTGGATCAAATTTTCCAACGTAATATTTGTACTGCTATTTATAATTGTCATTGTATTTATTTACAATGTATTTCATATTTTGCATTTTCACTTTTATGTTTTGTAATATACCTGTATATATTGTATATGTTTTGTTTTGCATTATTATGTAACTGTATTATGTATTTTCACATGTCAGGAACATTACGAGGTTACTCAATCAGTCTTGCATTCTTTCATTTGCAACTTTTCTCTGAACTTCTTCTCTACTGACGCTGGGTCACCCCTCCTCCTTCCACTTCCATCCATCCATCATTTATCAAGACTTTCTTACTGTCATGTGCTTTTTGGCAAAGTCATCAGGAGCCGATAACGCCGCATTTACTAGCGGCACTTCGGCTATATCTATATGGACTGGACTGGACTCTGCTACGAAGACATGGAAAAGTCAGAAACTGTCTGTTAATGGGGTGTATCTGATAATGTGAAGTGTCCATTGCTGGAGGCTTGCTTGACTTACATTATCATCATCTTGGGAAAGTATTTTGCGACATGAAATACTTCATGTGCATGATAAGGTACAAAAAACTGTTTTGAATGATATCAGCTGTAAAATTAGAAAGACACCCGGTACTTCCTTATTAAAATGGCTGTTCCATAGGTCTCGAGCATTGTTTATGATTACACACAGCGCTTAAGTTGATTCGTGATGAATTTTTAACTCTGTCTCAGATTTTATTATACTTCTGAAAGCTACAGGTCTGATTTAATAAAAAAGCACCAGACATAATCACAATCTTACGCCTTAGTAATCTTAATGCCTTAATAGCATTGCTCAATGAACATCATGATATTCATCAAATTTCCTAAGGGATAAATCAAACAGAAGTGTAAGCAAAAGTCTTTTAATAGGTTACCTTCCTTATAAAATGCCAGCCACATTTTAGACAAAAATACAGCACGTCTTGTGAAAAGAAAATAATTACTTACAAAATTTTGTTTCCAATACTAATAAAACACCGAATTATATATTAAAATTTCAAAATATGATTTGCACAATTGATATTCAACGTATCTGTTATTTGTCATCATAAAATAATATATTATATAAAATGAAGCAGTTACATACATACATATTAAAAACAATACGTTTTTCTTAATGATAAGCATACAAAATTTCTTAATAGAATGGTTTTCTGAGTAAATGAATTAGAGTTTAAAACAATAAATCTAGTAGTGGTATAAGAAAGTTTACATGTCTCACTCATCACATAGTATACTTCCAAATATTTATTGATTACACATTTTTTGTACTCTGAGTTTCCAGACTACATCATCTAACACATTTGAAGTTTTTCATTAGGCAAAGTTACGTTATTACGTATCAATCCGATCAGTCATTAGAGATTCAGCATTTTCTCAGCAGGAGGGACGGCGAGTACGTTTTAGGAACATGCTTGGCGTCCTCTTTCTTCATAGAGGGCGCCAGTGTTTCATACTTCCCCATTCAAGTGGGTGCTCAAAAAAAAAAGCGCTTCACTTTAAATCGACTAAAGGGATATTATCTAAAAAAAAAAGACATTAATCGTATATGAATACAAACATAGCTATTTAAAACATAAAAATTACGATACTCGATATTATAAAAGTTCAAATGTCTTCATAACCTAATCTATAATATTTAATTCCTGGGCCTATACCAAGTCTATCATGCTACAAGCCACGCTCTCTGCCATGTTGGAACTTATACCAAGTCTGTCATGTTACAAGCCACGCCTCTCTGCCATGTTGAATCACCAGCCCCAACAGCCAACTTCATAAATTTGCATTACGCCGTATCAGCGAAGCAGTTATCGCTTGCAATTTCAATTTTACACCATCGCCTCAGAGCAGTTTTCAACTCTAGAGATAAAAGCAGTATTGCTTACACCTTCGTACCATTCAAAATTCCGATTCCGAACCAAATAGTCATCAAATGTTTTGCCATCTGGATCAAAAACTGGTTTAGGTTTAGAAATCACTTTAGAAAATAAGGATATCATTCTAACCTTTAATCCTTCCTGTGCGAGTTAATAATTTCTTTCGCACACTCTGATTCAGAACAACTTTTAGAATTTGTAACCTGTATATCTCATTTTTCAGAAGCACTTTTTTCAAGCTGTTCTTCACCGCACAGTCCAGTACAAAGGTACCATTCTTCACTATGAAGTACCTCATCATATGGAAATTTCGGACGTTCTTCTTCTTGAATAGTACAATTATCATCATTAAAAAGTAAGTTCTTTCGTTTTCTGGTCGTGTTTGCCAGGATCGAAATCACTTTCAATATCGTTTTCATCAAATTCAGATCCTCTTGTTAAGGCACTTTCAGTTTTAAAAAGTTTTCTTCAAGTTCTTTTCTCTTTAAAGATTTCAGATGTTTTAGTTCTTTTTTCAGCTTTTACTTCCTCTTTTTTTTTCTTTATGCATTCTTCAGGCTTCTTCTTTCTTTTATTACCAACACGTCTCAGAGAATTTTCAATCGCGCTTGAATATCGTTTAACGAATTTTGAAACCGGCTCTTCAAACTGGAAATTATACTTATGTTCAAACAATTCCTGCTTTTGCATATCTTTTCTATCATCACTCAGCACTGCAATATCTGTTTCTTCCTAAGCTGGAATCTCATCAATTTTATCTTTTTCTTCTTATCTAAAATAAAATCTTTAAAACATTTCTCATTCTCATCCAGGTTTGGATCATTCGTAGACTTCTT
Source organism: Stegodyphus mimosarum (assembly GCA_000611955.2). NCBI lineage: Eukaryota > Metazoa > Arthropoda > Arachnida > Araneae > Eresidae > Stegodyphus > Stegodyphus mimosarum. The sequence continues at coordinate 98,990 of KK116918.1, forward strand.
CAAAAAAAGACATTTCTTTCTTAACATCTTTTGGTACTGATTTTTCATGACACTTCAAACATTGTAAATAATCAGCCTCTTCCTCTTTTTTCTCAGTTTTTTGTCGGACTTGCAGTAAATCACTTGCCTCATCCTCAAACCTGGACTCGAATTTGGACCTTTTGAATACGCGAGTGTGCTACAATTACACCACGGGGACATGCAGAAAGGAGGGAGAAAATACCTTATAACCTTCATAAAATTTTTAACGAAATTTGAAGAAGCAGGAAAGGAAAAAGAAGGAGAGAAGGATTCGTCCTGGAAAAGGAAGAAAACCCGTTTCTCCAGAACCAGGACAGCATGTTGCGCTTCAGACGGCAGAGGGCACAGCTTCAAACATTCAGGCTACCACCAGTGCTCGGCGTGAAGCAGAGGCGTTGGATAAGACATGCTGAAGGTCAATAAGTTCTTGCGGAATATCCTAAGATATTATCTTTACAAACTCTGATTAGTGCAGCGTTCCTTCCACATGAATCTGACGCCAGCTCTGCAAGTATGTTAGTGCCTTGCACGCACAATCGTTATACAACATTGATCTCCTCCACACATTGCATAGTGTATCACGAATGTTTTTAAACGTCATTTTACAGAAGAACGTCATCAAACGACACTTTCGGAATGTGGAGTCTTCCCAAATCCCCACATCTGATCTATGCGATCTTTGGCTATGGGGGCAATTGAAACATCTGGTATGTCGTAAATCGTAAATCAGTGGTGAGTGTTCAGGCATACAGCCGAATGCGGCTTTTACCTGTCATTTAAGTGGCTCATAGGCCAATGGCGATGAAAATATTAAATAAGCGTTACACGCCGCATACGAAACAACTTTGAAGAAATAGTTGGAAAAAAAAAGTCTGGAAAGCCGTCGAACTGATGACAAGGAAGTTGACGAACAGGAGCTCCTGGCGCCATCTACATGTAGCTTTCGAACCAACACCGCTGCGGTAATTGAGGAAAGTCTCTTGTAACTAGCAGAGTTCAGTGGCATGTCAAAGTCCGATGCTGAAAACAGTTCTAAAAAATATGAAACGGAAAGATTAGCATATATACAAAAATACAACATGGTACTGAATTATATAAGTGCTGGAAAAACTAAAATTTCTTGAGAAGCTCGGAGTGGTGATAAATGAAGGTAGTTAAATTTGAAAATTGACCTAAAACTTGTAAAATGTTGAAGAGATGCTTCTAAAAATTGAAAAATATATTTTCATTTGAAGACAGCAGTTCTCAGATCAGAGTTTCGAACTCGTGATCGCAGAAGGTGGGAGGCGAAGGCATGCTTAATGCCGCTCGGCTAGCATTCAGTTAAAAAAAAAAACTTTAAAATAAAATATAGGAGATCAAGAGATGCAAATTCAAAGTAGATTGAGGAACTTCTTGATTTTAATACTTAGGATTATGATGGATAGTCCTTGGTCTTTTAAAAGGCTGTAGGATGGTAGGATCATAGTTCGTTAAACTTTGAATATGAGAATAACTAGAGTTTAATGTAGAAGTAAAGAAAATGTGCGAAGAGTTTAGCAAATAATCTTGAGCATTAGGGATATTCAAGTCTTTGAGAATTTCTAACAAATCATGGAGCATTAGTGACGTTTCTTAAATTCTATTTTGAAAAATGTTTATTCTATTTCTATTTTTCTTAGACGTAGTGGCCCAGATAGGAGAAGCGTAAAATCAAATGGGACGAATAAGCGAGACGTAAAGCAGGCGTTTAAGTTTTAAATTCAAACGAGATTTCTTACCAATCAGACAATAAATAGCCATAAAAACGTGATTTGCTTTTGTTACTGCATAATTGATATGTTCATTGTAAGAAAGTTGGTTGTCCAAGATGACGCCGAGATACCTGACTGAATTTTTATGGGAATTTCTTCATTATCAAGAGTGAGAAAATGATGATTGTGAACATTTTTTCGAGCGGCGAAAGAGAACTATTGAACTTTTGGAGGTATTTAGTTCAAGTTTACATAAACGAAACCAATGATGAAGCGCATTTAGTCCAAATTGAAGATTTTCCGTAGCATGATTGCAGTCTCTAGATTTTGAATAAATGATTGTGTCATCAGCATATTTTGCAATTTCACAGTTCAAAGGTGTAGGCATATCATTGAAATAAATATTAAAAAGCAGAGGAGCTAAGACAGATCCCTGTGGAACAGAGCTGTAAATTCCTTTTCTTTTCGATAGAGAATATCCCACTTTAAGTTGAAATGTTCTATTTTTAAGATAGGATTTAAGCAAATAAATAAGATAGGTGGGTATTTGTAGGTTAATAATTTTATATAATAATCCATTGTGCCAGATTCGGTCGAAAGCTTTCTCTACGTTAAGACGCTAAGAAGCAGGAAGCAACACTGGTTTTATTATTAAAAGCTTCAGCGATGGTTTCAACAACGTTTAAATTGGCATAATAATAGAATGTCCATGACGAAATCCATATTGATTATTTTTGATTAAAGCATGATGAGTGATGTAAGTTGTGAGACAATTTTCAATAAGAAATTCAAAAATTTTTTCTAAGCAAGGAAGAAGACTTATAAGGCGATAGCTGCTCGACTGATGAGGATTTTTGCTTGGTTTCAAAATAGTTATAATAATGGCATGTTTCCATTGCTGTGCGAATTAGGCGTTCCGAAGGCAAGCATTGAAGATATTGGAGAGAAGAATGATACAATTACGAGGTGCTTCTTTGAGTGCTCTATTTGTGATCAGATCATAACCGGCGGCTTTGCGAGGATGTAATTTTTTAATAATTTCGGAAACTTCGGCCGGAGAAGTAGAAGAAATTTGGAAACTATGGTTTTGTGAGAAGAAGTACTGAATTTCTTTGTTGATTTCATCTTCATGCTCGGTATCATAAGAGTAGTTATTTGTAAAATATTCTTCAAAAGTATCGCCGAAAGTATCAACTATTTCGACTTCCGTGCGAGTAGTGCTGTTTTGATGCTGCAGGAGAGTGACGTGGTGGGGGCCGGTAGAGCGGAGAGAACGCGCAATTTTCCAGTGTCCTTGTGAATATCCATTTGATCAATTAAATATCCCCATCTTTCAGAACGGTAATATTGAATTAAATTTTGAACTCCTCTGATCAGAAAATTTAGATATCTTTTGTCAGTAGGGTTTTAGTAATTTTCCAGCGTTTGCGGATGCAATTTTTATGCTGAATTTTCTCAATGATGTAGGAAGGTAAAGTTTCTTGCTGTTCGTTTGGCATCGGTCTAGAGGAAGCGGTGATGGAATTTTTTATGGTGTCGTTAAGTCTTGTAATTTGTAGCTCGGTGTCAGCCATATTCTGCAGAGGAGGTGCGCGCAATTGATATTTGAAAAGCAGATAATTAAAGAATTTTGCCAATTTATAATTTTCTTCTGTGGAGGAAGTAAGGATATCTGGTATGTCGTGACAATCCAAGACCTTTATCTGATCTTAAAGCCAGCACCTCTCGCCACGTACTGAACATTTCCCAACGCACGCTTCAGTCAATTGCGGAACATGCAATCTTGCGCTTTCAGATGGCCCATCATGTGGAACATGTTTAGTTGGAATAAAATTTGTAAAATTCTAAAACTATTGTAAAGATGTGGCTTAATGCGTAATTTATTAATACAATGCCCTCTGGTGATGATGTATGTAACTAATTGTTTTTCCCTGAAAGACATTCCCATTCTTTCAATAAGTTTACAAACACAATTTCACGGAATTTTTATGACTGGCTTCGCCTGAAACAGCTTTGAAATAGATTCTGAATACCCTGTATATTAAATAATAATAATAACTTATTATATTGAGAAAAAAGCACAGCAATTTTCAAAACGTAATACATAATTATACGTTAAAAAGCAATTTGCCAAAGGAATACTACGCTTATTTTGTTATCACTTTATAATTCGCAAAATATGCATCATTGAATTTCAATAAATGTTCAAGACATTCTACGAAAAACGCAGTGCATATCATAGCAGCTAAGATTTAGAAATAAAGCGTAAATAAAGTTTGATGTCATGATCCCCTTTTGCGAAATACTGAGCATGCCGATTTAGACTTGGCAAAAATTCAAGCTACGGTGTTAGTGTAAACAATGAAAAAAATGTGTACTGTTATTATTTAGTAGTTTAGTTGATTAATGGATCTTTTATAAATTGCACAAAAGTTTCTCCGAATGCAAATATTATTTTGTACGTTTAAATCATCCAATATGAGCAGGTGATTCCATGCCAGCAAGGTGACTGCATTTTGGGTAAATAATTATATTAATTTAAATCTCATCTCTATAATGACTAAGTAAGGGAATTATCGGAGTTCAGTAGGAGGAAAAGAAAGAGTTTTGCTTTTCATTAGAAGCTTCGATTTATGAATGTAAAAAATCTATTTTGTATGAGGTTAAAGCTTTTTCAAACCTATACAATCATTATTTTATTAACTTAAACCGGCAATTTGCCCAAAAGGGCTATTAATTTCGTTTTGGCATTTTGCGTTGATTCCCTATAAACGGCGAATCACTTTTTATATTATTGCCACAAAATATTAAAGCTCTGTATTATATTTGAAGAAATTAAATAATGAAGAATCTACATAAATGTATGTGTTTCTCGCATTGTGAAAGAACAACGGTGCCCAGAGCCATGAAATTTTGAATAACGTACGTCTCCACCCGAATACGGGCATCTGGAAGCCCAAATTTGGAATTTGTTTTATTATCTGTTTCATATTTTGTAAAGCATTTATGAGTTTTCGAGTAAGAAACTCACCGATTTCAAAGCGAGCAATTGCAACACTGTAGAGAAAAATTTTTTTTTATCTCCAGCAGACTAGACTGTGTATCGGAAATTCTAAAGATGTGCTGCTTTTAAATCGTTTTGTGATATTGCTGCTAAATTGACTTTTATGGTTTAAGTGCGAAGAACATGATATTTATTATATACTGTTGTAACACACAAAACGTGAAAAAATCGCCCCTTTGGGAGTAATTTAAAATCTGAAATCTTTCAGCTTCTTTTTTTAATATTTTTCTTATGTTTTGTTTATTGTCTTCTGATTTATTCAACTAATTGGCGATTTTGTAAATTGGCAAAAAATGTGAGACTAACTTTACGACTAATAAGTAATGTTCTGTTCTTAAAAAATAATATAAAAAAATTTAAGAAACAGGAAATTGAATGGGAAAAAAATTAACTTATATGGCTGTTATTTACATTTTGAGGGCAAGTAGGTACTCCTCTGCGAAATGACGATTAAATATCGAGCATGGTATTAATTTTTAAAATATCGAGCATGTTCATGCTTTCCCCCACTCAATTACACACAGTGGGGAAACTCACTATTCAGAAGCGGAAATAGAAGAAGAATAGAAGAAGCGGAAATAGAATCAGAAGCGGATGAGCTCTCAATTACTTATGAAAATCATACACAGGAGGATGAAGAACACTAAGAATTTATAATTCACTCCGTTGCGAGTATAAAAAATAGACCTATTACTGATCATGCAGCATACAGCTCACGGAGGGAAGTTGCAGATATAATACGAAAATGAAAGAAAAGAAAAGCTTACGGTTTTGACAGCTTTACCAACGAGGCTCTACAGGCTTTACAAAGAAAATGCGTAGTACTGCTTACCAACATATTTAATGCGTACATACGGCTATGCTACTTTCCACAACAGTGGAAGCATACCATTATTGTTACTATCTTAAAGCATGGAAAATGCAGCTAGCTACCGTCCGATCAGTTTATTACCGGCGGTTAGTAAACTATTTGAAAGAATACTGCAATCCATACTGTCCTCTTACTTAGAAAGCAAGGATATTATCGAAAAGCACCAATTTGGATTCAGAAAGGGTCACAGTACGACACATCAGATATTAAATTTGGTTGAGTTTGTGGGCGGGTCAAGAATTCCGAAAGGAAAATGCAGTCGCTGCGTGCTACCTCGACTTTGAAAAAGCTTTCGATCGAGTGCGGCACGCAGGACTAATTCATAAATTATCGGAGCTAAGGATTCCCTACAGCTTCATAAAATTAATGATCTCATATCTCAAAAACAGGACATTTCAAGTTCGATGTCTCTTTCACAGAAAAGAGAAATTTCCGAGGAGTACCACAGAGAAGTTGCCTTGGTCCTCAGTTATTTGTAATCTATGTAAACGACATGCCACAGCCTCTTAATTCTACAGTACTTAAGTATGCTGATGACACTTTCATTCTAACTCCTTCAATCTCGTCGCAACATACAATAGATAACCTACAGCAGCAAGTTAACTATATCGCCGCATGGTGTAAACTATGGGAGATTAACCTTAATTCAAGCAAATGTTGTGTCGTATTATATCGACGCTACAAAATTCGTATTGAAGTTAACATAAACATCAAAATTAACAATATCCCTGTTCCAGTTGCAAGTTCTTATAAATATGTAGGCGTCTATGTAGACAGCAGACTAAACTTTAGAGACCATGTCACTTACACCCTCAATAAGGCGAATGCTGCTTACATGTCAATCTACCCCTTTATAGGTAGAAAATCAACATTGAACTTACATACGAAGCGCACACTTTATATTACCTTAATTAGGCCAATTATGCTGTACGCGGTCCCGGCATGGGCAACTGCAAACAAGACCGAACGACTGAAAATAACAACGTTTCAGAATAAAATACTAAGATCCATTGCAGCGGCTCCGTGGTATGTTAGAAACTCGATAATTCACCAGGACATGAAAATTCAATCAATTGAAGAAATTATATTAAAGACTACACATAATTTCTTCTCTAAAATGGAAAGATCGCAATATGCAGCAATTAGAAGATTAACGGAATATGATCCCACAGTGAAAGGTGACGTCAAATGTCCAAGAAGCATCCATCATAACCCAAAGTGGTGGTAATGTTGTATATATTGTACATAGTGTGAATTTAATTTATGTTTACGCAAGAAAGGACTTTGCTAAAATTTGCATAGAAAGGACTGTGCTTAAATAATTTATCTGTGCATAGAAAGGACTGTGCTTAAATAATTTATCTGTGCATAGAAAGGACTGTGCCAACGGCTGTACATAAGTTTATTTAATCTATTTTTCATTATTTACTCTATTATTCATTTAATTCTCAATCATATTGTTACGTGCGTACGGGTTCGTTATATATTGAATGCACAAGTCGTTAAAAAGTTAACAAAAATTTATTGTTTCCACAAGAAATAAATTAAAATTCTGAAATATTTCTTCACAGATCTTCGCACAATATCTCAAACGTTTAGCAAAAACTCAGTTCAAAACAGATAAAATAATTCTATCTCACAGCGAAATCGCGACAATCAATACAGCATTAAGTAAACAAACAGCAGTTCGCTTTTTACAGCTACAAGTATAACAGCAATAACAACGACTACAACTGAGATGAGGTATCGGTATCGTTAATTGGATACAACGGCATTTAGCAGGCTAACCTGCTTTTACCGGATAGCGTTGGATTTAAGTGCCCTATGTCTCTGGAGTAAAAATCACAGCGCTAAGCGCTCCGCCATTAAGGCGAACTCAGTCAGGTACTTCACGTACATATCAGTGATGAGAGTCTGGAAAGCCGTCGAGCTGGTAATGAAACACATGCTTTGCAAAACGTTCAAGTCCTAAATATGGAGGCAAAGTCCATGCGTAAGTATAAAATAGTAAAATGAAGAATAAGTATAATAGGTTAAATATGAAGCACAAATTGCACAAACACTGAATCTTGATTATATAGTTGAATAAATAGTAACACAAAGTTCATCTTTGTCAAAATAAGTTACGCAAAGTTCATATTTACAATATTACAAAACATTCACTGAAATTATCACCATTTGCTATTATGGAAGATTGAGCGTGGCCTTTTTGCTGCAATTTCTAATCTAGGATCATAGTTGATGAGATCTTTAATATGTTGATATTTAGAATTTTCAATTCTTGTATAGAAATTGTGGCTGGTAGAAAGAATTTGGTCAGCTATTGGTTTTACTTTGAGCTCTTGGTGGATTTGCAAATTTCTTATGAACCAGGGTGCATTGATTATTTCTCTAAGTATCTTATTTTGAAAAATTTGTAACTTTTTTCTGTGTGTCTTGCAAACAGTTGCCCAAATGGGTATTGCATAAAGCAGAATTGGCCGAATTAGTGAAATGTAAATTCTTTTCTTAAGATGAACATGCAATTTTGCATTTCTTTCTATGAGTGGTTTAAGTGCAATTTTAGCAGCTATGGCTTTTCTTAGAGCATTTTCTGTTTGTTCCTTGAACAGAAGTTGGGAGTCCAGATGAATTCGAAGATATTTAGTGGAAGTAACAACAGTGATGGGTTGATCATTAATCTTTATGTTGATTTCAACAGGAGTGTATTTCTTGTACCTTCTAAAAAGCAAGATATGACTTTTGGTGGGATTTATTTTAAGCTTCCAAATTTTGCAAAAATGGGCTATTATATTAACAGAGGTTTCCAGTTTCCTAATAGCAAGTTGTGGCTGTAGAGACTTTGTTAAAACTGCAGTGTCATCTGCATATAAGAAAATATTGGCATTTAATGGATGTGGCATATCATTAATGAATATTGCAAAGTAGTAAGGTGCCAGTGCACTGCCCTGAGGCACTCCACTTTTAATTCTTTTCCTGGATGAAAGAGTATGGTTGATTTTAATCTGAAAAGTTCTATTTTTCAAGTAGCTGCATGTAAGCTTGATAAAATTAATGGGTAGTCGAACAAGGTGTAGCTTAAAGAGTAAACCCTCATGCCACACCTTATCGAACGCCTTTTCTAAATTCAGAAAGCAACCTGCAACAGCTGATTTTTTAGAAAATGCTTCTGCTATAAATTCTGTAATATTTAGAAGTTGATGCTCGGTGCTATGGCCTGGCCTGAAACCATGTTGTTCATTCATAATTATTTGCTTATCTTCTAGATGTTTAATCAATCTATTTTGAAGTATGCATTCAAAAATTTTCCCCATGCTTGATAATAAGCTAATTGGACGGTAAGAGTTGATATTTTTGGGGTTCTTTCCTGGCTTGAGTAGTGTAATGATGTGAGCATGCTTCCATGGTTGCGGAAAATAATTTAAGCGTAGACAGGCATTTATTATATTTGTGATTAAAACTATGTAGTTTTTTGGCAGTGCTTTTAGTAGCTTGTTCGAAATTCTGTCATAGCCAGGGGCTTTTCTAGGTTCAAGCTTTTTAATGATTTCATTGATTTCTCCTGGAGAAGTAGGGGTGATATGGGAAGTGCCAATTTGGTCGTCCAGATGAATAATGTAATCTGTAACTTCTTTTTCTGTCTCTTCATCATGTGTGTGTTAAGTTGTGAAAGTAGATTCCAAATGAGAGGCAAGTGCTTCTGCCATGTCTACTTCTGAATATGCCTTTGGCGATGAGTTTCTGAGTGCTTTAGCAATTTTCCAGGTGTTGTTTGGATCAAATTCTAAACTATCAAGGTAGTTATCCCATCTTTCTGTGCGATAGTCCATTAGCAATTGATTAAGATGTCTGATTTTTCTGTTAAGGAGGGTCTTTATTGCAGGATTTCCAGTTCTTCTCCACTGCTTTGCTGTTCTATTTTTATCTTTAATTTTCTCAATAATAGGATTTGGAAGTGCTGTGGAGGTGTCTTCTGTGATTTTAACTGATTTATCAAGTGCAGCATGTATGCGGCTGTTAATTTTGGTAATCTGTGTCTCTATATCAACAATATCGGCAAGATCCGGGTGCGCAGGTAGTTTTTCCAAGTGATGGTTGAATTTTTCCCAGTTGATAGTGGTTTTAAGTGTTTGCTGTCTTTCAAATCCAAAAGTTGTGAAAAGTACAGGAAGATGGTCGGATGTTAACTGCTGTTTAACTTCTAAATATGGAATTTGAGTGAAATTTTTCGTAATTACTATGTCAAGAACTTCTGAGCTTCCAGTGTAGTGATATCTTGTAGGTTCCCTCTGTCCATGAATTCTGATGTCATTTATGAGAGAGAACTCATACAGAGTGTTTCCATTACTATTACTTCTTCTGGAGTGCCAGGAGGGATGTTTCGAGTTAAAATCACCAGCCACAATTGTGGGAAGATTGTGATTCATAAGATTCTGAATATCCGAGTCTGTAATAGTATTCTGAGGCTGACTGTATGCCGAAATGAAGATATAAGGATCATTCGTTCTGGAATGTACTATGGTAGCTGTGTTTTCAATAGAGGTGGGTGTCGTAATTTCATACGCTGTTGATTGTAGGTAGTTTCATACTAGGATGAGTGTGCCGCCAACGCGGTTATTCTGTCTGTCCGTGCGGAAGGTTTTATACCCATGAATTTTAAACTTGTCACATTTTCTAAGATGCGTTTCGTTAACGAGAAATAAGTCTATGTTGTTATGCATAAGAAAATCTTGAATTTCAGTCTTCTTGTTATTGAGTCCATTCGCGTTAAAAAACGCAATATTCAGACTGCTTGGAGCAGTAGTGTGAAAATGATGTTGCATTCTTGGGAGCCTAGAATTCATAGCCTAGGTTAGATAATATGTCAGCGGCTTCAATGCCAACTTGGATATAATCCATGAGCGTTTTGGCTTTGAAAAATTTTTGAAATAATTCTTTAATAATGTTGAATGTGTCTTTTAGCCATTGGGAAAATCCTGGTTTGTTATTGGTTTCTTCTCTGGTGGCAACTTCGTTGCTATTGGCTGAGGGCTGATCCTCCCTATTATTATTTTTTGGCATCTGCCTAGCAGGCAGCGGTAGAAAATGTTTTAAGTCCAGAGATGGAGGGTAGGTGTTGGTGTTTTGTGGATTTTCTAGTTGTGCTTTTTTGGCGACAAATTACTTTTGGATATTATTTGGGTGCATTGCACATCCGCGATATGAACTAATGTGGGGACCCCCACAGGGTGAACTTTTACCTGGTAAACTTCCGTCTTTAGTGCACAAATGCGTGCTGTGAAATTCTCCACATTTTAGGCAACGAGCCTTGTGGCGACAGTGATTCGTACTATGGCCATATCTCTGGCAACGGTGACATTGTTTGGGGCGAGGGGTGGGCTTGAAAGTGTCTACAGCAATGCCGAGATCTAAAACATGGGTTACTTGGAAAATTTGTTTACCCTGAACACTGCGTTCTACTTCAGCGAGAAATAAGAGGAGCTTTTTCACTTCCTCGCCATGACGTCGTGTTATCTGCTTGACGGTGTGTACTGGTATTCCTTTGTTGATTAATTCCTCTTTAATGTCTTCAGGGCTGAAGAAAATTGGGAGTTTCTTAATCACAATCCTCATTGGTTTTTCCTTAGCGAAGGGAAAAGTATGATACGGCAATTCTCTTTCCGTAAGAAATCTGGTGACTGCACGGTAATCATCAGTGGTTTTAACTTTAATTTGTATGTCACTAACTTTGAAATCTCCTTCTAATTTTGTGGTGATCTTTTTAAGTTCTTCGCGTAAAGCTTTCCAATTGGTGATATCTGAAACTATTATCGGTGGGATTTGGTTTGCTGTTTTTCTAGGCTTTATAAATTCATCTTTCTGTGAACTAACGATGGTTTCTGCATTAGTTTCCATTTCGTCGTCAGATAACGCTGCAAATTTGTTTTTGTTGAAGTGATTGATGTTGAACTACTTTCGCTAAGTGTGCGTTTATGATATCTCTTGGGCTTGATCCACCCTTCCTTATCGTTGGGTTGGTGTTGCTGAAGCTTTTCGGCTTCAGCTAATTGAGCTAAATTTTCAAGCGATGATGTATTACTTAATTTGTGGCCTATTCCTTCCAATTCTGCAATTTTAGCAGCAACACGGGCTAAGAAATTGAGCAGAATATTCTGCACATCGGGGATGACCTGTAAGGTGCCATTACCTAACTGATTTTTCGCATAACTCAGATGCGTTAAAATGCATCTAATTTCATCCAAACTGCCAGTGGCGAGCTTATTCTCGATAATCTTACGATCACGTATCCAATCCATGATGAAGACGATGCCTAACTGGTATTTCCAGCTAAGAACATTGCCCTAACCATGAAAACAGTTCGAAAACAACTTACCAATTGTCAAGCAGCGCAGCACAAAGATGAGCAATGAATGACAATCCAAAGAGAAAGAGAAATATCCAATGAATCCTTTAAATTTGACTTGCAAACACAACGCAATCAATGAATATACTCGACTAAAAAAAATAATAACTAAATAAATAATTAAACTTGTTAACTCAACATCCAAACGTTGAAGTGCTAAGCTCAAAATCTTTGACTGAGATGAGTTGAAGCATCGGTTGAGGCGCAACGCCAGGGTGCCTAGGCTAATGAGCCTTACCCCTACTGTAAACGTATATAATTTCCTAATCATATCGTTAAATAAACTGAGTGAATTGAAGGGTGAGTACCTAACTACATAAGTTTTTTTTTAAACTGTGGGAAACTCTAAAGGAAAGTATAAAGATATGCACAGAAGTTGTCGAGCTGGTGAGATAACCTATTTGAAATGACAAGAGAATAAAAAGTACGAATCTTTTGGCATGTTAGAAAAACATAATTGAATAACATAACTCTAAGAAAAATAATAATAGAAAAATAAGAGAAAAATATTACACACAAATGATAACTTAGAACATTTCTAATTAAATCCAGAATGTACAATGTTTATAATGCTTAAACAGGTGCCAGGTAAAGAAATGACATTGGTCGTACAAAGTTTACAGGGTCAGCAGCTTCGTAATCAGGAATATAAATATCTGGGTTACTAATTTTGGTTTGATTTACATGAAACTGCCTAGCTAGTCTACAATAAAAATTATGAATGTGTTCGATGTTCAGTTCTAGATGAATTCTACTATTTCGGATGTACCATGGTGCATTTACTAGTTGCCTCAGAACACCATTCTGAGCAGTTTGCAATTTTTTACGGTTGGAACGACATGAATATGCCCAAACTGGGCAGGCATAACTTAATAGTGGACGCATAATGGTTTTGTAAATGAGTAACTTATTGTCTATAGATAGAATACTATTCCGAGCAATTAAGGGAAAGAGTTGCGATTTACGAGCTCGAAACTTTTTGAGAATATGTGTTATGTGTGGGGACCATGAGAAAGTTTTACAGAGGATCCCCTCTAAGTAAGTGACTTGCTTGGCCCAGGGAAGTACCGTACCATAGAATTGAAGGTTTGTTTTTATTTTCTTTCTCTTTGTAAACAATATAGCCTGCGTTTTTTCCAGGTTGACCTGCACCTTCCATTTAACTAGCCAGGTCTCAAGTGCATGGATGTGGTTTTGTAATCGTTGGATTACTGGACTAAGAAATGCATTTTGTGCCGGGATCGCTGTGTCATCAGCATACAAGGCCACTATAGTGTTGTCTGCTGTGGGTATGTCGTTCATATAAACATTGTAGAGTGTGGGTCCCAAAAGAGAACCCTGTGGGACGCCTGCAAGTACTGCACGGCTGGTGGAATATGTGCCAGAAATATGAACGACAAAGTGTCTACCAGTTAGGTAGGATTTAATTATGTTCGTGATGTAAACTGGGAAATCCAGTGTGTGGATTTTGTAGACTAATGC
>KK116918.1:113104-133293 GCA_000611955.2 Stegodyphus mimosarum
TATTTTTATTGCTATTTTTTTTTCGACGTAGTTTTCTCTTCGAAAATCGTCTGCGTTGCACGCGGAAATAAAAAGGAATTTTAATTACAATTCTAAATAAATAGCCAAATAAATGTGAATTTCGTAACAATATTGACTATTTTATTTACTGTGTTAAACTTACCACTACGGAGGATTATTGATTCAAAGAAGACTTCTTACACCCGGATTGGACCAGAGTTGTCAGGTGACCCAGTCACTGCTAACCTACATATTTTAGTTAGTTTACAAAATTACGGATTATTTAAACTGAAAACGACTGTTATTTCTAATATTTTCTGATACCCTGAATGCGAGAAAAACAGTGACTTTTACGAATTCATTTGTCTTAATTAATTGCATAGCATTTTTCATTACCTTTACGAGGTTTGCTGAAAACCAATCAAAAACTAAGATAGCCATTGCGATGATTGGTTTTGCTAGTCACGTGATTATGAGTTAGTCAGTAACGAGCTCGCCTCTCTCCGCAGATTTCGTGTATGATTTAAGATATGCTCAACGCAACATCAAAATTAAGATATGCTATTTCTTACTTACTACCCTGACTGCTGATGGATGAATTAAAAGAAAGACTTTAACCCATTGAAACGTGAACAACTCATGAGAAAGAGAGGTACTGAAAAAGAGAAGATGCCTCTGTATCTTGTTACTCTGCCAAAAAATACACAAAATGACAGAATATACAATTTAACACACGTCATGTATATTAAAATTAAGGTTGAAAGATACCGTGGCCGGCGCGCGCCGACACAATGCTTCCGTTGCGAGCGCTATCATCACGTACAGGCTGCTTGTCACCACCCCCTCGCTGCTACAAATGTGCCGGCAATCACGAAAGTCGAGATTGCCCCAACTCTTGTGTTATGTCCCTAAAGAAGTAGAACCCACGTGCTGTAATTGCCTGCGCAAACATACCAGCAATTGGCGCGGGTGTGAAGCCTTTCCCAAGCAAAAACCCGGGGTAATTGAAAAGGAAATCATTAGAAATGACAGATTTATCTTTAACAAATCCTACGCTAGTGTAGCGAAAACTGAAATTCTCTCGGACAAAATTCAAAAAGCAGTTTCTGAGGCACAAAAGGTGATAAAAAATCTTGCTGACCTCATATCACTACTCCATATTTCATGCCAAATGGCCAACGAGCCAACTACAGTGAGGCCAAACACAGAATTTCAACATGAACAATAATGTCTTCAGAAATTTTACCCCTTTGACGGTTTTAAATTGGAACGCGCAGAATGCTACTAACAAAATGACAGAATTGCAAAATTTTCTCATCACACACAACGTCGACATCGCACTCATAACAGAAACCCACGCTATCTCATCAAACACGCTCAGTATCCCTAATTACAAAAGTTACAGACGAGATCGGATCAGGCACAGAGGCGGAGGAGTTATGATCTATGTCAAAAATAGTTTAAAGTCATGCTTTCTAAGTTCTGACAACACGCATGGCCATGAGGAGATCAGAGACATAGTGGATGTTGCGAAATGGGGTAAAATTAAGTTTTGTGTACTATACAACCCCCTAACCTGCACTTACAAGATCATGCTGGAAAACCCTTCCCAACAATTCTGGGAGGGGATCTAAACGCAAAACACACCAGCTGGGTCTGCAGAAAAATCAATCACAACGGCGATTTGCTGTATAACTTTCCCTTTAATAATCAGTACTTTATTCATTCCTGATATACTGGATATCCTTCTCACTTCAAATAACATTCCAATCAAATCAGATGTTGTTAACGATCTCTCCTCGGATCATGTTCCTGTACTTGCACATGTAGGAATTCCTAAATTCGCTCACGAACGCACCTACAAAACTACAGATTGTACAAATTTAAGGAAACTCTCAACACACTTCCCTTCACTTCTAGCCCTCTCAAAACCAAGACTGACATTGGTTTGGCTATTGAAACTCTTACCAGTCACATCACTCAAGCATTCAATTCCTCCACAACTGTACATGTCAGCAATGCTCAGCATATGAATATACCGCATGATACAAGAACAGCGCAACAGATTACGAAAACTATACAGTTACTCTCATGACCATGCAGTCAAAAATTGTGTCAACAGACTTAATAGGAAAATTAAGCAACAGTTGGAAGGATACAAACGGGAAAAGTGGAATAAAAAAATATATAACTTGAATTCCGAGGACGGCTCATTCTGGAAATTTATCAAAGGACAGAAAACTGTCAGCAGCAAAAACATGACCATTCACACAAGCACTGGTCACGTCTGCACGGACGAAAAGAAAGTTGTCGCATTTGCAAACCACTTTGAAAATTCACCCCCAACACCTTTCCTGAAGATTCCTCATTCACTGCTCATGTAAACAACACAGTGAATCGTTGACTCCTCCAGCCAACTACCAACAACATTCCAAAATTTACAGAACCATCTGAAATTAAACATATCATTAATAAACTACACAACAGAAAAGCACCTGGTAATGATAGCATTTCAAACAAAATAATCAAACACCTCCCCAATAAACACATTGTCAGGCTTTGCGAAATCATAAACTCCTTTCTTTTCCTAAATTATTTTCCTACGAAGTGGAAACAAACTACCATCATTCTCGTTCCTAAGCCAGGGAAAAATCATACTGATGTGGAAACGTTCAGGCCGATTAGCCTTCTCCCATCATTTGGAAAGATTATGGAAAGGATTGTCTATGCTAGGCTGGACCTAGTGCTCAGTTCGCTTCCCAATCAGCAGTTTGGATTCCGTAAAGGTCTCTCCACTACAATGCTACTTGTGAGAATAGTAGAATTCCTCAGCTCTGCAATTCACAAACACCAAACCATTTCTTTTCTTATGCTGGACGTGGCCAAAGCTTTTGACCGCGTCTGGCATAACGGGCTCCTCTACAAACTCATTCACACTAATATCCCCAGAGAATTAATCCTACTCATCAGCTCATTCATTAACGAACGCATCTTCAGCATAAAACTTGGTCAGCATTATTCCACCAGCAGAAAAATCTTGGCGGGCGTCCCCCAGGGCTCAAATATTGGCCAGCTTCTCTATTTAATATACGCGGCAGGTTTTCCAATGTTTGACGATCATAGCACAATAACTGCGTGCTACGCAGACGACACAGCCATTCTCACGTCATCCCTCAACCCCAAGCACGCCATAACACGCACCCAGGGCAGGATGCATGTAATAGAGCAAGGAGAAAATGGAAGACCGGTATTAACGCCTCCAAGTCTCAATTACTTCTGATTAGGAGACACCGCAGCAAAAATATCGGTTCCACACTAACTTTATTCAGAGAAACAGTCCCGCTTGTCAACAAGGCGACCTACCTGAGTGTGAAATTTAATTCCACTTTAACCTGGAAACCCCACATTAACAGCGCCGTAGGTAAGGCCACTGGAGTCTCAAGAAAACTTGAAAATATCTTCGCATCTACATCACCCCTGGATCTGGCAAGAAAGAGGCGTATATACACCTCCATTCTTCGCCCTATACTCACCTATGCATCCCCTGCCTGGAGCACCGCCTCAACCACAGATTTCAACAAACTTCAAGCTTTCCAAAATAATTTTCTTAGAAAAATCACTGCGGCTCCCTGGTTTATTCGCAACACAGATCTACAGAAAGGCGTAAAACTTGTTGAAATCAAAACATTCAGTGGAAGTCTCAATAATAATTTCTACACAAAAGCAACTACCAATGAAACAGTAAATTACACCGATAACTTTAAATATGAATTTCTGGATAAGGATATTAATCCTATGGCTTACACCACTCACACTTTCGTTTATGACATCTATTTCTCCCTTCATATTTGCATACATATTCATACTTGCATACACTCTTTTTGCATATATATAGTACCTTTAGCACTCACGGTCACGATCAGTTGGACGGGTCGCATGCCATAATCACAATCTCAAAGATAACACTTGCTCTCTTTAACTTGCGCACTTGCTCCCTTTAACTACATTGGCCAGAGCCATTCTTTTAATAACAAGATTCCCCCGTTTCGGAAGGAAACATGTGGTAATTCACGTGATGTCACCCCATGCCGGGATTATCTGTGGTGCCAGTAATAGCAAGAATTAAACTGGCAAAACAAAATAGTCTGATAGTATCATAGTATCATGGTGGATACGATACAGGAAGGTTGCTTATCGTCGTTGCTCCCAGAGTACGTTCCGGGTCTGTCTCACGTGACTGCGTACGATCACGAGCTTTTCCTTGCTGCTCGATTAAGCCTACCTCTTGTTGCCATATGATTGCTTTGCTTACCTTAATGTATCGACTAATTATACTGATATTGTTACGTAATAATTATTGCTAATTAATGGTAATAATTAATTTTCTTTAAGTAATAATTAATTTTAACTTTATTTCATATTTTTGATTTTTTGCGCTGGACTTCTGTTCTCCTAGTTACCCCCAAGCTAACGATGTCAGGTTTTAGTCAGGGGCCTGGCGAACATTCACCTGCTCATCTGTCTGTAGGGTGCACCGTCGTGTGCGGACCCTATTCCAGGGCGCAGGTTATTACTAGTGTTTGGTCGCTAGATTTTCTTGGTTAGTTTCAAATGGAGAGGCTTGTTGACACAATTAATTTGCAGATTTGCGAGCTCGACCTGATAGAAGAGAAAAATGGATCTCTCACTGATACAGAAGGTAAGATGCGCGCGTTTCTGCATAGTGTGCTTGAGGTGATTAAAGCCATGAATGCACAGGTAAGTTTACCTAAAAATGAGGTTACACATTTACATGTTAATGACACTGTTATTAATTTAACTGAAACTTCTGTACAGGATGTTCCTACCCGTAGCACTAGTATAAATAAGGATGATCTTGATATGGAACGTAGTCCCATAAAACTTTATAACGAAGTTCCCTTGCATAAAGATACTAGCTCCGACGATGAGAATCCCCCTCGCTGAAAAGGGGATCAACCTATTAGGACTAAACTTCAACGCTATGTGGCTAAGAAAGTTAAATTCTCCCAAGATTGCAGTCCTCCCAGGACCAAAAGTACGATAGTTAATAAGGACGTACAAATTGAGCAAAACACAAATTCTCAGACTCCTTCTGATATTATGGATACTAGTTCCCCTAGTGACGCTCAGACCACTCATGATAGCATGGACAAACAACCCGCTGATAACATTGCTTTTGCTGACGCTAAGGTACCTCCTCATATTTTAAAACAGACTAAGTTCACGTGGAAGGAAATAAAGCAATTCTTTCATCAGCGTAAGATCGGATTCAGAGGTCAACCTATACAGTCAGGTATAAAGGTTACTGTAGATAACGCAGAAAGTTACAGAACTATGGTTCGGCTTCTCCGCGACATGGATGTTGAGCATTACAGCTATGTTTTGCCTCAAGACAGGAACCTTAAGGTTGCCATGTTGCTTACCCTCAGCACTGACACTGAGAGTATTAAAGATGAATTAATGGCTAGAGAGTACATTGAGGATGTTAAAAAAATGTCGCGCAGGCGAAACGGGGGTCATTAAATTTCCTCTTTTCCTAGTTACACTACCAAAGATGGAAGCGTCAAAACGCATCTCCCATGAAAAATTTTTGTGTGATCTGGCCATTCAGGTGCAGCAATATGAAGGTAGACAGGGTCCGCTTAAATGCTTGCGCTGCCAGGGTTTCCATCACACTCAAACTGGCTGCAGTTATACACCACGTTGCATTAGATGTGCTCAGAAGCATTTTTCGAAGGATTGCCCCTTTAAAGATGATAAGGAAAGGGAACCGTGTTGTGCCAACTGTGGTTTGTCACATACTTCAAGTTTTCGCGGGTACGAAAAATTCCCAAAACGAAAAATTGAGAAGCCAGAGATTTTCTCGAGTCGCGTCGTGGAAAACAAGACTTACTCCCAAGCACTTTCTGTAGGTCTACATACTGACACGATTAGCGAGGCACGTAAGTTGGTCTCTGATTTGGAGGCGCTTGTAAACTTCATAAAAACTGCTACTTTTCCCATCACTCAACAGATGAGACAACTTAACACCAGTCAAGAAATTCCCTCTGCAGATATAAAAATAATGGGTAAAGTCACAATCAACAGAGCTCCCATACGTTTGGTTGTTTGGAAGGCGTACAGCGTTCTTGAAAAAATACACAAGCTGCACAACTTTTTACTCACTTATGAGATTGACATTGCCTTAATTTCTGAGACGTTCGCTACTCCCAGTAGTAATGTGAAAATACCCAGGTATCGTTGCTGTCGTTGTGACAGGCTTACGCATAAGGGTGAGGAAGCCGCTATTTTTTACGAAATTCCTTGCAACCATTTTTTATTTCTGATGACCGTAGAAATGGTCATGAACTTGTTACTGCCTCTGTCCTCCTCCCAGGATACGGAAATGTTTATTTCAGCGCATATTATAATCCGCCCAAAGTTATTCTGGATAATAATCTTCTTGCGGAATCCCTTCCTGACAACAGACCCACGATTTTAGGAGGCGATTTAAATGCTAATAACACGCTCTGGAACTGCCGCCGTACCAATTTCATCACTAATTACCCAGTCACGCTTTATGCACCAGAGGAAATTACGTATTGTCCCGGCTCTCACTGCAAAGCTGATATCCTTGACTTAGCACTTTCCACTACAACTATCCCAATGATGCTTGAGGTCAAGCAAGAACTTACATCGGATCATTTTCCAGTGACTATCACACTCGGTATCACTAAGTCGGATGAGGATGCGGTTAAAAAGATCACTGATTGGAGTTTATTTAGGTATATTCTCAGTACTAATCCTCCTGTGTTTACTAGCCTCAAAACTACCAGAAACATAGATGCTGCTTTCGACCTTCCCACTCAGACAATCAGTTCTGCACTTCAAAGCGCTACCACCGTTTTGCCCAAGAATCATTATGCTGATAGGCTTCCCCATTCATCAGGGACAAAATTAAAACTTGTAAAAGACTACGGAAGCTTTGGAGCCGCACGTGGGATCCCCCATCTTAAAAAGCAGCTAAATGCCTTAAACAGAGAAATTAAAAAGGACATCAGCACGTACAGGGCTGAAAAATGGGAGGATAAGATCCTCAATTTTAATGAGCATAAGGATTCAGTTTGGGCCTTCGCCCACAATCTAAAAAGAAAACCTGCGATTAACAGGCCTATTTATTCTGACGGTACAATTGACTCTCAATAATGCTCTCAATAATGGCCTCAGTACTGGCAAATCACTTAAAAAACAATTTGCACCCAATAATCATCCCTGTAACCCAGAATTTGTGTTACATGTTAATAATTTCATTGAAAAATGGTTCAATGCGTCTACTGTAAAAAATAAAACTGATTTCATCTCTTCAAGTGAGGTCTCTTATCATGTCAAGCGTCTCAAGAATAGGAAAGCCCAGGGAACGATGCCATTTCTAACATAGCTATCAAGAATATGCCTTTAAAAGTCATCACGAAACTAACTGGAATTTTAAATGCCTGTTTGGGAACTTCCTACTTTCCCAGCGTTTGGAAAAGTGCTTAAGTCATCCTGCTCCCAAAGCCGGGTAACTGTCCCGGAAGGTTACAGGCCCATTAGTTTGCTTGCAGGGCTTGCTAAAATCTTTGAGAAAATAATACTGACAAGGCTGCAGCCGTAATTGAATTTACTGCCTGATGAGCAATTTGGCTTTAGACGCTCTCTTTCCACCACTAAGCAGCTCGTCCGCTTAACAGAATTCGTCGGGAGTGCTTTGCATAACAAGCTTTGTGTCGCCTTACTCATGCTGGACATGGCGAAAGCTTTCGACCGCGTCTGGCATGAGGAACTTATATTTAAACTTATTCAGCTCAATTTCAGCAGAGATATGATTTTGCTCCTCAGATCTTTCATTCAAAATAGGGCTTTTTATGTCAGCATCGGTAAGGACAGCTCAGGTAAGAAGCGCATCAGAGCCGGAGTCCCACAAGGATCGGTTTTGGGACCGGTAATTTATCTGTTTTATGTTTGCAACCTTCCGAAAACACATGTCGATCACAACCATTTCCTCGGTTGTTACGCTGATGATACGACTTTTGCCGTCAAATCAAGCAAACCGTACCATGCCATCAAGAAGTTACAAAATATCATGTCTAGTCTTGAAGAATGGTGCCACAAATGGGGGATCGCAGTTAGTGCGCATAAATCCCAACTTTTGATCATTTGACGTAGACGTCTTAATGCTCCTTTTTCTAACAGAACTTACTTCTTTAACGAAGAAATTCCGATAGTGCAAAATGCAAACTATCTCGGCGTCATTTTCAATAAATCACTTACCTGGGCAGATCATATCAAGCACATTAAAAGGAAAGCTATTGTTGTTATCAGCAGTCTAAACCCCTTAGTCGGGAACTATTGAACTAGATTTAAACAAGAAACGGCACATTTACACGGCCATGATAAGGCCCATCCTTTCCTATGCATCTCCAGTCTTGTCTATGGCTTCTACGAAAGACATTGCTCAACTTGAAATTATTCAAAATAAGTTTCTTCGCACAATAACGAATGCTCACTACTACGTGAGAAATGACATTCTGCACAGGGACCTGAAATTGGAAGATGTTGCTGAATATTTACATAAGACAAATGCTAACTTCTATAAGCATGCAATTAACTGCAACCATTTCAGTCATCTTCATGTCTTAAACTACATCATTCTTGACGAGGACAGTATTCTCCGACCGTACGCGGCTTTCCTCACCCGAGATTCCAATTCCCCCACTTAGCCTCCTTATTTTCTAATGTATCATTGTACATAGTTTGTAAAGTATTATTGTATATAGTGTACATTTTTTGTATAATTTTCATCCTTATTTCATGTACTGCTTTGCTTTTTACTTTGCACTGTATTATTTTATTTGTATTTTATTGTTTTATTATGTGATATGTCTTACCTCGCTCTGAAGCCTCTCCATTCGTCTTACTCACTTGCTCTTGCTCACGTGGCAACGGTCACCTGCCCCCCCCCCTCTTTGCCACTTTCGACCTCCTACTCACGCATTTGACTAATTCACGTTACGGGCTTTTTAGCATTAATTTAACCGAGCTGGAAAAGTCGGGCTTTTGCTTGATATCGCGGCAATAACTGTCCAGAACGAATGAACGAACGCGCCGGCCAGATAGGACCTTGACATCAACAGCGAAGACCGCCTCCGCCGCGCTCCATCCTAAGCTGAACTGCAAATTACACCTCGTCGACATCGTTCCGGTTTGAAGGATACGGAGACTCATCACTGCGCACAGTTAGCATCAGATTATGCCAAAAAAATTAGAATCTACTGAGAAATGTTATGCCAAGAAAAGATATGCCATTGCTCACTAGTTCTACGCAGGATGTGGCCTCTATTAATGTATTTCATAACACCTGAGTCTTCACAATTCTTTCCCCCTTTTTTTGGCTTCACCTTCTAAAGGCCTTATCGATGTATCCTAACCTCCTTATCAGACACTGAATCTGTTCCATGTTCATGAGCTTCTAAATGGAATAATTTATTAAACTGACGCATACAACTAGAACTCTTAAATTTACATTTTTTCCTGCGCTAAACCGTGTAATTCTGGGGAATGACCATTTGTTACATGTCTTTTTCACTTAAGAAACGTATCTTTTTCCGTAATTTCTTAAAAAACTATCAGTTGTTTCCAAGGGCATCGGCTGCGAAATTATTATTTCAGAAGACACGTTAATATTTTCTAAAAAGATATTCACAGTAGGTTACTCCAAAGCTGTATGTAAGTAAAGCGTCGGCACTCCCATACTATAACATGACGCCAAATTGCAGCGCCAATCCACTGCAGTGGTGGCGATGTAAACTAAATCTCTTCCCCTCCTCCTTTCCCCTGCAGTGACGTCATGGAGGTTGGAAGTAAGATGGCAAGGCCGTAATGGGTTTTGACACGATTGGATGTAAATATTTTGCAATTGCGTCGTAATTATATATATAAATGTATATAATTATATATAATGTATATGTTTTCTATTTGTACAGTATTTCAGAGTCCTAAGTGTACGAAAAGAATACATTTTTAAGCAAAGTTTATTGTTATTAACATTAAAATTATGCATTATTTCTTCTCCACTTACAGAGCTTCTACCTAAAATACTTTCTCAAATGTGACATCATTTTTTTAGTTTCTGAGGCATCTTTTAAATGAAAAAAATCTAAGTCAGTTTGTAATTAATACTCAAATCGGTCCACTTCAAATTAGCGCTCTTTTTATTTTAATAGTGAAATACGTTAAATAGTACATAACTTTCTCTAAATATTTCTGAAAGGAAATAAAAAAAAAAGATTTTTTAAAATATTATTTAAAATTTGTACCTCCTTTATTATAAAATATAGGGGAATAATTCTTTTAATTATCAGATTTTTTTACCTTTAATTTCAACAATACATATCCTAAAACTCGTCTTTATTACTTCCTTAAATCTCTTCTTTATTACTTCATTAAGTACGCATCATCTCTAGGAAACATGTAGAAATGTATTCCATCAGATTTCGACGAAATCTTACTCTTGCAATCCTTAATCCGCAGTATCGATTCGCCATTTGAGAAAATTTTTAAAAAAAATTGGTTCTGAAAAGTGCCTTTTGTAATTAAAAAATACAAAATTAATAAGTTATAACACAACGAATGACTGAAAAGAAAAGGAGCATGCGCAGTTTTACTGATTGTGTTTCCACATCGCCACCGCTACGAGCGCTGCGGTCGTTACGAAGCGCAATTTCTCCCATTGAAGTGCCGACGCTTTACATACATACAGCTTTGGGTTACTCAACCCGAAGTGTGAGGTTTGAGATAATTTGAAGCAGTTCGTACGATGAGAGGACTTGAATAATGGCTGATGAATAATATCTTATGAGCCGGTTTACTTGAACGCCTAGTTCAAGCCTCGCGGCATATATAATATATATGTTCCGTTTTGGTTATCACCAAATTGTTAACATTTTTCAATTATCTTTAGCAATTATTTCTATATATATGGTGGTGAATAGAGTTAAAAAAATTTATTCTAGACATTATTTCATTATATTTGTTTATTGCGCTAAGAATTACTGTTTTACATTCGATAATAATTTTTCATTGCCGCATTTGGAAAGTTTTCAACAGTGAGCTTGAGGTCATGCTTCCTTTATGTATATTCCTTCGTTTATTCCACTGAATTTAAATCACTATTTTACCTCAACCTGAGATTAAATAAAATAGTATCGTTATTTTTATGCATGTTTTCGACAGTGATTAATTTAAAAGATTACAATTCTGGGAGATTTTAAAGAAATTTACTATATTTTGTTTGTGAATAATTTAATAAACTTTGCTAGAATGCTTCGCTTGTAAGTACACGGGCACTGCTTTGTTATCGGAACCGAATTCAAAATTCTATGTGCGTATGTAGGTATTTGCGTATATGTGTGGCTGTATATTCACACATACAGATCTACACGCATACTTACTTGCATACATACATGCATTTCTGAAACCGTTCCCCAAAACTAGAAGAGTACTCGCTATCAAATTATGTAAAGAGTAAAACAATCGTAAATTGTTAACGTTAATCAAACGAAACCTGTTAGTCACCAGAAGCATTTATAATAATGAAATAGGGTTTATGATATAGGGCCTGCTAATTTAAATTACGCCATAAGGAAAGACAAAAAATAGTGGAGGGCGTGAGCCTGAAAAATCCGGATAAACGCTAAAAAATCGCAGCTGCTACTTATTAGAAAAAGAAACCGACATGTCAAACTTAAGAAAAATTTATGCTTTTCCTAAATTTATAATTTATACTTTCCACATTAGTTGCTACATTTGAATACTTTTGTACTGATTATTGTACCGGAAGATTTTGTGATTTCTTTTGAACATTTTTCAGAAATTTCAGGGTGCTGCGTTATCAATCAACAACATATATTTGACAAGCATCAATCAACAGCATTTACTTGAAATCACTAATCATCCTTAAATTAGTTTCAAAAATCCAGGGTTCGTATCCTCTTAAGCCACACCCCATTTTGTAAGGACGCTTCCATCAGTAATCGCATAAACTATGAAAGGAAATTTGAATTCATTAATCTATCTCGCGTATACTAGCCAATGCCTTTAGAAATTCCTCCACAAAGGCATCCGTCCCCTTTAACAGACAGCTTTTGAGGCTTTGCCTTAATATATAAACATGATCTTTCTCATGTACTGGCGGTAGATTCCTTGGAAAATGGGGCGTGACTTAAGAGCTTGGGAACCCTATAAATTTGCTTCGAAAAAATTGTCGCAAAACAAGTGGCACATTCGTGGAAAGAAAAAACTGAGAATGAAAAACCTAGTACTCACTGTTACATTCATTGTACCACATTTTATAATTTTACTGACGTCGATGTACTAAACTGTTTAAGTGCTCAGAATAATAACAAACGCGCATTATTATGTAAGCAATGATACTCTGCATTCTGACATCAAAATAGACAAGATTAAAAATTACATGCACAGAACAAACAGAAATTTCTTTGCAAAGGCAATTGACTGCATTTATCTCAAGAAACTTGCAACATTTGATTACATTCCTCTCATAGAAGATGTTGAATTACGACCTTTAGCGGCTCACCTCACCCGTGACTCGAGCTTTCCTACGTAAGTATGTTTATCTTGTATAATTTTGCACTTATCATGTAGCATTACTGTGTTTTTATATACCTGCCTTAGTTGTAATGTATTATTTTGTATTGTCCTTATGTATTATATCTTATTTTATTATTATTGAATATATTTGTATTTATGTACCTTATTTGATAATGCACTTCGCTCTTGTCCATGCTCGTCTGCGCGCTCTTGTTGTGTTGCTTGCCCCCCTACCATTCTTACCTCTTGCCACCTGCCAAATTGAAGATTTATCTACGTGATGGGCCCTTTGGCTTTTATTGATTGAGCCGGACAAGCGGCCCTTTGGGCTGTATCCCGGCTATACCCTGCTCAGTCAGTCAGTCTGTTACTAAATTGTGTTGTGTCGCGAATTCTGTGCCTTTAATTTAAGTGTTTTTAATGATTTAAGTAATCAATTATTTAAGTATTTTATTTGTATTTGTATTTGGTTTTTTTTAAGTTCGAAATTGTGAAGAGCGTATGAATATATATATTTGGAAAGTGTGTACTTAAAATCATTAAGCAATTATTTTTTCCTTCAACGGTCAATTTTAACGCAGAGAGGGGAGCGTCTTCTAACGGAAGTAACATCTGTGGGAAATGCCTTTTTAAGATGACAGTTGCAACATTGAATAATATATCGTGGTTCTCTTGTCTTTGTTACCAAGCTGAAAGTGAAGACTGTTGTCGGGCGTCCCGCTGTGATGTCGCCTGGTTTTATGGCCTCGGTGGAAGTTGTAAATTGAATCTTTGAATGGGCAGTTTTTGTTGTTTCTTATATTTTTCGCTTGTTAGCAGAGGGGGTCGAATGTTTAGTTCCCAGTTTTTCGCAGGTGCTACTGTAGACAATGACTTAGTTCTGATTCGTTTGGGGGTTTGAACTTGTCCTATTAAATTATATTGAAAAGTCTCGGATTGGCAAGAATTTAATTTTATGTGTAACTTTGGACCTATAATTGTAGGTGGGAGGAGAAACCGAGTTTTCCTCGGTTGTTGCGCGAGTTTTGAAGTCAGTTTTTACCAGAGTCTTCGAGTTTTTGGAGTTGAATATTTAGCAGAGAGGGCCTTTGGCCTGCGGCCAGGCCTACCCGGGCTTGGGTGGCTGGCGCTAGCGTTCTGCGGACGAACTCGGCTTTTAGCTGAGGAGATTTGCGATGCTGCACTTGTACCCCGACGGGTGGCTCACGTTTGCGATGCGGCATGATGTGATTAATAGAGAATTTTCTTCTAATTTGCGAGAAGTAGAACTCAGAGCGAACTCTTCCGAGTTTGAAGCGGGTTTTCCCGTAAAACGGAAGTGTAAGGGCTCGTACCTAAATGAAGCTCTCTGTTCGTGAGAAGGAAAAGTATCATCGTTCTGTACCCGGAGGTTCTCCTTCAACTTTAATGTTTTAGAATTTTGATTGCCGAGTTTTCATCTTTGAAGTTCTACAAGAGGTCATTTTTCGTGGGCTTTTTGAATTTGATTACCTAAGATCCAGTTCAAGGCGGAATTCATCTGCAGCGGTTTCTCCTTCAACTTTAATGTTTTAGAATATTGATTGCCGGTTTTTTTTTTCATCTTTGAAGTTCTACAAGAGGTCATTTTTCGTGGACTTTATTGTAGCTCATTACCAAGATCCAGTTCAACGGCGGAATTCCTCTGCAGCCTATAGCTTCTTATCATGATGATCCCGAAAGTCAACTGTGAGTTTTTTCATAAGATTATATTTTTTTTTGTAATTTAATTTAAACTGTTCTTGCTTAATCTGGGGAGAAAGAGGAAAATTTAATTGAAAAATAAGAAAAAATAAAGGGGGAAAGTTATTGTCAAAAATAAGAAGTTTATGTAAATTGTAATTTCTATAGAAGTTGTTTTAAATGATTAATTTAATGTATTTCAGTATTTCTAAGTAACCGTTATTGTGTTAAACAAAAAAAAATTGTTATCTTGATAAATGACTCTTGGAGAAATTTAATGTGGAATATTAATTGCATTTGTATGTAAGGGTAGTCTGGCCAGGTCTCCCATAAACTTATCCTAGATAATTAATAAATGAGTTTGATTATATGTTATTACTTGCATTTGTTTTTTTGTGTGTATGTAGTTGGTCTGTTCAGTCACTCCATTTGTTTGAGCCGGGAGGCTTTTAAGAAACATGGAGATTATTTTTGCTTGGGGTTATTGAAAAATGTTCATGCATTTTAGGGTTCTCACAACGCGCCCTGTTTTAGCAAATGTGTACTAACCACTTATTAATGATACTTTGAATGTGTTTTAAGATAGAATTTGAAATGACTTTTAGGTGCCAGGACAGTTAAATCTAGTGCTTGATTTTTAGTAGCGGAACTGATTGATTGGTGTCTGAATATTTCTTCTCTGGTGCTTATGAGGTTTTTGCTATGAAATGAATATGAATTATTCTTGAGTTTATTTTAAAATGAGTGAATTATAGAAATGCTTGGTTGAGATTTAGTATTTAGTTTTACCGAGTTCCAGAGAAGATTTATTCCAGCTTCCTTTTCAGGTTAAGTTTATTAAGAAGAATTTGCTTTGTCTTGCTATGTGTGAATTAACTGCTTTAAGAAAAGTTATACTTAATATTATTATGAGTCAGATCAACCAATTAGTTCCTTCCTCTATTTTCTAACAAGTTCATCTTAGTAGGGTTTATTTTAAGTTTAGTTTGTCCGGCACCTAGAGGGAGTGAGTATGAGTTAAAATTTTAAAGAGTTAAAAGTAGTAAAAACCCCTAAGGTTTAAAAGGATTATTTCTCTCTATTTAACATTGGTGCCGCGTATTTCTCGATTTAACAATTGTGTGTATCCAGTATTTTACTGTCTTGGTGGCAATGGCGATATTTCATTGAGCCGTATAAGCTTCCTCTATTATGGAAGCATCCCGGCAATAACGGTACCGACCGACTAAACTGCGTCTGAAAGTGTACATATTGTAAATAGTACCCAGTATTTAATTGCATTTCATATACTCAAGAATTCGTGATATGATTAACTATTTTTGTGTTGAGTTTTAAGTGTATTTTTATTATCTGGCAAAGCCAAATTACGGACTTTGTGAAGAGTAATTTGAAATAGCCTTATGGACTATTATTTTTCGTCTTGAAATCGCTTAACAGATTATCCTGCAACATCATTGGTCCATGTGACCCCCAAGCCCCAAAAAGGAATAATCAAATTCTATCTAAATAAGCAAGAATTACGTAGCATAAAACTCACCTCTCCATAGTTATTAGATCATTATTATGTAGTAAATTGCAATACTATAGGCCTACAAGAGTTATTTACTCTTAAATTAATAAAACTTTGAGTAATACAGCAGTATTTATCAACGAACCAGAACGCGACCTCAGGTTACGTGATTTGATTCTGACTTACTCTCCGTATCTCATGTTCATTTCAGTCACTCAATTCCTCACTGCAAATAGCACGCACCCAGCACCTGCTCAAAAATTTTTCGAATGTTTCTACATCTACAAAAGTATATCAATTTATAATTTCATGACTGCCTTCCTGTATGACTTTGCCACATAGACCATTCTTTCGCCTAAGGGCGCGGTGCTAAGCACCCCTGATTTATCTAAACAAAAGTGAGCGGCCTCCGGCCTTACTTGATATATAGGTTAAAACTCATTAGTAGTTGACAACTTGAACCGAAAGTACTATCTTGATCTTGATCTTACTAAACTGCGTCAGGAAAAATACATTAGGAGCACGTTGTTGCAAACTTCAGTGAGCCGGATACACCGCATCTTATGTGGTATCCCGGCGATAGATTTCCAAACTAGACTAGACTGAACTGTATAAAAATTTTTAAAAAAACTATAAAATATAAAAGTACAAAAAAATTAAAAATCCTTAAAACTTGTAAAAATATTAACGATGTTTAACTTTTATTTTGCTCGCTATCCCTATCCTTTCTCGAGCCTGTGGCTCCCTCTATTGAGCATCAAGTTAAACACTTATGCATTTTTCCTATTTCTGCTCACTATTTATTATTTATGATGTGGAGGTACATGGTTTTGAACCATAGGCACTCCGAAATTTTTAATCATTGGCAAACTGTCCCACTTCCGACCTCCCTTAGCCACGGTCCAGACTACTAGCCTATTTTGGGCTTAACTCTGTAAGCCGGTAACATCGCGCTTCGCGCGATAACTCGGCAATACTTGATCGGATCGGATACTAAATTGCATCGAAAGTTATTTATTCAATGGATGTCGACAAATAACAAATGGCGCAAAATCGCTCTCGCAGATCATCACGAATGCCCATTATTTTATGCGGAACACTCTTCACAGAAATTTTGTAGATTCTTTTTCCTTCAATACTTCTTTGGACTTCTGCCAGAAATGTTTGAAGCTTAACTATTTGATTGTCAAGCTTTTTTGTAATTTGTTTAACCGTGATTCCTGGAATTTTCTTTTAATTCTTCAATGCTATCTTCTACTTGTGTGCCGGTAATTTCTTTATAACGGCTCGAATTGGTTTATCCTAGGGAAATGTATGATAAGAGATTTTTCTATAGTCTAAATATTCGGTGGTTTTTCTATAATCATCCGTGCTTCTGACTTTTATATGGATGGCGCCGCATTTAAGCTGCGTTCTATATGTTCGGTAATATTTTTAATTTCATATCTTAGGGGTTTCCATTCAAAAATATCTGAGATAATGATGAGGGGGGGTTATTCTGTTATCCGCTTTGCGGTGCTTAATAAATTCACCATCAGTAGATTGGGTGATGTCTTCGGAATTTTGTGAGCTTATGGTATTCGTATCTATTTCATCGTCATCTGAGACTGATGGGAATTTATTTTTAGTATATGTGAGGGATATATTGCTATTCTCACTTCGGTTGCGTTTATGACACTTCCTCGGTTCTATCCAACCATTTTGGGAGTTAGTGGGATTTTCCGTGTATTCTTTTGGAGTACTTTCAGCAGCAGAAAGGGCATTTTCAAGGTGATGAATCTGAGTAGGTTTATCTAGCGTGGTTCCTTTCTTTTCCGCGATTTTGATGGTAATTCTAGCTATCGTTTGCACGACAAATAATGCAATATCAGGTGTAACCTGTAATGCTCTATTTCGAATCTAGTTTAAGGTGATACCTAAATTAGCATTTAAGTTTTGAATAACCTCTAACGTGCTACTCTGTAAAATCAATTGAATTTTTTCTCTATCTCTGAGAAAATAAAAATATGTCTGTCCTCTTGGGCGTTATTCATGGGAGGGCGTTGAGATTCTGTATGCCGTTCAGTATGCTGTCAGCAAGCCATTGATTCCATATTCACATGACAGTAGTTAGAAGTCGACCAATGCGATTGGTGATATCGCGGAACCCTAATTTACATTCTCGATAGGCAACGATTCTGCCTCTGTCGAATTCTGAAACTTGCTGGTAAACATTTCCTCTTCTTATTCGAGGCATAACACGTGATTGTGAGGAAACTCCGACCTTACAAAGCTCTTTCCAAATGAGAAATCCACTCCACGGTAGAACGGTGTTTGCAACACCAGGGTACCTGAGTCTAGGCTCTACCCCTTCTAGAATGTTTTTGGTAGCTACGAAAGATGGTACAAAAGTAATTAGCCAATTAAGGAAATAAGGTAACTTGGATAAATATATATAATTTTTTTATATATACAATATGAAAGACTGAAATAGGTAATGATAAAATAATCAATTATTTTCTAGGAAGCTGGGAAATAGCAAACTGTAGCAAAGCTAAGGCACAGAAGCTAATGAGAAATCTACTAGACAACTTTTCTTTTATACAGTGCTTCAGATTGCGTTTTTCCCTCTTGCGTCGTCTAAATGCACTAAAATACTAATCATTTGCATATCCCAACTTCTTCCTTCCAATGTGATTTCGACGTCCTTCAGATCATTCCTTTCTGGTGTTTCAGTTTTAATGGCCAGAAGTTTACTACATCCAGATTAACTTCCACGTGCGATCCGGCAAATAAAATCCACGTAAGAGATGCAATTAAATAAAGATACCACTCCACATAAAAAATTTGTAAATTGGTTAAATGGGTTCTCGTACGAAACAAAATCTCACCAAGATCTCACGGTTACCATGAAAGACAAAATATCGCTAAATTTGGCAGGCATTGCATTTGGAACATATGCATCCACATTAGCTCCTGTTAGCCCTTTTGGGCTAGTAATATAATGCTTTTATTTTTTATAGTAAAGTTCTACATCAGTAAAAGCTTTAACTTCGAGAGTGCATTTCATGGCAACAATAATCATTCCTTGTTTTCACTGCATAAGTTCGTTATTATGAAAGATTCTTATTCTTTATAAATTTTACAATAATATCTGTATTCTTTCTAAAGGAGATTTGGTTCCTGTAACTAGACATCCTGTGTTTGATTTGCTACCGAGCTAACCTAAGGGGGCAACCATTAAGGGCGGTCGAGTAGTTTGGTTTGAAGATAACGTACATGGAAGTAATGGATTTTTACTATTTCTTAAACTTTCACTTATAAACATCTATTTGTTATAACTAAAGAGAGCCAATGGGATTCATTTTAATTGATTTTTCCCCTAGTTATATTCGTTATAACTAGCTTCTTAATAAATCAACTGTAATTATTTTTAACACTATTAAACTTACACCTCTACTTATACTATTTCGCAATCTTTTATATTTAGGTAATTTGTCACCAATGCATCTTAAAACAAACCGCAGTCCGTTATGTTTCTTCAGTCTGGGATGACTCACTGGGATTAAATTAAATAGTGCAAAGAATTTCTAATTTTAACAGTCTTGCAAAAACATTCAGTATCGTAAGTAAGGTAAAAGATTTCAGGCAAATGATGTACCGACGGATATAAATTTTGTGAGATTGATAAGAAAGTTATAAGTTCCAAATATGCTGTTTAAAAGGTTTTGGTTCTAAGATTATTTTTAAAATTCTAAACCAAAATTTACACAACTTTCCTTAATTTGTTCAGTTTAACATGAATCGTTCCATACACATGGATTTCTCAAATTTAATTTTATTTATCAATGTGTATTATTTTGACACTGTCTTCTCGCTATCACCATCAGTTGCATTTCAAATATGTTCTCACTTCTTTTTAATCTCATTTTACAGATCTACAAGATTATCAGTTTCATTGTCAGAATCTTTAAGCTCATTGTCATATTAGCTTAAAAATTTCAAAAATTCCTGTTAAGAGTAGCGTCACCATATTATTTTTAAATTTTATTTTCATATCTGTTCGATTTTAAGACCTATTAGGCTTCCATAACAAAGCTGACACAAACGGAGGGCGCCGTTGGTTTTCGAATTCCGCCGAATTCATAATTAGTTCTAAATTTTTCCAAATTATTAATGTTCTTAAATATATTACTTCAATGACTATAAATTCATTACTTCCATGTTTTTTAATAAGTCGGTTGAGAATATTTGCTAGCTCTGTTTCAGCCTTTTTCATTTATTTGTATTGAATTAAGGATTGTCCGTTGATCTAATGTAATGTATTGATTGGAAGATGTACCTAAAGTGT
>KK116918.1:133369-144204 GCA_000611955.2 Stegodyphus mimosarum
ATTATTTTTTATATATATATTGAATCCAATTGAAAAAAAAACTGAGAAAGCATTCGCAGATCTTAGTTAAATGTCAGGTTTAAAATAAAAATGTTCTTGGAAAATATTCGTAAACGTTAAAGCTTTGTGTGAAGATTCACTCAGAACCGTTAAGCACAAAAAATAATCAATAGGTAATAAATTACTAGGCCTAACGCGGGTAGTCATTTTGTTTGCTAATGTAAGAAATGTAAATAATGTTTCTAATTTACGACAGTTAATGTGATTTTAGCATAACTAGGTTAGGGATTAAGGTCTGGATTTTACCTAGATCAGGAATTAAGGGAAATTTTTGTTCTATTAGCATGAAATAAGAAAATAAATGAAATGTTCTTATTAGTTTGAATACAGATCTTCTCATTTCTTGCACTATATATGTGCTGGGATTTTAGGTAGTGAACAACACTATTAAAATTTATGTTAAAGGTGCCAATGATTAATAGAAAGAATTGGCGTAACGTGCCTAAATTTTCAGTACTCTGAAGTTATTTAAAATTCTTTCTCAAGTAAAGGAGTGAAAGACGTATTCCAATTAACTAACAAACTAAATAGTCCTACATTTTTATCGACGTTATCTCGATTCTTATTCCTAATTAAAAGCCGGTAAAACTTTGTTTTTGTTTATTTTCAAGGGGCTTATCCTTGTCAGTTCTTCTTCTTCGTTCTTGCACATATAAGTCAGTTCATTATCTGCATTCCTCCACTTTTCCATACATTTTGTATTATTTCTTTCATTGTTTCTTCTTTCTAATTGAAAAACTAAGTTTGTTTACCCACTTTTTTCTTTTCTTCTTTCCAATCCTATGTAATTTCTCTTTTCCCTCCTTTTCATCCCTTAGAAAAGATTTTTAATTATTCCCTTTGCTAACTGTCAGTTAAGTTGAAAATTGATGTAACCATGCATCCATTACGGTGAATTTGTCAATGAGTATTTCGCAATACATTCCCTGCGATGAAATGTGTTATCGTGACGAATTGAAAATTGAAAAACGATAGCCAACATTTAAGTGATAACGCTTGTGCTATAGCATATGAGTTTACAGTATTTCGAAGTTGTTTCTGAAAAAAAAAGGGGTCAAGCATTTCGTCTTGACTTTTTATAGCAGTTGCATTTTCAGTATTTTGGCAAAAATAAAATACTTGATACCGAAAATCGTATTTGTCCTAAGCTGAAGTTGATTGCACGACCTTGTTTCGCTTTGTGTGCAATTTTCGACATAAAAAAACACCTTTATTCATTAAAATTTCAATATTTTGCCCTAATTAAAAGGGTCATATACCTGTTTGATTTCATTGTGCATAATTTATTTGCGATAGCCAATACATGCCCATTGTGGAATAAAAAGTACAAAACCTTCTGCTGGACGCTTTACGTGATTATTGTTCACCTTTCCTTGTGAATACTGCTTTTTAATGCGGATTATAACTTCGTTTCTTTATTTCTGATAATGTTTATTCCA
Source organism: Stegodyphus mimosarum (assembly GCA_000611955.2). NCBI lineage: Eukaryota > Metazoa > Arthropoda > Arachnida > Araneae > Eresidae > Stegodyphus > Stegodyphus mimosarum. The sequence goes on from KK116918.1 coordinate 134,869, forward strand.
TTTCTTTCCAAAGCACTCTGTTCGTGTTGTATACTATTTTAACTTGTATAACTGAGACGCGTTTCTCCAGAATAAATTGCTTTTAACTGTGGGTGTATTATTAATAGGATTTTCCTTTACATAATACATTTATTCCTGCTCCATTTTGTAAACTGCCTTCAATCAATCAATCAGGCAGGTATCGCCGGGATGTCGCGCGAAGCGCGACGTGTCCGGCTCGATGAAAATCAGCCCGAAGGCAACAAGACGGTAAAAGCTCAGGACACGTGACAAAAAGAAGGTCAGAGGGTGTCGAAAGAAGGGCAACAATGACACCACAAAGAAGAGCGCAAAACGACGAGAGAGGCAGTCAAGCGCAAACAAGAGCTGAGTGATGTAATAAGGTACAAGACAAGTAAAATAACAAGAATAAGTGCAGTTACAATCAGATTATATAGTATGTTCCAGAATATTTGTAAATAAGAATATATACATTATATACAGTAATACAGTGAGGTCCATGTTGTCCATGTTGTTAGCAAGAAAGTAAAATAATATAACAATTACTAAACATTGACTATCTTAAGTTGGGAAGTTTGCGTCACGTGATAGGAATGCTGCAAGAGGTCTGAGTTCTTTATCTTCATCCAAAACTTCATAGTTGAAGGTATTGAAGTACTGCAGTTGTTCACAGTTTAATGCTTTTTCAAAAAATTTCTTGTTCAGTTTGTGCAGATACGTTTCAAGGGTGTCAATTTGTAGGTCAGTGTGAAGAGTCAAATTTGAAACATAAAAGTGCGCACCTGTAATAGTGCGGAGATATTTATTTTGTATGACTTGCAGTTTCTTAAGATCGTTCTTTTTATACATAATCCAAGCCGGGGAAGCGTAAGTCATGATAGGACGAATAATAGATGTAAAGATGAGTCTCTTTTTGTAAAGATCTAATTTTGAGTATCTGCCAATTAATGGAGTAAGACTTTGGATTACACTGATGGTTTTGTGAGTGATGTGCTTAATGTGGTCTTTCCACGTAAATGAAGAGTTAAGCACAACTCCTAAATAGTTTGCTTTTTGTACAATCGGGATGTCTTCATTGAATAGCTTTAAAGAGCCTTTGAAGTTTTCTTTTGCGAATCTTCTTCTAATTATCAGAAGTTGTGATTTTTGTGCGTTAATAGCAATGCGCCATTGACGACACCAGTCTTCAACTAAAGGCATGAAATTTTGTAATTTGCGTGTTGCGTTTTCAGCACGTCTAGAACGGACTGCCAGCGCATTATCGTGAGCATAACAACCTACGTAATAATCTCTACTGAGATTAAAGTAGGGGAAATCCGCTACATAAAAGAGAAAAATGACGGGACCTAAAATGGACCCTTGCGGTACAGAAGCTTTAATTTCTTTTAAATCAGATACTTCTTCTCCAATGGATACGAAGAATTTTCTATTGATAATAAAGGAGTAGATGAGTTTGATAATTTCACGATCAAAGTTAAAATTGATGAGCTTGAAGATAAGCCCCTCATGCCAGACGCGGTCGAAAGCTTTCGCTACGTCCAGCATGAGGAGGGCTATGCTTTCTTTGTTGTGTAAGGCATTACCAATAAATTCAGAAAGACGTACCAGTTGTTTGACAGTAGATAAACCTTTTTGAAAACCAAATTGTTCCTTGGGAAGTTCGTCATAATAAACTTGAAGGCGCTGTAAAATAACCCTTTCAAAGACTTTCCCTAAGCCAGGGAGGAGGCTGATGGGTCTGTAACCATCAGGTCTAGTATGATCTTTTCCTGGTTTTGGTAGTAAGATGACTTTGGCCGTTTTCCAACAGTCCGGAAAATAAGAGTTTTCAATGCAGGCGTTGAAAATGCTAGTGATTCTGCAGATGATGTTATTAGGAAAATGTTTAATGGTGATGTTCGTAAGCGCATCATGCCCAGGGGCTTTTCTGTTCTTGAGTTTTCTGATAATTTCAATGATTTCATGCGGAGTAGTGAAGATTGGACAAGTTCTAGCAGTATGTGCGTTAAGCCATTCGTTAACAAAATGATTTACGAATTCAATAAATTGCGTGTCACAAGGAAATTCATTAGGTGTGAATTGTTCTTCAAGATGGTTTGCAAGCATATCGGCTTTGTCCTTGTTGGTCAGGGCTATGGCGTTGTTAGAATATATTGGTTTATTTATGCTGGGTTTTTGCTTGAGGCTTTTAGTGAATGTCCAGAAGGAGTTGTCAAAAGCGCTGAGATTGAGGATTTTCTCTTCCCAAATATCTTTTTTATGGAGTTTAATCTCATTTTTAATTTCTCTGTTGATTTTATTTACCTTTTTGTTAAGCCTGGGATCCCAGGTAAGGTTCCAACGGCGTCTCAGATGATTACGTTCTTTTATTTTATCTCTAATACTCTTAGGGAGCTTGCCAGTAAATTTATCAGCACGAACACTATGTGTAGCAGATTGATACGCATTCATGATATACATAGTAAGTGAAGAAATAGTATTGTCAATATCAATCTTATTTTTAAGAGGCTGGAAGGAAGTATAGTAACTAGAGAGAATATCTGTGAATTTTCTCCAGTCAGTGATTTTCTTAGTAGTCGGGTTTTCTTTATTCATAATACCCAATGTGCCTATAACTGGCACATGATCTGAGGTGAGATCGACAAGTAACTTCGAGGCACATAGGAATCGGAAGAGTGGTAAGAACAATGTCTAAGATGTCTCCTTTACGTGGATTGTTAGGTAGATAGGTATAATCAACTGGCGCATAGAAATATATGGGCTGGTCAGTGATAAAATCAAATAATTTTTGTCCATTTTTGTTAGTTCTACGACATCCCCATTCTTGGTTTTTGGAGTTCAGATCTCCAACTAGGATAACTTTTTTATTTTCGGGTAACAATTCTTTTAAAAGTTCTTTGTTTAATACATTATGCGGTGGATTGTACATACAAATAAAATAAATTATTCCATAAACAGGTAGATAAGCAGAGACAATAACTGCTTCATGTCCGTCTTTTCTAATAACATCAATAAGGCAGGACTGGATATTGCTCTTTACATAAATAGCAACACCCCCACCACGATGACTTAACCTATCACAACGATAGCATTTGTAATTTGCAACATTAATATTAATACAGGGTGTTGCAAAAGTCTCTGTGACGCAAGCGATGTCAATGCAATTTGTGGTAAGAAAGTTAAGAAATTCTGGAGTTTTATCTTGGATGCTTCTAGCATTCCATACCAAAAATTTAGTAGGCGACAGTTTAGTGTGCTGACCCATTATTTAATTGATTGTCAATTTTTTCTTGACTGGTGTTAATTTCTTGCATTTGCTGTGTAAGCTGGAAGCCAGCTGTTTTTATAATTTTAACAAGTTCAGCTAGGTCAGTAAAGACTTTCTTAGCCTCACTCAAGATATCAGAGTATATGCCGGTAGATAAAGCCTGGGCATAACTTTTATTTTCTACAACTCTATTGCTGTAGTTTTTCTGTTGATCAGTTTTCCGCTTAGGGAATTTTTCACAACCGCGAAAACTGGCTGTGTGACCGGCGTTTCCACAGTTTATACAGATGGGTATAAATTCTTTATCATCCTTGACTGAACAGTCCGTGAAGAAATGAGACTGGCCGCATTTAACGCATTTAGGGGAGTAATTACACCCAAGTTGAGTATGATTAAACCCCTGACAGCGAAAGCATTGAACTGGGCCTTGGCGGCCCTTATATTCCTTGACTGTGATACGGAGATCACATAGGTAACGTTCATGATATATTTTGCGTGACTGTTCAGTCTTAGGCAAGGTCACTATGAATAACGGGAGTAAAATAGTTTCTCCATCTCTACGTTTAGACATTTGTTTTATATTTTCAATAACATAATGCAATTCTTCAAGTTTTCTTTGGATCTCGTCAATTTCAGTGTCTTCATTTAGACCACGTATGACAACCCGCAGGTTTCTGTCCTGTGGTAAAATATAAGAGTGGTGTTCGATGTTAAATTCTCTAAGCACTCTAACAATTCCTCGGTAATTATCTGCGTCAAGCGCAGTAACTTTGATTTTATTACCAATTCTTTGGCCGTAAAATTTAAGGTTTCTTGCATGGAAATGCGAACAAATTTCCGACCATTTCATAGTTGTCGGCTTTAACGTTATTGGTGGCAGTCTTGAATTGTTAGGTTCATTATCAGATGGTTTTTGTGTTTTATTATGAGTGTTCTTCGCATTGTCAGGTATATTTGTAGTATCCATATCATTATTTTCATTTGTAGTATCATCAGCTGCAGTGGCTGGAGTCAGATTATTTTTGTCGGTGACAGGAGTTGGAGTTGGTTTTTTACTTAAAATACTAGTGTGCGTAGTCAATTTAATTTTCTTATGCGTGTTACGATGAGATCTAGTACGTACAGTCTGATCTCCACGTTTCCTAGTGTTAGGTTCTTCGTCAGAACTAGTCCCTTTATCAAGCGGGATGCCGATTTCATGATCATTATCAATGTTAATTGGGCTACGAGCCCTGTCATTTTCATGCAAAGTTTTATTTTCAGCGGGACGTGAGCCCTGTGAATCCTTATTCAGATCTGTAGTATTAGTTTGTGTAAACTCAGTGTTCATAGCTTTAATCATATCTAAAATACTTAGCAAAAAAGTGAACATTTTGTTTTCAGTATCACTGAATCCATTTCGTTCTTTTATTTCTTCAAGTTCGCGTACTTGCGCCGCGACTGCCTCAATGATCTTCTCCATAGCGATAGAAAATCAAAATCCTGCGCCCAAGTTAGGAGAAAACCTGCGGCCCGGAACACAACCCACACGAAGGTGTTTGTGCAGACAGATCAGCAGGTGGATGCTCGTGAGGCCTCTGACTCACACCTGACAGCGTGAGCTTGGAGGGTAACTCACGAGCGTGAAAATCCAAAAGGCACCAAAATGAAAATTAGCGCTGAGCGCTAAAAGCAATTAATAATTTAAAAATACAAAAAACAACAGAGCGCAAAGGCAAAGAGCCTAAGTAAAAGCAATCAGGCTATTGGCAAGACGAAGTCACGCGTAAAATCTTAAAACAGTAAAGCATGCAAAATTAAATCAATAAGCAGTTTAAAAAATAATAAAACAGATTGTAATCCAACAATCTAAAAATACAAATCCAAATAACATTAACAAATGCTTTTTTGTACAGTTAAGAGCGTCAATGGCAACGAAGACAGGCGTAGCTCAAGGCAGCACTAACAAATCAGTTAGGTCTATGCACTTCGTCGATCGGATTTGGCGAGCACGAAAAACAGCCAACCTTCGCACTTGAAGGCGTCCCCTCGAATGATGATGCAGTAAACTGCCTTCGGACTGATCGTGATTTTTAACTGTCACTGGATGTTCCGAATATTTCATGGCTTATTCAGGAACTTGTTGCTATAATGAAAAGACATATTCAGAGGTTTGACAAAATTATGAAAACATAGAAATAAAAGCATATTGCTACAACTAACTGTTGGCATTCTAAACAGACTGCTAATAGAAATAGGGAAAAATAATAACAGGGAAACTAAAATAGGGAAATGGGAACTTCTTATGTTTTACAATACAACTTCTACAACCACCAACACCACTATCATCTTATTTGCTAGTGTGGCATCAATCTTTCGGCTATTATGCATAGACTGCGGTCGGTCAGTCGGTACCGTTATTGCCGGGATGCCTCCATAACAGAGGAAGCTTATCTGGCTCGATGAGATTGCGCCCATTGGCGCCAAGACAGTAAGATACAGGATACACATGTGGAGGAGGTCATGGTCGCGTAGGGGGGCTTTAGACAACACAAAGGAACAGAACCGCGAAGGAGAAGTAGTTGAGCAAGACATGCGTGTTTGCGTAAAATGTGGGTGCAAGGAAATCATGGCAGTAATAAAAAAATCAAGATGCTTTAATTTAAAACAATAAGATCATACAAGCAGATACTATAAGTAATTAATAAAATATACAAAAATATATACCTACAGAAATACAATATAAAATAAATACAATACAAAATAAACAGTAAATATAGTCATTGCGTGCGTAAACGGCTTACGTGGGGAAATTTTGATTTCTGATGAGGTGGGCTGCATAAGGGCGTAATTCCTTATCATCTTCTAAAATCATGTAACGAAACGTGTCGAAGTGAGTGAGATGCGGGCAATCAATCGCTGTTTTAGAAGGTCTCATTAATTTTGTTCAGAAAAGTTTCCACAGTGTCTATTTTCAAATCTCTGTTCAAGGTCTGATTTGTTACATAAAAATGTGCATTTGTTATGATTCTTAAGACTTTGTTTTGGATGACCTGCAGTTTATAAAGATCCTTGTTTGTATATGCTGCCCATACGGGTGAGGCATATGTAAAGATCGGTCTTATGACAGCCGTATAGATGTGTCTTTTGATGAAGAGATCGAGATTTGAATATTTCCCTAGTATAGGGATAAGACTGCTTATTACTCCAAAGGTTTTGGATTTTACTTTGGTGATATGATCGTTCCATTTAAGTGCGCTGTTAAATACTACTCCAAGATATGTAGCTTTTTGGATGATGGGGACTTCTTCATTAAAAAGACGGAGTTTTTCATTACAGGAGCGACGTGCATATTTTCGGCGAATCAGTAATAATTGCGATTTTGATGCGTTGATCTCAATTCTCCAAAGTTTACACCATTCTTCAATTTGTGGCATAAGTTCCTGAAGTTTTCGAACAGCAAGGTCAATTCTTCTGGATTTCATAGCAAGCGCTGTATCGTCTGCATAACAGCCGATAAAGGAGCTCTTGTTTAGTCCAATGCATGGAAAATCGGAAACATAAAAGATGTAAATTATGGGTCCTAAAATAGACCCTTGAGGGACGTATTTTTGAGCACGTATGTTTGAGCACGTATTTGTGAGCACGTATTTTTCTGATGCTGGAGTGGTCATTCCCGAGTGCAACGTAGAAATTCCGCTCAGTGATGAAAGAATGTAGCAGCTTTATGATTCTGTTGTCAAAGTTTAAAGAGATTAATTTATAAATGAGCCCCTCATGCCAGACGCGGTCGAAGGCTTTCGCCACGTCTAGCATGAGTAAGGCTATGCTTTGCTTATTGTGAATTGCGTCACCGGCGAATTCCGTCAGTCTAACAAGTTGTCTGACAGTCGAGAGCCTTTTTCTAAATCCAAACTGTTCCATTGGTAATTTATCATAGTATATCTTGATTCTATTTAAAATGATTCTTTCATATAACTTGCCTAAACCAGGAAGCAAGCTTATCGGCCTATAGCCCTCAGGTCTGGTGTGATCTTTCGAAGGTTTAGGAATTAAAATTATCTTAGCAGTTTTCCAGCATTTGGGATAATACGCATGCTCTAGGCAGGCATTTAAAATACTCGTAAACCTGGCGATGATATTAACTGTGAGATTTTTTATGATCATATTGGTGATGCGATCATGCCCAGAGGCCTTTCGCACTTTCAGCCTTTTAATGACTATAATTTCTTGCGGCGATGTAAAATCAGTAGGAGTATTGATTTCTGAGTGATTGAGCCAGCTGTCAACATAATTTTTTAGATAATCAGTGAAGTTAGGGTCACTTGGGTAGTTATTTGGAGTGAATTGATTTTCTAAGTGGTCTGCGAATATTTCCGCTTTATCCTTATTTGAAATAGCAATTTTGTTTCCAGAGTAAATTGGCTTGTTCATTTGGCTTTTGTTTTAGTTTCCTGGTGAAGGCTCAGAAGGAATTATCTGGTGCACTGAGCCGCATAATTTTTTCTTCCCAGAGGTCTCTTTTGTGCTGTGTGATGTTTTTCTTAATCACCTTATTTAACTTATTTAGTTCCTTTTTTAGTCGCGGGTCCCACGTGAGGTTCCAGCGCTTCCTGAGTCTATTTCTTTCTTTTATTTTATCACGGATATGTTTCGGTAATAAGCCTGTGTATTTTTCTGCCGGTATGCTTCGGGTAGCAGCAGCATGTGTTTCTATGATCTTGCTATTAAGTGAATCAAGAGCATAATCTATGTCTTCCTTATTTTTGAGCTTCAAAGGAGGCATATTAAGATTGGATAGATTATACATGAATTTGCTCCAGTCCGTGATGTTCTTATTTTCCTCTGTATCTATTTTCGTGGTAACGACTACCGGTATATGATCTGAGCTTAAATCCTGTATAACTTCCAAATGCATGGGGATAGGAGTGGTAGTTAGCACTAAATCGAGAATATCTCCTGTTCTGGGATTCATAGGTAGGTACGTGTAATCCGTCGGTGCATGGAAATAAATAGGATGGTTGTTGATAAATTCTAAGAGTTTCTTACCATTTTTGTTTGTGCGGCGGCAGCACCATTCTTGGTGTTTGGCATTCATATCACCTGCAAGGATAGTTGGTTTATCTGGAGGCAGTAACTCTTTAAGAATGTCTGTGTCCAGTGCACTCTTTGGAGGATTGTAGATACTAGTCAAAAATATGGTGCCGTAAACTGGCAGGCTGACGGAAACTGTAATTGCTTCATGTGCGTTTTTGCGGAGCGTAGCGATCTGGCAGGATTGGAGAGAACATTTAACGTAAATTGCAGCCCGCCCCACCGCGGTGAGTAAGCCGGTTGCATCTGTAGCATCGGAAGTTAGGAATATTTATGGAAGTTAGGAAACTAGACTCTAGACCCTGCAAAGTTTGTGCTCCAAGCATGCGCACTGACAAGCTCCGTTGGCGGTATTGGCTGGTTTCCGCTACATAGTATTGGCGATGTATCATCAGATTGGCAAATAAGGATTTGTTGTCTCGCTAAATTTTGTCACGTTGCAGAAGTTAACCCTAAATTAGCAATTTGTTTATTTAGCGTGATCAGTATGGCGGGCAATTTTTTGTGTTCGGAATGTTCAAGATCTTATTCATTCCGGCGAAATCTACGGAAGCATATTACTAAGTGTCATCCTTCGAAATTAGAGGAATTAGCTCCTACATTAAGAACTGTTCCCAAATTTATATGTGATTGATGAATGTGAGAAAGTTTTTTCAAAACAAAACCTACTTCGTACACATGAACGTTATTGTTTGTGCAATTATTATTAATATTCTGTTAATTTATTGCACAATTTGTAAATAATGACTAAAAATTTCATCTTTAAATTGATAAATCATTTCAAAATAAAAATATTTGTTTATATAACATACTGTCAATAAATACTTTTTGCAAGCATTATTTCTTTCTCCATACCTTTAGACAAAATCAAGAAAAGGCTGGTGATTTTAAAGGGAGTAGGGACACTGAGCTAAAATCAAAATTGCTTTCATCTTACTAAACTTGATTTTCATTTGAAGTATTTTGAACGTTTTTAAAGACACTGTAATACTAAG
>KK116918.1:144732-157602 GCA_000611955.2 Stegodyphus mimosarum
TAAGTCATTTAACACAATCAAAGAAGAATCATAGATGTAATTCTACAATGGTATCAAATACGCTAGTTCGAAAGTCAGCCAGTAACATGTGACATGAGCGAGGTCACTTCGATGCTTTATCAACAGGGAAACTGTCCAGCCACAAATTCACCTCTAGTGAACAAGAAGGAAAAGCTGGTATTCACAAGTGCATTGTATTAATTCTTATCTTTATATGCTACTGAGTGTAATGAAACTGACTTTTCAGGATCAGTGGTTACTAAATGAAAAAAATATTCAATTGCAATAATTCAACAAATTAAGCAATTTTTTTCTGTGTTTGTTACCTGCATTTGGAATGAATTCAAAACTATAATAATGTAATATGCAGTAGTATTTACTGACAAAGACTTATATTAAGAAAAATTATAATTCCTTCTTAAGATGACTACGTGAATGGTGGTTGTGATTATCTTAGAGGGGTGAAATTCAGTATTAGTATTTATTTATATTCTTCGAAATGCTGGTTACTTTCAGATATGGTCATCTTAGAGAGGTGGTCATTATGATAGGGTTTGTTTATTTTGGATACAAAAACTAATGAATACAATGATGGTTAAGATGCTGTGATAAATATATGTAAACTGGATAAGGAGGGGAAGTCAAAGTGATCGCACTGTAATAAATAGATTATTTTTTTAATCTGTTGAATGTCATAGTAAATAATTAAAAATATTTTATCTCAAAAAGAGAACAAAGTAAACAGAACATTTCTTAGTTTTATTATTAATCATTCTTGGTTTTATTATTAATCACACTGGTAGTTAACATGTTTACATCAGCCTGGGAAAAAGTTAAAACTTGAGAGTCCTTCCAAACATGGACTCTATGCAGTTTGAGCTATCCCCTTTCACCATGGCCACTGAACACTGATAGTTCAGTCCAAGGTTCAAATCCTGGCAAATGGGCCAGTTACATGCTGTTTTCCTTGTTTTCCCTATGTGCAATGTATATATGAGTCAGTTTTCCCTTAGAAAGTCCTTCACTGCATCCTCCCTTTAGGCAGATAGCTCTTGAGTGCTTTGCCTATTATTAAAAAGGGGGGGACAAACTTTCATGTGAAAACGTGACTGTATGCAACTCCAAAGATAAAATAAAATTCCTTTTAATGCTTTTGAATGTTAGGCGAAAACATACTTGCTAATTGTTAAAAACAAGCATAGTTCCTGTGATTATTTCCCATTTCATCCTGTGGTGAAAATAGTGCTGATTCATTCACTGCTATCCCCTCATAATTCCTATTGAGAGAATCGTTCTCGATTCATACACTGTACCCTCACCCCCTCATCAGTGCCTCCTACTAATGGAAAGCTTAATCTTTCTCTATTCATTCCATTTTCAAAAAGATATTGAGAGTCATTGAAGTGTTGAAACAAGAAGGAACATTATATGATAAATGGTCATTGGTTTAATAATCTTATCAATATGTTAATTGTTATGAAATAATTTTAGAACTATGGGAGAGCTATACACTGGCAATGAAATGCAATTCTGTTTTAAATCACATGTGATTATCTTGAATTTTCCTTTTTATATTTTCATGCATATGTGTTTAAAATGTAATCATGAAACCTGCATTTATTAAACAAAATGTAACCATATAGTGCTTATATTTTAAGGAAAATCATAAATGTTAAAAAGAATTTTAAAAAATAAAAAATGAAAATAAACACATTTGCTGAGAAACTTACTGCAGTAGAATTTCATTTACGATTTCTGAAGATGACAAAATACAAGAACAACATTGTGAATCATTATGTATTAAATTTTGCTTTCACTGCTGCATGTTTATTAACACATGACAGCTTGAGTAATGACTCATGCAGTGATACTTAAACAATTTTTTTATATCGGTAACTGAATAATAAAGAGTATAGTAATCTTTTATGTTGGCATTATGCTTGGTGATGATTACAGATTTAAGTTAAATGCACTAAGAAATGTTGAAATTTGGTTATTAGAAACAACTTTATTTTTTATCAGGATAGCACACACTAAGCACCTAAGCACACTCTCAATATTTGCCTTCGGTGTGTCCTTGTAACTGTCCAAAAGTTCTGAAAACACTACCTCAGTCACTAGATTTAAACCCAATAGAACATATTTGGAGAGAATTTGAGGTTACAATATGAAAACACAGCCTTAAGACAAACGCCAAAATAAAAATAGTTAAAATAGGAAAAAAGGAGGAATAGATATTACCAAAAAAAAATTGGTGAACTCTGTGCCTAGATGTTTGAAAGCTGTCATAAATACTGCAAGATCTCCTACAAAATATTAACTAGCAGGAATACTACTAATATGTGCAGGTTTCTTTGAAGTGTACAAAGAGTTGTGTAAAGTAACTTTTCTTTTTGATTATTGATTTCACAAAATAAAAAAGTTTCACTAAATTCATAAAATAATAAATGTGGTTTTGCTGAGAGAAATTTACAAAATATTATTAAGAATGCTCATCCTCAAATCTTAATTATTAGTAATGAACAAAGTAATATTTGATTGAAACTCATAACTGTGTGAACACTTTTAAGAGCCACTGTATAGAATACAATATATACTCATAATAATAAAAGAATACAGTGCCTAGCTTAAAATACTCTAATACATTATAAACAGTCACTACCTGACTACGCTTCTACAAAATATTATATTGTTTTTCGGTATACATAGGGCTCAGGTTAGGCATTAAATTTGAGGAAAATATCTAGTTATTAACCAAAGATTATGGTTCGACTGGCGAATTAATAATAGTGCAAGGTTGAATGGCTTATAACATAACACTTAAGTGTATTATTTGTTATAGTTTTAAAATAACAAGTGCGAGCTTTACGTGAATTTTGGTTAAAAATAATAATAATAATATTAAATTAAAATATTTCCCTATTTTAGAAAAATAAAGTGTTCAGAAAGAGAGAATGTTTTGAAAACACAAATATTTTATTGATTTACTGCACGTATAATCATCTATAATATATTTTATCAGACAAATCAATAAATGAAATAATACGGTTAAGTTAATCGATTATTACATGTTACATAAACCTAAGCATTAATTTAAAGCAATTCAAAAACATCAGTACGAGTGGAAAAAATGAATAACATCTATTTCCCCACACGCTTTTAGTCGCTATTAAAAAAATTCTCCTATGTATGAGCACTGCTTGGAGCACAAACTTTGCAGGGTTCGTATGTTCCATGCGTATGTGAAATCTGAATTCATCGCCAAGCCATATTCTTTGGCCAAGCGTCGAAGGTTACCATGCTGAAAATATGCCTACTGCGCATGCTTGGAGCACAAACTTTGCAGGGGCTAGAGGCTAGTGTTAGGAATATTTATGGCGATGCATAAGTTTCTGTGATACAAGCAATATCGATAGACTGTATTTGAAGGAAGTTATTTAATTCCGTAAGCTTATCTTGAACACTAAAAGCGTTCCAAACTACAAATTTTAATGGTGGCCTTTGTGGACTAATTTTCCCCATTATTTTCCTTATTTATTGCAACTTGGCTTGATTTGATATCTTTGATTTGCTGCGTAAGATGGAATCTCGCAGATTTGATCACATTAACAAGCTCAGCAAGGTCCGTAAATACCTTCTTCGCTTCCGTTAGGGTGTCGTTATAAACGCCAGAAGTGAGCGCCTGTGCGTAAGATTTATTTTCGATTACGCGACTCGAAAATGCTTTGGTGCTATCAGATTTCTTTTTGGGAATTTCTCGCATCCCCTAAAACTGGCGGTGTAAGAATTTCCGCAGTTTACACAGACCGGTATGAAGTTAGCATCAGATTTAACTGGACAGTCATTAAGAAAATGAGCCTCCCCGCATTTCACGCATCGAGGGGTAAAATTACACCCTAATTGGGTGTGATTAAACACCTGACACCTGAAACACTGAAGAGGACCCTGCCTACCTTCATATTCTTTAACTTTAATGCGCATATCGCAAAGATATCTTTCCATGTAAATCTTTTTTAAAGCTTCTGTTTTAGGAAGCGTAACAATATACAACGGTAACGGCGTAATTTCACCGTTACGTCTTCGTGTCATCTGTTTGACTTCTTCTACATTATAATCTAACTCTTTAAGACTTTGTTTGATTTCCTCAATGTCTGCGTCTTCGTTTAAACCTCGGATTACAACTTTGAGTTTTCGATCTTGAGGTAAAACGTACGAGTAATGCTCTACATTGAATTCTTTTAATACTCTTATAATACCTCTGTAATGATCCGCATTTTGCGCATATACTTTCATATTGCCTTGTACTTTTTGTGCGTGAAAATTTAATTTTCTATCATGAAATTGTTTACGGATATCGTCCCATTTCATTGCGGACGGTTTCAGTGTTATCGGTGGAATACTGGTAGTTTTGTCCCCGTTTGTCTTTTTAGGTTGCGCATTTTCAGATTTCTGTTCCCCTTGGGAGTTCTTTTTACGGTTTTCGTTATTTTCACCTTCAGTGAAATCCATGTTTAAATCATCCGAGTTTACCATGTTAGTTTTTTCAATTTTTTCAGCACCTTTAAGGGTGCAATTTTCAGTATCTGACAATTTTGAAATGCTTTCTTTTGATTGTTTGGGAGAACTAAGTTTAATTCTTTTATGAGCATCTCGTCTATTCCTAGTTCGGACAGTCTGGTCACCCCGACGTCTTGTGTTTATATCCTCGTCCGAGGAGGTATCCTTATCTAACGTAATTTCGGGAATCGAATTATTTTCTAAAAGAACAGGACGGCGAGCCCTATCGTTTTCATTTAGTGAATTATGTACTATTTGATCTGGTGATTTTTCATCATTAAGTTTTTTATTTTGTGCATTATTTTGCATAATTTCATTATTCATGGCTTTAACCATGTCTAACATAGTTTGAAGAAAATTAAACATTTTTTCTTCTGTATCCGAAAATCCATTTGTGTCCCTAATGTCACTAAAATCATGTATCTGCAATGTGAGCTCATTAACTAACCTCTCCATCGCAAATAGAAAATCCAAAAATCCAGCGCCCTTAAAAATAGAGTCCTGCGGCCCGGAACCTGACCCACACGAAGGTGTTCAGGCAGACAGATAGGCAGGCGGATACACGTGAGGCCTCTGACTTACGCCTGAAGCATAAGCTTGGAGGGTAACTCACGTGCGCATGCAACCAAAAGCCAAAATCAAAAAATACGCTTGCGCAACTTAAAAATACAAGTAATAAATTAAATGTAAAATGATCATTCGATAAGCAATTATGATGGGATCAGATATGGCAAGCGAGGAGTACAATCGTCAAACTGAGCATGCAACACCCGTAGCGCGTGGTCATGATCGTTCAAGCGCAGATAATCGGGAGCGTACTCGGTGGCGAGAAGCAACCTTCTCTCTTAAGATCCACCCTCCGAATCACAACACAGACTGCATTCTTCCTAAAAATCGTTGGAAAGTTCAGTTTACGATGATGGCGGTGGGTAGCGCTAAATAGCTCACAAACCTCAGTAAGTTATTCTGATGGCCTTCGTACATGCGAAAGTTTACCCTCAAGCTCAGAAAACCAGTTAGGATGTGAGATGAGTGAACAGGAGCTCTTTCATTGTGGAATACCGCATCACGAGTGGCGACCAAAATTTGTATCTTGGGATGGACGTAATGAGCCAAAATGGTCACGTAATCCCTGGCAGTAATCTGACCTTCCACAGTGATGATGTGTCCCATAACAAGCCACAATCATGGCTTCTCAATCCTGACTAAACACCTGTCATATTTCACTCTCTGCAGTAAACTATTTCTATCATAGGCTATCATGCGTATCTATCATACGCTATCTTTATCATCTAAATCTACGGCGTTCGCCAGACGTAAGCACGCCCAGAAGTCGGAAAAACAGTGTGAAAGACTCATCCGACCAAATTTTGTACTGCTCTGCAGTCCAGGTTTTATAACTTTGGCACCACTTTCTCGCTTGCAGGAATTTTAATTACTGATAAGCGGCTTTCGAATTGCAGTTCGTCGAAAAATACCCTACTTATGGACTCCTTTCGAATTGTTCGTTGCTCACAAGGTTTGTGAGATCGACATTCAATTGAGCAGTCACTTTTGCTGCTGCAATCCTCTTATTTTTCATCACAATCTTCCTCAATGATCGTCTAATCATGATCGCTCAACACACTGCGCTGTGATTTAGCGGATGCGATTTTTTCCGGTTTCCCTGTCTGAATTATAAATCTTGTATATTGCGCTTCTTGAAACACCAAAGACTTCAGCTACCTTGGTTACGGAAGCACCCACCATTCGCGCCACAACCATCTGCCTACGTTCGAATTCATCTACCTCCGACATGATGCACTCACAGTTGCACTGAGCTGACTGTCACGATAACGAATGACACTTGCAACGTATTGAGGACGTTGTACAGGTGGCTTTACCAAAGAATATGTACTGTTAAGAAGGAAAACGTCGCAGAAGCAGAAGTGGCTCCCTTCCAACGAAAAGGGAAGCAACTGCGCATGCGTGAAATATCTGTCGCCAAAAAGCGCCAAACCTCGAAGCTGAATGTCGAAGTTGGTTTGGACAGGTTCGACCGTTACGTTTAGCAAGAGTTTAAACAAAAAATAGGTTCTTTGGTTTCAAGTAGCGATATGGACAATTGAAGTTAAACAGCCAGTGAAAGTGAAACTTCACCTAATCATTTCCGAGTTTAAATTATCGCGACAAGTCAAAGAACGATTCATCTTAACCCGTGTTCCTCAATTTCCTATACACGTCGCGGAGGGGGAAAATGTCGGCTAGGTACCAAGGAACCGGCACATCACAGAGGGGAAATTCTCGCCATGGCGAATGTTCCCTTTTTTTTGTAGCGGCGTTGCAGACAAAGTGGTTTACATTACCTCTATGAAGCCTTTCCTTCTTTACAAAGAGGTTCTTTGGCTTTACTGAGCAAACGCATTAGCTCCACTAACAGGTTTTTGCAGGAATGAACATTTCAGGTCTAACATACATTTTATGAGGTGTTTCCATATATTTGTCCAACCCTTGCATAATCATCAAATATATTTGATATAATAAACTCGTATTTACTGTTAAATACGTATATAGTTATGAACAGACAAACGAAGTACGTGAGATCTTTTCTCGACCCACCAAATTTTTCTCTGAATCCGTTTTATAATAAACTTACAATAAGTTGTTTAGAGCAACCGCTTTTCTAATAAAATAACAGTTATTTGGTTTTGTAACTAATGGTCTAACTTGAAAATTATGTTCCTGAATGCAATTAAACTAAGACGGTATCATGTTTTAAGATATCGTTGATGTGTTTAAAGATGGTTAAGGCAGTCAACCCGATTAACTAGCGTCTACATTCCATAAAGGCAGCGTGTGTGGGAGGCGAGTCTATTATTTTCACAGGGGTATGGAGAAGTTAGAATTTTTGCGCATGCGCTGTTTCGTCCTAAAAAAGCGGAAAGAAAAACGCGCGGAATATTTTTGTTGTAGCGCTAATGTCTCAAAAGTGTTCTATAGAACGGCCCTTTTCAGGGCCAACTAAACGGCTGTTCTCAGAGACAATGGATCAGATTGTTTGTGAAAAGTGCCAAACAACCTTTACGCAAAGAAAAAGTTTATATTCGCATATGCGAAAGGTGCATTGTGAAGAACCAGATCTGAAATGTAATCAGCTCTGTGGTATGTGTGATCGAAAGTTCCGTACTACTTCTCAACTGCATGATCATTTGCAGCTCCAACATGATATTTTGTTAAAATTTTTGCAGTTAACGTTCTACTCCGAAGAAGAATTTCTTGAGTGGAAAAGAAAAATTGAAAAAGACGACCAGTCGTCATTCTTGCTTAAAAGTTCTTTAAAAAATAAAGAAACTGGCGTTAAGCTTACATATTACACCTGTCATCGAAGTGGTATTTATATTCCAAAAGAGGATAGAATGCGACATTTAAAAGCAAAAGGTTCTATAAAATCTGGCTGTACCTGCCCTGCGATCATTAATGTGTCTGCACAAACTGTTAACGAAGCAACTGAAATAAAAGTTGTCTATCAGTCAAAACATGTTGGGCATGAATTGGAAGTAGGAAAGCTTCCTCTGTCTAAAGAAGAAAAAAGTAATCTTGCTTCCTCTCTTCATCTCGGGATTCCAATGTCTAAGATTTTGGATAAAACAAGGAAGAAGTACTCTCCTACAAAACGATACGGCCTCACCACTCGTAAAGATCTTCATAACATTCAGAAAGAATTCAAAATTGAGAAAAATATAATGTTACATGAGGATGATGCCACATCTGTTGATATAACAGTAAAAAAATTACAAGATGGTGAGTGCAATTCAGTACTCGTTTATAAACAAGTTGGAAAGGTACTGGAAGATTTTCCAGCAATACAAAAGGAGGAATTTTTACTGGGAATCATGAATGAACCCCAGCAAAAATTATTAGAACTGTACGGCTCAGACTGCATAATGATTGACTCAACACATGGGACCAATCAATATGGATTCCAACTAAGTACTGTAACGGTGCATGATGAAAATCATGAAGGTTTGCCCATTGCAGTACTTTTTTCAACAAGAACTGCCGCAGATACTTTTATACCTTTTTTTAATGCAATTAAAAAAAGAATCCCAAACATGAAAACTAAAGTTTTCATGAGTGATGATACTAATTCGTATTACAATGCCTGGCAAGCCGTTTTTGAAGATAGCAGTAGACACCTGCTTTGCACATGGCACATAAACAAAAACTGGAACTTTCAAATCAACTCTAAAGTGAAAAATAAGACCAATAAAGAAAACATCAAAATCGAATTAAAGAAAATAATAACGGAAGTAGACGTAATAACTTTTGAGAGATTGATGAGTAATTTTATTTCCACTTTTGAAGATAAAGAAAAGAATTTTATTGAATATTTTAAAACAAATTATGAAAAAAGGACTGAAAAATGGGCATATTGTCATCGAGTAGGCTTAGGAATTAACACAAATATGAAGATAGAGCGCTGGCATCGTCAGTTAAAATATGAGGAGGCTGGCGGCACGATTATTAAAAGACTGGACAGGTCTATAGCAATTATAACAAATGCTATTGCTAAGAAATTGCTATCCAGGATGATTTCCTTGGAAAGAGGGAAGTTAACGTCAAGAATCATGCTAATACGTAAGAGGCATAAAAACAGTCTAGAAATGAAAAATGAATACTATTTTTTTGATATAGGTAACAAATACACAGTTACAAAAACTGTGCAGTCTACTGTTTACACTTATGAAGTGGAAAAGGTAAATGACAGCTGCAGTTGCCCAATCAGATGCGACGAATGCAACATATGCATTCATTCAATGTCTTGTAAATGTATTGACTTTAGTATTCGATTTGTCATATGCAAGCACATTCATTACGTTTGCACAAAACTGAAACAAGCTTCTATTGAAAACCCACATGAACAAATTAATACTATAGCAACTCTTCACGAACAATTTAGTGGTGACAATCTCATTATTGATGAAGAGAGAAATGAGACTGAAAGAAATATTATAGTCCCATATTTACAAAAAAATCAATCTCTTGAAAATAAAAAAACAGGACTTTTAAATAAGCTACAAGATCTTCAGCGAAGACTATCAGAATGTGAATCTGAACATGTACTGCACTATGCTGAACAAAATATAAATGCCATAAATGCGTACATGGATATTTCTCTGGCTTGCTCATTAGCATTACCTGAAAAATTACCTGAGCAAGCCAAAGCTCCATCAAATAAATATATTAAGAAACAAAGAAATTTATTTACGAAAAAAAGTGCAAAGTAGTAGTTTTTTTTTATTATTATTTTTAACTGAAAGCCGCAGTACATTTACTTATAAGTTTTTAAGAAAGTAAAAATTTTTTAAATGATTCTTATATTTGATAGTATTTATTTATTTAAAGTATAATTTTAAGTTATAGTATTTTGGCAACTTTTTTAATTGTAAAATAAGAAGTCAAAAATATGGTCTGGCATTTTCAAAAAAGAAAAGTGAGTTGTTATTCGTTATGATTTAGAAAACTGGTGGTAAGCTCCAAACTCATCTAATAAAGTTTTCTTTTGCATATTGTACTATGTACTTTTCTTAAAATAGATAATTTATAGAAATTTATATGTTTTTTAAGCCTTTTTAACACCAATAATATTAATGTAACTTTTAAAACATTTTTTTTTCTTTTTGAAGATTGATCATTTGAAATACTAAGATGTGATTTTATTGACACATGAAGTTTGTAATAATAAATGTTTTTACTCTTTATAAAAATTTGTGTATGTTTTATGTAGATTGGAGTATCTGATTTTAATCTCCTCATTAAAATTTAGCAATTTAAATCATGATTTTAATCACGTGATTTAAAAAAAATATAGCACAGTTCACAAAACAAAAAGTTAATATATTATTTTAATGCCTTTAAAGAAATTTTATGATTACGTATTAAAAAGGTATTATATTAAAAAATTTCTGTTTTCAAAAAGGCTTTTAAAGTAATATGATATTTATTGAATATTTCATCAGATCATGTTCTGATATTAAGAATAATAAATAGAAAAATGATTGGAATGACGAGACCAAATCTTCTTTTCATGAATTTTGAATATATATATGTAATATAAGATGAAATAAACAGAACACTGATGACGCAGCAGAATAGTATAATAATGTAAATCCATGTCAATGAGGGAAACTTAGCAGCCAAGACAGATTATATCTTCATTTTTTATTTCAGGAAATATTGTGGCCACAAATAGTTTTGGCACACTATTTCGTGCCTAATTTGGAATATTCACATTTTTGATAGATTTTGCAATAGCAAGCTGCTCAGCAAAAAAGATAGAAAAGCAAGTGTGCAATTTTTCCAGAGATGGAAGCTCGCCAGGAGGTTTCGATTTCGATAAAAAAGTTTCAGTTCGTAATTAGTGATGTCATTAATGTTATGCAAGCCGGGCAAGATAGATTTGATGATGCAGTCTCGAAAAGTAATTACTATTTTTAGATTACAGAGTATTATTATTTTTTATAGAATGAAGAGAGTTAAAGGGATATTTTTATTTTATTGATAGAAAGGTAGATATATATATTTACATATATATACATATAACATTTCAATTAAAAATACTATCTATTTTAAAAGTCTAAAATGTGGTTGAATATTTTGAAAAAATTTCCGCAAAACAATATGTGTTGCAGTTTACACAACTAAAGCTAAGTACACTATCTTCTGTTTAGTACAGTTTTAAGTTAGAATAACCACAAAATCCTTATTTAACTTATGTAGAACACAAATCAAAATTAACAGTCAACTTCAGTATTTAATATCTTGTTAGGTAATAATATAAGAAGTATATTCCAAACATGGGGATTTAAGATTTGCGCATGAAAAAACATAGGTATGCTAATGAAACTCGTACCAATTGTAATCAATTCGGTTGAAAGATAAGACAATTTTATGATTTTTTTATTATGCAAGTCGCATATATGTTTATGTGAGTATCATTTGCTTCATTTTATTGTTGCAAACAGCGTAAGTTTCTTTTGGTTTTAAACTTTGTGTGTGGCAACAAGTAATTGATTCATAGAATTGTGTGTGTGACAGCCATGTGGAATGGCTCGCTTATTTTGTATAAATCATTTCACATTGCTGACATCTTATTTATAATTAGTGTAGTGAAATAAAAGTGAAGGAATACAGTCCATGTGTTAAATGATTTATTGTTGGTGAAATGTATTAAGTTTGTTATCATATATGATGAAACAGTGTTTTGTATATGAACTATACTTTCTAGATTCTACAAGTTTTATTATTGATTGATTATCTTCAAAAATGCTAATGGTATCATTGCATAGCTTGCAAGAGTGCAGCATATTGAGCTTCTGCTGAAGATAAAGAGACACATCTTTTTTTCCCTTGAAAAACCACAAAATACAATTTCTGCCAAATAAAATGACAATTCCTGATATGGATTTTCTGTCTTCAATATCCCATCCCCAATCAACATCTGAATAAACTTAAGATTAGGTTTTTCCTTCAATGAAATATGTAAAAAAAGATGTTTTGTTGTATTCAAATGTCTAATAATTGCTTCTACAGCATTCTATTTTTATTGATATGGATTATTACGTCTTCTGCTAAGTATGTAAGTTGAAGCTGCAATATCTGCTCTTGTAATAGATGATATATATAAAAAAACTTCCAATGGCGAAGGCGAAATTTATCATTTGAAGGTAGATTTTCTTTCTTGTTTGGACTATAATATTTTTTTTCAAATTTGCATACTAGTAGGTTTTACTTCTTCAAGTTGAAATTGCTTGACAAATTAATTTATTTTTCTGAGATAAGAGATAACTTCCATCTTACTGTTGATTTATTTCCATGACTAAAAAATATTTAGCTTCACCATGATGTGTTATTTGATAACGTTTCTTTCAATCATTAATTGCTTGATGAATTTTCCCTTCTTCAACTTATTAGAATATCATCAACATATACAATTACACTAATTATTTTATCATGATCCTCTTTTGTGAAAGGACACAAATCTGCTTTGCTTTGATTGACCCCAATATTTTTCAGTGTATTTTCAATTTCTGCATTCTAGCACCTAGCTTCTTTTTGAGACTATAAATTGACTTCTTTAATTTACAAACTATATTTCTTTCTTTTGTAACTACAAATCATGGTTCTTCCATGTATATTTCCTCAATGTGTCATGCAAAAATGCTGTTTTAACATCTAGTTGATGAACATTCACATTATTATGTACTGCCCCATGTTAAGAAAACTCTAATTGTAGTATGTTTCACTACTGGTAAAAATGTTTCATCATAGTCA
>KK116918.1:177200-194812 GCA_000611955.2 Stegodyphus mimosarum
ACAAAATGGAGGATCGCAATTAATGCCGACAAATCGCAGCTCATGATTATTAGCAAGAAGATTTCCCGGAATCCACCTGATGTAAAACTGAAATTATTTGATACTGAAATTCCACTTGTTACTAAATCTAAATACTTAGGAGTGACTATCAGTCAAAAATTCACATGGACTGAGCATATCAAAAATGTTCGAAGTAAAGCCTATGGCACTATGAAAAGTCTCATGCCTATGCTGGGAAGATACTCTCAACTAGACTTAAAGCGAAAAAGACATATTTACACTGCTATAGTCCGCCCGATTATGTGCTATGCCTCTCCTGTCTGGGCAACTGTTAAACACAGAGACCTACAAAAAATACAAGTCTTACAAAACAAATTCCTGCGACTTATTACTGACGCCCACTATTTCGTTTCAAATGAAACTCTACACAGGGACTTAAAAATTGAATACATTAAGGACTTCATTCATAGAATGAATGAAAATTTCTTTAAAAAAGCACTGACTTGTCCGTTCTTAGACCATTTTGATGTCTTCAACTATTTCATCTATGAAGAAGATAAAAATATCGGTCCGCTCGTAGCCCACCTCTGTGGTTCAAACTTTCCCACGTAGCAATTTTCTGCCACACTTGACATTGTATATATTGTATATATTGTATTCTTATCATTTTGCACTGCATATTAATGTTATATTTTACCTGTATATCATGTATTTAAATGTATCTTTTCTATTTCGCACTGTTATGTAACTTCTTATGTTTTTCCACACGTCAGGAACATATATTGATCTTCGATCAGTCTTGTTTTCTCTTGTACTTTCTCTGGACGTTCTCCATTGACGCTGGGTCACCCCCCTCCTTTCCACTTCCTTTTTTCATTCACCTATCAGGACTTCTCACCGTCATGTGCCCTTGGCATATCTTCAGGAGCCGATAACGCTGCATTGACTAGCAGCACTTCGGCCATACCTATATGGACTGGACTGGACTAGCGCCCGGCATCGTTCCAATTTTAATATATGTACTTAATTTTAGCATATTAGGAATACCTCTCCATCGTCTTTTCGTTGGTTTACTTACTTGCGGTGTCTGGTACCCCCGTTTGGTTCTGCTTCTAACTTGTTTCACCATCTCATATTATTTTAAGCACCTGTCAGGAAAATTTATGTTTGGTGCAGATCTCTGCGGATTTTTAGTGAGCCGGATAAACCTCATATTATGAGGTATCCCGGCGATAGCGTTCCCGACTAGACAGGAGGCCCGGCATCTCCGTACTTTTGGGTACGCTGGATTTTGACTTTTTGCGATACCATGGAGAGGCTCATCGAGCATTATCTTGCGCAGATAGCTGAATTGGAACATGTCAAAGATAAAAACGGTACGCTCACTGAGGTAGAAAGTAAATTCTACAATTTCTTAGTAAGCTCACTAGAAATGATTCATGCTTTACATGATGAAATTGAGAATAAAAATAAGAAAATTACTAACGAAGTGCCTTGCACCAGTAACAGTCAGGAAAATGAAAACGAGAAGAGGGCTAGAAGCCCCATCAACTTACATTCAGATAATACAGCTAGCGCTGATGAAGAGGTCACGCTTGATAAGGATTTCAGCTCGGACGAGGAAATACCTAAACGCAGACGTGGTGATCAAACCACACGTAGTAGAAACCCCAGACATGCCACTAAAAAAGTGAAACTCAGTTCACAAACAGAGCTAATTTCACCAAAAATCAAGAGTAATGAAACTACACAAAACAAAGTAGTCATAAACCAGGAAAACGCGCAGAATGGCAACACACCGCCAGAAAATAATGAAATGGACACAAATCAGTCAGAAAGTGATCCAAATACTTTAAAAAATTAAACGCATCAGGCAATTAACAATGATACAAACCAACCAACTAAATTGCCACCCATCATACTGAAAGAAACCAAATTTAATTGGTATCATATCAAGAATCTTTTCCATCAACAAAGCTTTAATTTCATAGGAATAAACATCAGGACAGGCATAAAAGTAATAGCTCATGACACTAATAGCTACAGAGGTATTGTTAGGCTATTGAATGAATTAAATGTTGAGCACCATTCCTATATATTGCCCGAAGATAAAAATCTTAAAGTAGTCATCAAAGGCTTATTGTTAAGCACAGAATTAGATGAAATTCGCACTGACCTAGAAAGTCTAGGATATATTATTCTGGATATAAAACAAATGAGCAGAAGGAGAGAAGGTGAAATTATTAAACTTCCCTTATTCTTAGTATCTTTGCCTAAATCTGAAGCCTCTAAGGCTATATATCATGAAAAATTCCTTTGTGATTTAAAAGTAAATATTGTAGAATATAAAGGCAGGCAGGGACCGATCCAGTGTTTCCACTGCCAGGGTTTCAATCACACCCAGGCCGGGTGTAACTACCAGCCAAAATGCGTACGCTGCGGTGAGCCGCACTTTATTAAAGACTGCCCTGACAGGGGAAACAAGGAGAAACCCCCTGTGTGCGCAAATTGTGGATTATCTCACACATCAAGTTTCAAAGGGTATGAAAAATTCCCTAAAAAGAAATCAGATAAGCCTCAAACCTTCTTAAACAGAGTTGTTGAAGGAAAAGCATATTCACAAGCATTAGCCAATGGCATATATACAGATACGATTACTGAAGCAAAAAAAGTTTTTAACGACTTAGCTGAGCTTGTAACAGTAATCAGAAGCGCAGGCTTCTTACAATTTACTCAACATATCAAAGATATAGCTAAAACCAACCCTGAGAATGCCACCAACCACTCTACAAATAATGGGAATACACAACATTAATAGAGCCCCAATTCAAATCATGATATGGAATGCACGCAGTGTAATAAATAAAATTTATGAACTCCAGAATTTTCTAATTGAATATGATATTGACATAGCCTTAATTTCGGAAACACATGCCTGTCCGAGCAATAATTTAAACATTGCAAATTATAATTGCTTTAGGTGTGATCGTTTGAATCATAAAGGTGGGGGGGTCGCTATTTTTACTAAAAGGTCCTTTCAAGCCTGCCATATTAAAGAACACAGAGATAACGGCTGCGAAATTATCCCAGTATCAGTACTTCTCCCATTCTACGGCACTGTTTATTTTAGTTCAATTTACAACGCACCTACGAAGCGCTTAGACGAAGTTGTCCTTACGGACCTTCTTTCTGCAGATAAGAAATCCATCTTAGGAGGAGACTTAAATGCGAAACACACAGAATGGGGCTGCCGATAAACGAATAGTAATGGCGAGCAACTATTGGATTATATTAACAACAACCCAATCTATTTTTTCGCGCCAGTGGAATATACGTATTTACCTGCAAACGCCAGAAGAGGCGATATTTTGGACATTATCCTCGCTACTGCAGCAATACCAATGTATCTGGAAGTAAAAACAGAACTCAGCTCAGATCATGTACCCATAATTGCAACACTTGGTACTAATAAACCTAATGAAACTAAATTTCGTGCTATCACAGATTGGAATGAATATAGCGAATATTTACTTCATCACCCACCAAAAATTGAAAAACTCAGCAGCAATAACGATATTGACCTTGCCATTGATTCACTGGCTAGCGGCTTATTAAATGCTTATAACTATGCTACAAAAAATGTCACTACCGAACAGAATACAGAAAGATTACCCAAATATATCAGAAATATGATTAAAGAACGCAATAGGCTCCGGAAACGATGGAGAATTTCCTGGGACCCGGGGATCCAGCGTGAAATTAATAATAAAAGTAAACAGATCAAAGAAGAAATTTTTAAATTTAGAAAAGAATTATGGAATGAAAAAATTTCCAAATTCAATGAGCCCAACAACGCCTTTTGGTCTTTTGCTAGAAGTTTGAAAACGAAACCTGTATGCAATAAACCCATTTATGGAAATAACAGAACTGCTTTAACAAATCAGGATAAAGTGGATATTATAGCCGAGCATTTAGAAAGTCAATTCATACCAAATATGGATCCATGCGACCCAGACTTCGCTTATGATATTAACTATTTTGTCAAAGACTACATAGATACTCCCAGCCCAAGGCACCAGCATCATCAATGCGTGTATTACTCAATTATTTCCCCATGAAATGGAAAATAGCAAAAGTTATACTAATTCCTAAGCCAGGAAAAGATCAAACTAAACCAGACGGGTACAGGCCCATAAGTCTTCTTCCAGGACTTGGAAAAATTTACGAAAGGATCATCTTGCACAGAATAGAACCATACCTTGTCAAGCTTCCATCCGAGCAATTCGGATTTCGCAAGAAATTATCCACTACTAAACAACTACTAAGGCTTAATGAGTTTATTGGAGCTGCGCTTCACAATCATCAAAAGGTGGCCTTACTCATGCTAGACGTGGCGAAAGCTTTCGACCGCGTCTGGCATGAGGGGTTGATCTTCAAGCTCATCAATATGGATTTCGAAAAAGATCTGATTCTTCTCATTAATTCATTCATTGTTCATCGCAAATTCTTTGTCAATATTGGGAACGATCACTCCACCAGCAGACGATTGAGGGCCGGCGTAGCCCAAGGATCCATTTTAGGTCCGATTCTTTACAACTTCTATGTTGCAGATTTTCCACATATTTTTAAAGATACGCAGAGCTTCATAGGTTGCTACGCCGATGATACGGCTCTTGCTACTAAATCACTACGCATCGATCATGCAGTTACGAAACTTCAAAATGCCATGCCTCAACTTGAGTTCTGGTGTACCAAATGGCGAATATCAATAAATACTCAAAAATCACAATTGTTGCTCATTCAAAATAAAAGAAAACGCATCCCAAGTGCAGCTACCCTCAAGCTATTCAACAAAGTTATTCCAATAGTTCAAAAGGCTAATTAGGAGTCACGATGAATAGCACTTTCACGTGGAAAGACCACATCAATAAAGTAAGAGGTAAAGCGGCTGCTACTATCCGTAATTTATTGCCACTCATCGGTAAATTCTCAAGCCTTGATCTGATAAGAAAGAGACATATCTACACAGCAATTATTAGGCCCATTTTCACATATGCATCTCCTGCCTGGGCAACTGCTCGAGATAAAGATATTCAAAAATTACAAATTCTTCAAAACAAGTATCTACGTCAAATTACGCAGGCTCACTATTACGTGTCCAATCGCACCTTACATAATGATCTTAGAATAGAACTTATCACTGATTTCCTCAAGAAGCAAAATAAAAGATTTTTTGATAAAGCAGAGAGCTGCCCCTTTTTAGATAAATTTGATACCTTCAAATATGAAATATTGTATGAAGATAGAAATATCAGACCTTACGCGGCCCACCTTACCCGCGACTCAAACTTTCCGACCTAAAGCAATTTGCGCACCTCTCAATCTCCTATGATATTATCGTAAATTCAAGTTTACCTACATTTAGATTGTAAAGGATATATACTCATTGTCAAAAAATTATTTAATGTTTAGTAGATTCATGTAATTGTATTTTGTATCATGTATTTATTTGTATCAAGTATTTTATTGTATTAAGCATTATTATATCATGTATTCTTCCATTCGTTTACTCCCGATTACCTGCCTCTCCTGGTATTTTGTTTCTTGCGGCGCACGGCTGCCTTCCCCCCCTATTACCTTGTACCTGATCCTCTGATTACCCGTCTGTAAATTTACTGTCATGCGCCTTTAAGGCAAAAGTATCAACGAGCCGGCGACGCCACACAAATTAGTGGCAGTCCGGCAATAACGGACATGAATGAATGAATGAATGAATTTCTCAAATTCATCATCATGGAGGGGAACCTTCACGTGTGAAGGACGTGCGTGAGGAGCTCTTGCTACCTGCGACGATACTAGGCCTAACCGTGAGTTAGCGCTACACATGTTTATTTTCGATCGATTATTGCCCTGTCTCATATGCATAAACAAACAGCATTTTTAATGCTTTATTGGTAAAGTAATTTAGATTGTTGATTACAATCATCTTTTAATTTTATTTAGATTTCTACGGATTTTTGAATTATTTTGTGAATGATTAAGTTGACCACGTGGTCTTGCCAAACGAACTGATTGCTGTCTTGGTTAATTAATTACTAGTGATTAACTTATTTTTGCTGGATTTTCTCTCCTACTAGTTACGCCCAAGCTTCCGCTGTTAGGCGGTTGTCAGGTGCCTGTAGGAGATCCACCTGCTGATCTGTCTGCCGGGACGCCATCGTGCGGGCCCGGTTCCAGGCCGCAGGTCTGCTTTTGCGTTTTTCGGGCGCTGCGCTCTTGATTTATTGTGATCATGGACAAAGTTAGGGTCGTGTTCCTGCAACTAATTGCTGATCTTGAGAATGAGCGGCGCGATATGAGTGTGCTCTCGCCGAGTAAAAGTAAGGACCTAAACTTTTTTCGGAAAACGTTAGATTGTATTGATACGTACAATTCGAATCCCACTGAAGATAATAATCAGGAATTAAGTTCAGAAATGAACAAATATGACGAAAATGAAATTGTACATAAATCAGACAACGAACGATCTAGGAGTCCAATCATAATTAATGAAAACATTAATCACGAAAGCATTAAGGAAACCACACTAGATAAAGACACCAGCTCTGATGATGAGTTCTATAAAAGCAGACGAGGTGACAAAACGGTTCGTAGCCGAAAAAATGCCCCTGCCAAACGAAGCTCCGTTCGTCAAAAGAAACAGAATCCCACCCATCACAGTTAAAGTGAATAATGCAACATGGAAAAACATACATAAAGCCTTAACATTAAAGAATATTGAAACCAAATCCCACACCATTAGGGGTGGGGTAAAAATTTTCAAAGTTCTGATGACTACAGGGCATGTGTCCGTTTACTTCGTGAAGGAAATGTTGAGCACTTTTCTTATACGCTCCCACAGGATAAAGATATTAAAGTTGTCATTCGCGGATTATTTCATGATACGGAAACCACTGATATTCAAACTGAGTTAGAAAGTCATAATTTTACTGTAATCTAAGTGAAGCAAATGACCCGCAGACAGGATGGTGAGATAATTAATCTGCCACTTTTTCTACTTACTTTGCCAAGGAAAGACAAATCAAAAGAGATACACTCCGTCACTCACTTATGTGGACTGGGGGTAAAAATTGAAGATTATCGCGGTAGGGCGGGACCTCTGCAATGTTATCGTTGTCAGGGGTTCCACCATACCCAAGCAGGCTGCAATTATACCCCAAAATGTGTTCGTTGTGCGGGGGATCATCTCTCTTTTCAGTGCCCGCACAAAAATAAGGAAACTCCGCCTAAGTGCGCAAACTGTAATAAAGATCATACCTCAAACTTTAGGGGTATTGAAAAGTATCCAAAAAAGGCCATACCAACACCAAAAACATACTCAAGCAGAGTGGTTGAGAATAAGACTTTCGCACAGGCTCTTTCAACCGGCGTGTACTCAGATACCATCTGCGAAGCGAAAAAAGTCTTCTCTGATCTTGCGGAGCTTGTGGCTCTCCGGCTTTCTTCTTTCACAACAGATAAGACAGGTTCATGACAATGTTAAAGAAAACATAAATTCCGGAGACCATAATGGCCAATCACACCATTAGGCTGAATAACAACATTAAGATAGTATACTGGAACGCGTTTAGCGTTCTAAATAAGCTTAGGGACCTTCAAAAGTTTTTAATTATTCATGACATCGATATTGCCTTAATTACTGAGACACATGCCACACCATGTAAGAGAATTAACATTCAAAATTTCCACACGTATAGGTGTGATAGATTGAGTCATCGAGGTGGGGGAGTCGCAATTTATGTTCGCCGCTCTCTCCAATCCTGCTCGATACTGGAAGATCGCAACAACTCGCACGAATTGGTCACTGTCTCGATTGCTCTGCCCCTGTTTGGCATTGTGAATTTTAGTGCAGTTTACAACCCGCCTACTACAAGACTTACAGAGAGCATTCTCGCAAGTATGTGCCCCGATGATAACAATTTATCCTTGCTGGAGATTTAAACGCGAAGCACAAAGAATGGGGCTGCAAGCTCACCAACAAAAATGGCAAAGTGCTCTATCAGTTCCTTAACAACTATCCTGTCGCGTTGGAAGCCCCGGCGGAGTACACGTATAGACCAGCAAACCTGCAAAGAGCAGACTTGCTTGATTTACTCCTGACCAATACCTCCATTCCCATGACCATGGAAGTACTCCATGAAATGACATCTGATCACTTGCCTGTGCTCGTCACACTTGGAACTAGCAAGCCTAATGTGGTAAGATCACGGACTGGACCCTTTTCCACGACTACCTGCAAGCAAATCCTCCGACGTTTGACGGTCTTCAATCTAGAAGAGAAATAGATATAGCTATTGACAGCATTACAAGTTCTGTTACGAATGCCATCGATATTTCGTCCAGGGTTGTCAAGCAGGATGAAAATTCAGGCAGACTCCCGCACAAGACACGCGAATTAATCAAGGAACGCAACAGATTGAGGAAGCGCTGGCACCTCACCTGGTCACCTTCTGTCAAAAAGGAATTAAATAGGCTCAATAGGGTCATCAAAAAAGAAATTGATGATCATCATAACGTGAGTTGGGAAGATAAGATCCTGAGTTTGCACCCTCAGGATGGCTCGCTCTGGAAATTCACAAAAATGCTCAAAAGGAAACCATGCACTAACAGGCCAATTCGCACGGATACCAAAATTGCTATAACTAATGCGGACAAAGTGAACATACTTGCTGATCACTTAGAAGAACAGTTCAGGCCCAACAGAACACCTAGAAACGTCAATTTCGTTTATGAGATTAGTTACTTCGTCAGAGATTGGCTAAATGCCCCCTCCACACGAAACCAGGTACAATTTGCCTCGCCCCTCGAGGTCAAGAGCATTATACAAAGATTAAAAACGAAGAAAGCGCCAGGCCATGATGCGATCAACAACACTGCTATGAAAAAACTGCCATTAATTGCGTGATCAAGCTCACCAGCGTAATAAACGCGTGCTTAAGTCATAGCTACTTCCCGTCAAGATGGAAACATGCAAAAATCATCCTATTACCTAAGGCTGGAAAAGATGTCACAAGACCTGACGGGTACAGACCGATAAGCCTGCTCACCGGATTTAGTAAAATTTATGAACGAATTATTTTAAATAGGATGAGGCTTTACCTGCATATACTGCCACCCGAGCAATTTGGCTTCAGGAGAAGTCTCTCGACAACAAAGCAGTTAGTGCGACTTACAGAGTTTTGCGGCGATGCGCTGCATAAGAAGCAGAGTATAGCGATCCTCATGCTGGATGTGGCGAAAGCTTTCGACCGCGTCTGGCATGAGGGTCTGATTTATAAATTGATTAAATTCAACTTTGACAAAGAGCTTGTGCAGCTTATTGCTTCTTTCATTACCAACAGGACCTTTTCGGTTAGTATTGGAAGTGATACTAGCGAAATTAACGCCGGGGTCCCACAGGGTTCCATCTTAGGACCCATCCTTTATCTGATATACAGTAGACGTTCGTTTTTACGAACCTCTTTTTTACGAACACTCTCGATTTGACGAACTAGCGAATGGTCCCGAATACACTCCCATAGATGTAATGTAATTTTGCGCTCTTATTTACGAACTACAAATCAGGAAAATCTCTTTTTTGCGAACTCAGTTTTCATACTTCTGCGTGTTTCATTGGGACGAAGTGTGAAGGTCAAATAAAATCTCCAACTATTTTGAGGCAGCAAGTGCGAAACATTTGAAGAAGTACAGTAAGGAAGGAGGGGGCGGAGAAGAGGGGGAATTAGGAAGAGGGGGAATTGTTGTGGGAGGCTCTCAGAAGAGCATCGGCCAGATGTTGTTGGGTGGGGGTGAGACCATTTGTGTTAAAGGGGTTTGGGTTGCTTCTAAAACAGAGTTGTTGCTTTTTGTAATGTCATTAGTCATTTGATCTGGACAACTCAATCAGTGAAGTCTCGTTAGTCGAGAGGGAGATTGGGCTAGTTTTTGTTAAGTAAGATTCTTAGAGCTATGTCACAAATGAAGAAACGAATTTGTTTAGCGGTTGAAATAAAGAAAAAGATTTTAAAAGAAGTTGACGAAAAAATATTAAGCAAGACACAAATTGCTCAGAAATATGGAATTCCAAAAATAGTTTATCGACGATTTTAAAGGCAAGAGAGAAGATCTTTGGAGCTAAAAACGGAAACGATGAATGTGGACCCTCCTCTCGAAAATATTTTCGAGAATCAAAACACCCAAATTTGGAAAGGGCTTTGCTTGTTTGGTTTCGAAAGATGAGAAGCTTAAACATTCCAATTGATGGAAATGTACTTAAAGAACAAGCACACTTTTTTGCTTCCAAATTAAACATCAAAGATTTTAAAGCATCGGATGGTTGGTTACAGAAATTTAAATTTCGGAATGGTTTGAGTTTCCGGAAAGTGTGTGGTGAAAGTGCAGCAGTAGACACGTCATCAGCAAATGAATGGAAAGAAGAAAAGTTGAAATTGCTTCTTTCTGAATACGCTGCAGATGACGTTTTTAATGCGGACGAAACGGCTTTGTTTTTTAAGATTTTGCCAGAAAGAACATTAGCTTACAAAGGAGATAAATGTGTTGGAGGTAATAAAGCTAAAGAGAGACTTACAGTTTTGATTGCAGCCAACATGACTGGGTCACAAAAATTGCCTCTGCTCTTTATTGGAAAATATCTGAAACCAACGTGTTTCAAAAATGTTCAGAAGATTCCTCCTGCATATTATGCTAATAATAAGGCCTGGATGACTGGCAACATCTACGAAAAATGGTTGAGAGATTTAGATAACCGTTTTTCAGCAGAGAAGCGCAAAGTTCTCCTAATCGTGGACAATTGTACTGCACACATGGAAGTCACTGGGCTTCAGGCAATCCGTGTGGAATATCTCCCACCAAATGCAACTGCAGTTTTACAGCCAATGGATCAGGGGATAATCAATAGTTTCAAGCGAAAATATAAGAAAGTGCTCTTGCAAAGAGTAATCCTTGGCTTGGAAAGGGAACAACCTTATCAGATTGATATTCTTGGTGCAATGCATTTATCAATCAGTGCATGGAATGATGTTTTAGATGAAACAATTTCTAAAGCCTTTCGACATGCAGGTTTTATTAAAGAAACAGACGTAACTGAAGAAATCCATGACAATAGATCTCACGACGAAGATGAGGTTCTCATGCATGAACTTCGCCGTAGAAATCCACAGTTGCCAGAACTTTCATTCGAGGATTTTTTAAATGTGGATTCTAATGTCATCTGGACGGAGGAAATATCGGATCACGATATTATTAGCAGCATAATCAACGAGAATGAGAGACTTTCAGATCCAGAAGTAGAAGAAGAAAATGAAGTAACACCAAGACCGAATTTAAAACAAGCTGCTGAATACTTGTCAAAACTTAGACGATTTTTTGAGGCAAGTGATAATTGTGAAATGCTAACAAATATAGAGAAGATGGAGTCTTGCATTGTACAATCTGTTGTTTTAAAACAGACAAAGATAAGTGATTATTTTGTTGTTCAATGACTTAATAAAGATACGTTTTACAAATATTTTATATTTCTTGTTTGTTTAATAGAATGGATATCATTTATTAAGTAGTAATACTATTAAAAATAATTCCTAATACATAAATAAAAGCATGAAATAGTATCACTAACCTGTCTCGAAAACATTAAAATGTGAAATACTAACAATTTCCGATGCCTTTCTAAATTACGAACTCTCGATTTAACGAACTGTTTTCGTAGTCCCTACGAGTTCGTAAAAACGAGCGTCTACTGTATGTCACGGGTTTCCCGAGGCTGCCCATTGAGCAAAATTACTTCTTTGGTTGCTACGCAGACGACACTGCCTTGGCAGTTAAGTCTGCGAATGCTAACTTTGCCATCAAAAAGCTTCAGGATTTTATACCCATGGTTGAAAACTGGTGCACCTGCTGGCGCATCTCAGTTAATGCGCAGAAATCCAACCTTCTGATAATAAGAAGAAGAAACACCAAAACTCCAATCAAAAGGAAAGTTACTCTTTTCGGTGATGAGGTTCCCCTGGTAAAGACTGCAAAGTACCTCGGGGTGATATTTAATGACCGGTTACTGTGGAATGACCATGTTTCGAGTCTTAGGAGGAAAGCCTATGGAGCTTCAAATAGCCTTAAACCCTTGATTGGGAAATACTCAATATTGGACCTACGCAGGAAAAGGTTAGTTTATATTATGATCATTCGCCCCATCATCACATACGCCTCTCCTGCCTGGTCAACGGTTAAACACAAAGACATCAAAAGACTCCAAGTATTTCAGAATAACATCCTACGCCTGATTACGAATGCTTTCATCTATGTTAGCAATGCCTCACTGCATCATGACTTAAAGATTGAGACAATTGAAGAACATCTCCATAAGCTAAATCGGCAGTTTTTCAACAAGGCCGTGCTGTGCGAACACCTAAAGCAATTCAATACGTTTAGCTATAAAATGCTACCGGGGGATATTAATTTGCGGCCACTTGCGACTCACCTCAATCGAGACTCAAACTTCCCCACCTAATTCTCTTTAGTCTCATGTAACACTGGTAATTACCAAACTCACTGTATATATTTTACTATTATTAATGATGCACTAATTTTATTCTTATTTTCTGTAACTCTCTGTTCCTGCTGTATTGTATTCCGTGATAGTACGTTGCACACCCATGCTCGGCTGTCCATGATCGCTCTTGTTCTTGCGGCCGCGATGTTGGGCTCTTTTCCATACCTTCCTCATTACCCGTCCAAATTTGATGATCGACTTACGTGAAGTTGCCTGACGGCAAAATTTGAATGAGCCGGACAAGCGGCCCTCTGGGCGGCATCTCGGCCATATCTACTTAGTTAGTTAGTTTCTCAAATACTTATCGCTGAAGTCATGGCGGAGAGCCTTGAAAAAGTTTTCGAGAAACATGAAGAAATCGGTCCTTTTGACTATACTATCAATAACGAAGTCGAAGAAATTAAAATTAAAAGCAACAGAGATTATGTAAAATTTACCTTCCCCTAAGAAATCCTCAGGAAGCTAAAGTATAAAAAAGCCAGAGGCTTTGACAACATAAGTAATGAAGCCCTTAAAGTTCTACCGAAAACTGTATAATTCTACTGTGCAATTTAATTAATTCATGTATTAGGCTCTCTTATTTTCCGAAAAAATGGAAACGTTCAATTCTAACAATGATCCCGAAACCAGGCAAAAATCCAAAAGAAGTATCCAGCTATCGACCTATCAGCCTTCTACCCGCTTTCAGCAAAGTGTTTGAACGCGTAATTGCATCAAGACTCCAAATTTTCACTGACAAATTAATTGATACAGACGATCAGCAGTTCGGGTTTAAAAAAACTCATTCAACATCGCATCAAATTCTTAATCTCATAGAATTCATTGCCGTAGAATTTCAGAAGAAAAACGGAGTTGCCGCATGCTACCTCGACTTCGAAAAGGCCGTCAATCGAGTGTGGCATGCTGGATTAATATGCAAGTTATCGAAATTAAACCCTCCTTCAAGTTTCTTAAATCTCATGATTTCCTATTTAGAAGATCGTACCTTCCAAGTCCGCTGTGGTGATGCTTTGTCCACACATAAAAATATTCATAGAGGACTACCTCAAGGTTCCGTCATCTCTCCAGCAAACTTTAATCTATATGCAAGTGACATGCCCAAGCCGCAAAATGCAAAAATCCTTAAATATGCCGATGATACGGTAATACTTACTAATTCCTTAAACCCGCAACATGCAATAGACAAACTGAATAGCCAAATTAAAATAATAGAAAAATGGTGCACCAGATGGAAAATCAATCTTAATCCCACCAAATGCTGTATAGTTATGTACAGAAGATATAAGAAAAACTACCCTCTGGATATCAATATAAAAATTCATGATACTCTTATCCCTTCGGCCAATTCGTACAAATATCTTGGAGTGTATATTGATGCACAGCTCACTTTCAAAGAACACATCAGTTATATCACCAACAAAGCTAATGCAGCTTTTATGGCTCTTTACCCGCTTCTAGGGAAAAATTCTAAATTAAATCTGAATACTAAACGCAATCTTTACCTGATGCTTATTCGACCAATTCTCTTATACGCAGTCCCCACTTGGGCCACGGCTTGCAAAACCCATAGAAAGAAACTTAGCTATCTACAGAATAAAATTCTACGCTCAATAACCTCAGCACCCTGGTTTATTAGAAATATCCAGCTGTATCAAGACCTGAAGATTCCTGAAATACAAGAACAGATCTTAATAATTTCGCACAAATTCTTTATCCAAGTTCAGAATTCACCATATAATGCTATTAAAAATCTCGCAAACTATGATCCAACAGAAGAAAATCTGGTTAAGCGACCACGTTCTATTCATCACAACTCAAAGTGGTGAAAGTGTACATATTGTAAATAGTACCCAGTATTTAATTGCATTTCATATACTCAAGAATTCGTGATATGATTAACTATTTTTGTGTTGAGTTTTAAGTGTATTTTTATTATCTGGCAAAGCCAAATTACGGACTTTGTGAAGAGTAATTTGAAATAGCCTTATGGACTATTATTTTTCGTCTTGAAATCGCTTAACAGATTATCCTGCAACATGATTGGTCCATGTGACCCCCAAGCCCAAAAAAGGAATAATCAAATTCTATCTAATTAAACAAGAATTACGTAGCATAAAACTCACCTCTCCATAGTTATTAGATCATTATTATGTAGTAGATTGCAATACTATAGGCCTACAAGAGTTATTTACTCTTAAATTAATAAAACTTTGAGTAATACAGCAGTATTTATCAACGAACCAGAACGCGACCTCAGGTTACGTGATTTGATTCTGACTTACTCTCCGTATCTCATGTTCATTTCAGTCACTCAATTCCTCACTGCAAATAGCACGCACCCAGCACCTGCTCAAAAATTTTTCGAATGTTTCTACATCTACAAAAGTATATCAATTTATAATTTCATGACTGCCTTCCTGTATGACTTTGCCACATAGACCATTCTTTCGCCTAAGGGCGCGGTGCTAAGCACCTCTGATTTGTCTAAACAAAAGTGAGCGGCCTCCGGCCTTACTTGATATATAGGTTAAAACTCATTAGTAGTTGACACCTTGAACCGAAAGTACTATCTTGATCTTGATTTCTCAAATACTTTTGTCTTGAAAATAAATAACTTGAAAATAAATAAAAATAATAAGGAAAAATGAAAATATTTCATAGTCGTATAAGTTTTGTAAAACATTATATAGCCGCTTGTAATTTTGTTTTAGACCGAATGTATAGTATGAGATGCCAGTTTCATAGAATAGGTTTAGGAAGGAAGCTAGACCGGTCCACTAACAGTGACGTAGTAACTCAGCGCGCAGGCCTTATCTATCTCGACGGTGACGCCTGTAACCAGGTCCCCCTCCTCCCTCCCTCCTCTGAAGAACGCGTATCAGAAAAGATATTTTGATCTCTTCCCTACGTATTCTTCGCTCCTGACGTATGCAAAACGCGATTATCAAGGTTCAAGGAAACTCCACCTTTTACTTATCTGGTCAAAATTTTATGATGACTGCCCCTATTCTGGCCCTTATTTTGGGCGCAAAATTAAGACGTTCTGAGTTTTTATCTTTTTTGTCTCAGTGCGAAGGCATTTATTTCAAGTCATTCGGCTTATCAAAATTTTTACCCTATTTGACAATCCCCTCTATTTGATGATCTAAATTTCTGTGATGATGTGGAGGTAAAGGCGTAATTACCTGTGAACTCCGTAGCTTGCACTTCCTTGATCCTTGATGTGCTGGTATTGACCACGTGTACTCGTGAGACGTCCGCCCTTCGTGCTGAGTTTGGTCACAATGCCTAATCTTGGATCTTGGATCATGAGGATAATGACTGTCACTAATTTCCAGGACTCCACCTATGTCTCAATTAAGCAGCATTTCTCGGGGACCATCCAAGTACTGACCCCGAGAAATACTGCTTAATTGAGACTTAGGTGAAATCGTGGAAAATAAGTGAAAATTAGTTAAAATAAGTTGAAACATGCTGTATTTTCTTCCATTCAGAGTTGGGAATTTAAAGTAATCAGATTCTTCTGCAAATTTTATTAGAGGCATCGCTGCTTGAAATCCCAGGACAAATTTCTCTGCCGCGGATTTTGCTGTGCGAATTTCCTGGATATGGTTAATGATGTTTCTTAGAACGTTATTAATTTTTTGTATCTTGTAGCCAGGAAACTGCTTTATTTAAATCTTCTGGTAGGGGTTGGAGTAGTTTCTTAGCTTTATAGCTTGATTTCATCGGTTTTCTGTTTTCTGCTGTGCTAGTGGAAGGCAGTTGCGGGAAATCTTGTTTAGCGGTGAAGGTAGGGATTTTTTGCTGAGTAGGTTTTCCTTTCAAAGCGTTTTATATTTTATAATCCTCCGGATAACTCACTTAGTGCTAATATTCTCAAGGACATTCTTCCAGATCAGAAGCCGGTCAATCTTGCCGGGGATCTCAACTCAAAACACTCAGACTGGAGGTGTTGCCGCTCGAATAAAATGGAAGAATTCTTGGCATATTTATCCTAAAATATCCGGTCTCCACCTATACCCGAGATGACTTCATATATTTTCTATATCTTCAAGGAAAGCAGACATTTTGAACCTTCCCGTAAACAATACAACTATTCCGATGAAGCTCGAGGTCAAGCAAGAACTCACTTCAGATCTTGTACCCATTTTAATTACACTCGGTAAGTAAAGAAGTCTGGCCACAAAACTGTCATAGATTGGAGATTTATTCCATGATATTCTTCGTACAGACCCGCCGGATATTAGTACTCTAAAAATTAAATATTGAAAATACCTTGTCGATCTCAAAGTAATTAAGTTTGCCTTTCCTGTAAATGATTCTTTTTCCTACTTTTTCTTAAGCAATAATTTCGAGTTTTTTTTTAAAACAAAGATTACATAAACTCCTTCCACACCATGTTATAAAAAATGAGCAAGACTTACAATCACTTATTGAGCGATTACTGAATTATTAGATAAATAATTCCATTAGAACCGAGACTAGTTCTTATGTGTCTGCGACTGAGTGCGCTTTAAAGTAGAACATTATGAAGTCCATATCATAGTTTTAGGTGTTCGAAGTTTCATATTGGTTATATGTTCGATGCTTTTTTCGATTTCAGCTTTCAGGAAGAACGTGCGGCCACTGAATGCGACAGCAAAAGCCTCTGCAAAGCAGTTAGCAGTATTGTTTATGCTACTAATTACACTGTAAAAAATTTTAGTCCAACGTTACACCATTTAATGGTTCAAAATCAAAGATAGTACCAAAACATGGTTCACTTGATTTTACGTTTCACTGATATTTGGTGAAACGATCCAACTAGGTAAACGTTTCACTATTTTTAAGGAATACTTTGCAGCCAATCAAACCGAAGCATTCAGCGCATGCCTGGTCTTCCCGTGATTCCATCTTTAGAAAGTTTAATGGCGGCTGTTTGAATCTGTTAACGGATAGTCGGTTGTGTATTCGATAATTACAAGGTACGTATATTTTTGGTTTGTTTCCTTTTTGATTTATGTAT
>KK116918.1:195332-227468 GCA_000611955.2 Stegodyphus mimosarum
GCATATTTTAAATAGTAATATTGAAAATACAAGTTTAGCCTTAGAAAAGCAGTAAAATTAAAAATAGAAGTTAGAATGCACATTTTAACAAGAAAAATTTTAAACACAAATTTAGAATATATATTTAAATAGTAAAATTGAAAATAAATAAATAAGTGGAGGCATATTTTTAGCAGTCATACGGAAAATACAAATTTTAAGTTGTAAAATTGAAAATAGGAGTTCAGAATACATGTTTAAATTAAAAACATGAAAATAGGAGTTAAGAATGCATGCTTAAATTAAAAAGAAAGAAACGTTTGAAAATACTCAAGTACATGGAGGCATATTTTAAGCAGTAATATTGAAAATGCAAGTTTTAAGTTGTAAAACTGAAAACAGAAGTTCAGAATACATATTTACATTAAAAAAAGGTAAAGAAATGCTGGAAATTTAGTAAAGTTTACAAAATTACGGTACATTTACAAAGAAATCCTATACTCTGCCCAGTTTATGTCCCTTACAACTTCTAGAAATGTGTTAAATACATCAATATTTTGCTGCTTGCAAGATTTAGTGAAAATACAGACAGGTTTGCCGAAATGGAGTATTCTAGAATTCGCTGGGTTACCAGAAAAAAACCGTCCGAAAAGTGCGCCAAGCTGAAAATCGCCGATGGAGTCCTATACTCAAGCTGTACCTGAAGTCTTGTTGTTCAAAACTAAATTTATGGTTTAATTTTTCTCTAGATGAAAATCTTGGTACAGTGTCAATCATCATTGAAAGTGCTAGAAATTTCAGATTATGGTCAGCTTACTGTTATTAACTACGCTTAATATCCAAGTTTTTTTATCTCTGCAAAAATGTGCTGATGATTTCAAAGAGTATGTTGATTATGAAAACTTTCCCTGGGGATCCCAGCAAAATTGAAAGTTATTGATTAACATTATAAAACTGCATTTGGAATATTTTGTTGAAGTAGCAAGTTTTTTTATTGCTTTGTGAAAAGTTTTGTTTATTAAATCTGATTGTTTGATTAAAACCATGGCCCAAATGCGCTTTAGCCCACTGCTTGGCGGCGGTTGTTTTTGAATGAGCAATAAACGCGCCAACATGGGTAACTCCGAATATCCGCGAACATGGCTGACTGGGTATTTTGAAGCTACGGAAACTGTAGTTTTCGCGCATGCGTATTTCCTATTTTATAAAGAACGGTTTTATTGGTAATGTGAGATGACGTAGCGGTTTATTCGAAATTCTTACGTGTTAATTTAAGTAGTTATTTCAGTTGTCGTTGTATTCTTTGAATGCGGTGTTTTTGTGTTGAGTGTTTGCTATTTTCGTACCTTCTATTTCGCTAAATACCGAGTCGGTATGGATTTAGCTGTGATGCTGAGAGAGGTGAGTGAATGTACATGTACATTTATTACTTTATTGGAAGTGCAAGTTGCTTAATTTTTATATTTTGTTGCCTTTTATTGAAATAATTTGGCTCAGCTGAAGAACAGAACGCTGGTATCGTTTGCAATTTATTTTATTTTGTTGATTTGTGCACATTGCCTACATTGTGCAATTCGCTGATGTTTTTTTTAAGTTAAAACGGAACGCTGTGCACATGGCATTTTCTTGTAATTTATTTTCGTTATTTTAGCTTATTTTGTTGATTTGTGTACGTTGCCTACATTGTGCAATTCGCTGAAGTTTTTTTTAAGTTTAAAAGGAACGCTGTGCACATGGCATTTTCTTGTAATTTATTTTCGTTATTTTAGCTTATTTTGTTCATTTGTGCACGTTGCGTACATTGTGCAATTCGCTGAAGTTTTTTTTAAGTTTAAAAGGAACGCTGTGCACATGGCATTTTCTTGTAATTTATTTTCGTTATTCTAGCTTATTTTGTTTATTTGTGTACGTTGCCTACATTGTGCAATTCTCAGATTTTTTTTTTAAGTTAAAACGGAACGGTGTGTACATGGTATCGTTTGTAATTTTAATGCCCTTTTAAAAAAAATTCCTTCTTTCTGGGATGCCATTTTGGTTACGTTTTCGCGGAGCGTGTCGGGAAGGTTATGTAACGGCATAAAATGTGTAAGTATTACAACATAAAATGTAAATAATTAATTTAAAGGTAACTGACAAATATTTTAATGATCGTAATGTTCGTTTTGCATATTATTTTATTATATTTTTGTGGCAACAGTTTCCATACTAATTTATGGTTTAGAATTCTATGTTTTGTTTACAATAGGTTTTCGCGGAGCGTGTCGGGAAGGTTGCAATTGCAAAGACGTTTCGCAGAAACGCGCCGAATTGGCGATTTTCAAAACATCGCCAAGCAGTGGGCTAAAGCGCATTTTCACCAAAACCATTTTGAAATATTATCTAAACTTTCCTTCTTACGAGAAGAATTTTTTGATAAAGATGCGTTGAATTATTGTTATTTAGCCACATTTTTAAATATTCTGTTCGAAAGCATGCTTATTTGGCCAAACTTGGTATTTAAAAATTTTGTTTTTCTATATTTCATATAATAATATATATTGAACTTGAACAGTTGTGTTTATTATGCATACTGTTATGAATGCTCACCAAGCTAGTACAAAAATGCCAGCAATTTATAGATTTTGTTCTAGGTACTCATTCAACTTAGCATCAAACTGCCACAAATGTTGGAATTTAAGAAATTCTGTACATTTTCTCTGCCAAACTGGGAGTAAATTTCTGTTTTACTTATCATTCAAAATGTATCTTAATTTGTGCTTTTACAGATACATTGTTAATTTGTTGAATTTCTCAAGATCAAGAAAGATTTTGCCAAACTGGTAGTATTTTTAATAGCTGAAATGATAAAAATAATTATCTCTTAACCCCTCTTATAATCCTGCAAATTCATGTTTTGTAGTTTGAGGTGGAACGCAAATGAATTTTGACTATGTTTTCTGATTTTCAGAAATAACTTTGCATTAAGAATTTAATTAATATCATGCATTTAAAATATTAGCAAATAAGAGACTTTTTTTTTCTGAAGTAGTTAAGATGTGCTATTGAAATTGTATTTATTTGTGTTTAAATCTGCAAAACGAAGTTCGATTGTTTAAAAATATAATTGATTATTTCTAACCAGTTAGAATATTAGCTAAGTGTTATTTCTTCATATGCCATTTCGTTAGTGGTAAATATGGCAGAATATTAGAGTAATTGATATTGTTTATTTTTTATTTGGTATCAATAATTCATAACTTCTTTTATAATTGCATTAACTTCTTTTATAATTGGAGAGCATAACACAAAGATTTAATTTAAGTACTTTTTTTTAACTGTGCAGTATAATTTATTGTTGTCAAGGGTAACAAATATTGCTAAATACGGTTAACGTCATTTAGAAGGCATTATATTAGTGTCTGTGAGAAAAAAGCCTGTTATATAGGAAATAAATGAAGATAATTGTGCAAAACTGATGCTGTGGAATTTCCTTGAAAATTTTTTCAAGTTAATTTTTGGTTTATATAATCTAAACCTTATTTTTTATTTGAATAGTTTAAACTTTTCGCTTAATTTTACTTGTGAAGTCATCCGAAATAACATTTTGTTTCGAAGACATCCATTTTTTTTTAATTCAAATAATATGCAGAGGACTATTTGTACTTTACCTTTTTTGTAGTTATTTTAGGTAACTTTTAAGTGCTTATATATAAATACAATAAAAACGTTTGATAAATTTAAAATAAATGTATATGCTTATAATTATTTTGATGTAAATATTAATATTCTTTCAAGATGACAGTAATAAAGGTAAACTCAATTTTCAGTTTAAATTCTCAGAATATAAGTCTCTGATTTGTATCAGTAACTGTACATGTAATTGCTTCATTTTTTTAATTATTTCAAATTGCTGAAATATTCAAAATATTCAGTTTTTAAACTGTTATATTTTAAAAATATATTACTACAAAAAGTTGTGTTTCTGAAAATTTCCACTTTCTTAGCTAGCAGTGCTTTTTGCAATCATATCATTGTATCGAGGGATCCCAATCGCCTCCAGGCGGGCAAGTGGCCCCAAGGTGGGCATGGAAATTTTATAGGGAGTCGATGAAGATCTGGACATTGACAGCCGAATTTGCAGTGGCAATTAAGCAGCATAGTTAAGATTCTTATTGATTCCAGAAGTGCAGGTACGTATATGCTTTATTTCAGATTTTAAATGTCATACAAGAATAATATCCCAAAATAAAAGTTGTTACCAAACCAACATTGCCTTTTCCGTCTTCTAACCTAGTATAAGTAGATTTGAGTCAAGTCAGCAATTTACTATGGGAAGAAAGAAACAGGTTGAATATTTGTAATGGAAGTGATTTGAGAATTGAGCAATTTTATGCCAAATGCTAAAAGAATTACATGAATGCACAGATCACATTAATTATTCATACTTCTGTGTAATTAAAATTGAAGTTTTGTACAGTTAAAATCCGTGATTTTGTTTCTGGCAACTTGTTTATATTTGTAAAATTAAAAATAAAGATTAAAAAAACATAAATCCAATAAACCATTTTTTTTTAATTTTTTTCAAAATTTTAGTTTGCTCTGTCATTTATTTGCAATTATTTGTATTTTGATTATGCTGCATTACAGAGAAAAATGTAAGGGGTT
Organism: Stegodyphus mimosarum; assembly: GCA_000611955.2. Taxonomy (NCBI): domain Eukaryota; kingdom Metazoa; phylum Arthropoda; class Arachnida; order Araneae; family Eresidae; genus Stegodyphus; species Stegodyphus mimosarum. The sequence continues at coordinate 199,956 of KK116918.1, forward strand.
CGATGAAGAAAACCTTTTCCTAAAGTTCTTTTAAAAGGGGTTTATGTAAGAAAAAACTTGAGAATCCATGCTTTACATAAGAAAAATTTTCCAAAATCTAGCTTCTCTATTTTTACCTTTACTAAGTGGTATTATTCTTATTTTTAAATGTAATGTCATATAACATAATTTTCAAAAACTTTTTGGTATTTTCTGATTATTCATCCCCATTAAAAAGTCACAAATTGATTGCTGACTGGAGAGAGATATTTGTTTGGATATCCTTATTTCTAGTTAAAAAATGCTGCTTTCATAATTTCTTTTCTTTTTCCATATAAGACATGCAGTCTTCTTGGTTTTTTCCACTCTTCTTTTCACGGACACAGCGATCTGCTTTCACTGAGGGAAGCAGCAGAGAATTCCAGAAACTTAGCATTAAACTTAGCATGAAAAAAAAGGCACATGATGCCTTTAAACAAGTCTTATTGCACTGTATGTGTGTAGGAAGTTAAGTCTGAGATTTCGCCGATGAAAACTGCAATATGCTATTCACCACTATACTGAAACACAGAAATTCCCATAGAAGGGATCATAATCTGCCGTCGTACTGGTGAAATGCCTGGAAAGCCATTTGGGGTTGCTATGGGCACAACTAAATTGCCACATAAATATATTTGGGTAATATTGGTAGGTTTATAATAGTAAAATAAACACTTTGGTGCTGGTATAATAATGTAATTCAGCTAATTTTCTTAATGTTTTGTATTTTTTAATGTTTAATGTTGTATAATTCTTATAATTGTGTATTTTTTACTAAATATACCTTTAGATATGTAGGCATATTAATATACATTATATATTAGATTTTTTTAAATACCGGTGGAATGTGTGCTCTACCAGCAGCAACACATTTCAACATAAATATTTTTTTTCGGCATGATGCAATGCCTCATCAGTACATTTTTGTGCTTCTTTGCTGGGTTCGGGGATAGTCTTAATACCTCCTTTTTTAAAAAATAAAATCCTCAATATCTCAAAGTATTGATGTTCGGCCAGCCATATATTTGATATTTAGCCCCAGTATTTGACAAAAATTGTTTTTAATGCATCTACCTTTTTTATTGTGGTTTTGTTTCTTCTATACTTTTCATTAGAAACTAAAAGTAAAACTAACATATTACTACCCGTAATGATATGGTTGATACTGTTTAACACTGGCATTTCAACCCAGGTTTGAATCTATGCAAACGCACTGCCTGCATGTTTAGTTTCCTCCATGTGTAACATGAATGCAACCCCATGTACATACCCCTAGTCAGATAGCAATCGAGTGGCTTGCTGCATCCAAATAACCTATCAAAATGAATATTTAAGTTTTTATTAATTAAATTTAATATATTATGGATGCTTTATGTTATTTTTTTATATATTGCAATGATATTATATATTTGTTGTAACTTATACACTAAAACACAGAAACATCAGTCAGTATAACCTAGTAATACTAATAGTAACATCAGTCATGATACGAGGGTGAGAATTATGAAAGAAAAAATAAATATAAAATTAATGTATTCAAATGTATTAAAATTAATAGTTTAGATAATGCAGGTTGCTATGTAGCTGTGTATTAACGCTTCTTTTTTTAGGTTCCCAATGATGTTGAAATAGAACTACAAACAGTATCTAAAAAGATGTCTTCTTTCAATCACTGGTATAGAATGACAGACACTGTACTCAACAAGATTTCCTCGATATCCATGTAATTTCAGAATGTGTTGTGACTTCTCTCCATTGTCTACGCGAAACCTAAGAATAAGCTTATGAAATCCATCCTTGTCTCAATTGTCTGACAGTAACATTAGAGTAAGCTTATGAAATTCATCCTGGCAAAAGAGTGCATTCACCAAATGGTGCGTTATGAGGTACACCGTCGCTGAGCTTGATACAATGTGCTTGTCAGATCACTGTGCCCACAAATTACCACCCGTTGCATTTCCGATACAACCAACAGTATGAAAAATCACTGATCTAATGTTGAGTACCATGCATTCTTTGTGTCTCTCTTCTAATGATTATGAACTGCTAGAAGTGTTTAAGTATATGAGACTACCATTAAATTGTTAAATAAAAAATTCTAAATTTGGGTTTCATGGTATTGTTAAATATCCTTTCGAAATTTTCACAAATGTATTAAAATGACTGCTACATACACTTGTGCTTTCTGAGATTTATTGGTTTAAATACTCCAGGATATGAAACTGTAAAATGCTTTTTGTCGATATTATAAGTAATGGTAAATATTCCCCCATGCATGCTTTACAAGTACATTTTTCTTATTTATTTCATACAATTAAAGTTTTCAAGTTAGAAGAATGTTACTGATGTATGTCCTGTTTCTATATAAGCATAATAATGTATGCTAAATATTCAGAAGTACTTGTTATTAAATTCTGAAAAATAATGATTAAAATATTTATAAAATATACGTAACCATTCGACAGGTTTTATGAGTAGTTTCATTTTAAATTTCTTAAACAGAATATAAGTGATATAATTTATTAAATTATGCTTACATGTATGTCTGTGCAAAATTCAGCATAAAATATTTCTTAATGAATTACTTTTCTTACGTAGCAGTTGCAGAAAATTTGTCTATGTGGATTTAAATGTGTTCTTCATTAAAGCTTTGCCATCTTAAGTTATGTTTTTCCTCTGACTTATTTTACATGAAATGTTGACGTTTCTATATAACATGCTACCAAGAGATATGTTTAATCTGCAGAAAAATGGAATTTACTTTTGAATTTATTGAACAATATTAATAGCTTTGGAAAATTTTCTTTATTGTATAGGTACATAAGTATTATAATTTATCATGCTTCATAATATATTTTAACATATTGTAAATAAAAAATTACCATAAAGTAAAACTTGTTTTTGTGTGAGGAGGGGACATGGGAAACCTTACAGATTCTAGCAAACACTTCTGGTCTCCAAATTTTAAAGGTAAGTGTCATGGCATGTGAATGAAAATAAGAATTATGCATGGAATAATTTTTCTTTATATAGTATAATAGTAATTAGTTGAATAGCTGTTAATTACACATTACACACAATGTATAATATCAATTTTGTTATGAGAAAGCAATTTCTGTTGTAAATTTAAATACTAGAGACCTTGAATCTCAAAGCTAATGCAATTTAATTTACAAGTGAAGGCATATCAAACATGAATTTTTAAAATTCAGCTCTTGCAATGAGCAGTTACATTTTAACTTATTCCTATTGGTGTGTAAGGCATTTAATTTTGTAAAAATATATTTTTATATACATGCTAATATATTGCAAATGTGTATTTTAATGATATATATTTTATACTTTCATTCTCTCAAAACTGAATCAATCTTATGCAAGTAAATCTGCTGTTCTAGCCAAATTTTCAATAATTATTGCTATAGATATGCTGATTTGCATAAGAAATTTCTAAATATCTTAGCCACAGCAGTAATGAATTAAAAAAAGTACCAGGAGAAGGGTGCCATAGCAGTAATTGAATAAAAAAATACCAGAAAAATGGATAATAGAAAATTTTATGACTGAACTCTCAAATAACTTCCTATAATTTACAGTTAATGGTAAACATAATTATAATTAAGGGTTTAAAGTATTCTCAATCCATATTGTAATATAGCCCATTTAACGCATTTCTAATTTATGGTTCAACATTCCCCATCCTTGCTTTAACATATTGCCAATTCTTGGTTCAACCTATTACCAAATAATAGTTCAGCCAAAGCACCAAATAATGCCAATTCTTGGTTCAACTTATTACCAAATAATGGTTCAACCTATTACCAAATAAAGGTTCAGCCAAAGCACCAAATAATGGTTCAGTGTTTTACCATCTTTTGGTTGCAACTTTTTCAGTACCATAGTTTGGTGAAACTTTGAACCAAATTTTTAACAGTGTACGCTGCCATCTTTTTCAAGACTGCGAAGTGGATAATTATTGCACTATATCCCAACTGCTTTTCCCCATCTTCATTTACTTGGAGTATATGTCTTATTGCAGAAGTGCAGTGAACAAATACGCATGTTAACAGCAACTTCCTAGAGTAGTGGTTCTCAAACTTTTTGTCCCCATGTACCACTTTCACTATTCCTAGATCATTCCCCTCCTTTCATAAACTTGGGAAGTACATACATAGATTAATTTACATTTAGATTGTTTTCAAAGGCCCACCAGCGGCCGAGCGGTAAAGACGCTGAACACTGGTAGTTCGGTCCAAGGTTCGAATCCCGCGAACGGGTTGGCTGCATGGGCGTTTTCGTGGTTTTCCCCATGTGTAAGGTGTATACGAGCCAGTTTCCCTTAGAAAGTCCTCCACGAAGGCATCCCTCCCCTTAGGCAGATAGCCCTCGTGTGCTTTGCCATAATTGAATACCTTAGCTCATTTTCAAACAGTTTTATGAATTAAAAACTAAAAGTGCAGAAAATGTTGGTAGACATAAAAAATTAAAAGTATTTTTTATATTCATAAAGTAAAACTAAATACCTAACAGCTAAATGAAAGGCTGATCGAATTTTTCTGAAACTTTGAAATCGACTCTCAGGGGCTTTGCCTTGATTGTAAAACCCTGATCTTGAGGAAGGTTGTCAGTTAAAAGAAGAAACTGGTGAAGGATTAACTGACCCACACCGTCCCCAACACTATTTACATTACTTGCGAAGTCTTTTCGTCACTCAAAGATTATTTCGGACGCTTAACTTTACGAACATCTGATGAAGTTTTGATCTGAATGAAGATGATTCGGTAGATGAGGTTTTGATGTGAATGAAGATGATTCGATGTGGTGAAGTTTTGATCTGAATGAATGAAGATGATTCGATCTTAGGAAGTTTTGATGTGAGGGAAGATGAATTGATCCGACGAAGTTTTAATCTGAATGAAGATGATTCGATATGATGAAGTTTTGATCTAAATGAATCCTGATCTGAAGCTTTGCTTATGCAAAGCAAGCAGGCTACTGAATATCAACAGGTTCTTTGTATTATCGAGGCCTTGGTGTGGCCAGCTCCTCAACGTTTGGGCAACTATTATGAGCGTTTCTTTCTTCAAAGCTATTCCTAGTTAGATGAGGAAAGATATTTTGAGTATTTCTTTAACCCTTTGACGGTTATGGAAATGAGCAGTTTTCGTTTACTTAATTCGCACAGCATTAGGAGTAAATAGTAGTCGAAAGTGGCAGCTGTTTTCCCCCGCCGTTCTTCCGAAAATGTCACCTTTCTCTGGCGATGCCGTAGATAGCTCGCAATTTAAAAATTTCTTAAAAGTATTTGTAGTACATAAATAACAGGTTTTTACGTACTTTAAAATAATTATTAAACAGTAAATTATAAATGATTATAACCAATTATATAAATAATAATAGTTAATTATAAATATAAGACAAATATTAAATTGAAAGGACTAAATAAATACAACTAATGTAAAACTTTATGAAGCACAGTATAAATACAGTAATTACCTAAAAATCTTTTTGTGTGTGATATACTTTAAAACATGGAATTGCACATAATGGGGCATTACAGTCTTTGCAATACGTACGTGTTTCACAGCGAATTCTTTTTCCATTAGCATCATTTTTGCTGCAACATACCACACATCGTCTAGTAGGTTCTTTCTTTTTTTCTGTAGGTGGAATATAATCAGGAAAGTGGCGTGCTGACAATCTTAAAGTATTCGAAACTGTTTCAGCAGGTTTTGATTTCAAATGTCTATGAGTGTGATATTTCTCAACAATTCTTTCAGCTAGTTCAATTCTGAATTCCAAATTTGATTTTTTATTCCCCTTTTTTTTCCACAGCTGAAAAGCATTAAAAATTGTTATGTCCAATAAATAACGAAATATTTTCTTGTAATATTTCCTTTGTCGAGATCGGGTTACATCATAGTATCCAATTTGTTGATCCATGCGATCTACGCCGCCCATCGTATTATTATAATCTAAAGCAATCTTAGGCTTCTCTATTTCCGCATTTTTCAATTTATTTGGAACTTTTACGATTTCAGGATTATGAATTGAGCTTATAAAATGAACATATTTTTTATCTCTCCATCGCATGATCATCATCTTACCTCTTTGATAGGCAAGTAAGTCTCCCTTTTTAAGCTTTTTTGTTTTCAGTTCCTTTGGTAGATCTTTTCTGTTAGGTTTTAATGTTTCAAAAAAATCAGTTTTAGATTTCAATACCATTTCCCCTAACTCGGGAGAGTTGTAGTAATTATCCATAGTAAGGCAGTATCCTTTGTTTAATAGCGGCTTAGACAATGTCGAAACTACCTGAGTAGAAAACGAACATTCTTTATTTTCTTCAGATGTATCTGCGCCTTTACAGACATAAATTATAATAGACCACACATATCCACTATGAGATTCACATAACATAAACATCTTGATACCAAATCTGGCCCTTTTAAGAGGTAAGTATTGGGTCCAAGAAAGTCTCCCTTTATACAGCAATAGACTTTCATCAATACATATGTCTTGTTCGGGTGTATAAACTTCCGAAAATTTTTTCTGTAAGTATTTTAAAACGGTACATATTTTTTTTAGTTTTGGCTGAGGATGAGAAGAATCAGTGCTTTCATTCCTATCAAAATGAATAAATTGCATAATAAGGTCAAACCTTCTCGAACTCATGATGTTAGAAAAACTAGGAGTTTCAATTAACTTTCTTTTTGACCAATACATTCTTACAGTTGGTTTCGTAATTATTCCTTGCAAAATTAATATTGCAAAAAATACTCTCAATTCATTTGAATTAGTTTCACTCCAATGATGAGTTCTGGAATGTTCTTTGCTCTTAAATTTATTTAAATTTTCAGCAGCAAAAATGTTGGTTTCCGTAACAATATGATTTATAATCTCATCAGTAAAAAACAGCTCAAAATACTCTAGTGGATCAGAAATATTTGTCACGCAAGCTTTCATGCCTACATCACCAGTAAAACTAAATCGGCTAGGAGCGTGAGAACTTGAATCAATTATACACCACTGTCGAACACTCGAAAAATCTTCCTCATCGCTTGAATCGTCTTCTGAGCTTGAAATACTGTGAACAAAGTCTTCATCAGATTCAAAACTTGATAAGCTTTCTGTATCACAATCATAATCATCATCATAACTATCTAACTTTCGCTTTTGAGCCATTTTACTGTACAAACACCCTAAAAACCGCGCCAAAATACGTATAAAATGAACAAGGTCAAAAAAAAATCCACCTTCATTATGCAAAGAAATTCATGGAACTCGTACTGCCATCTGTAGACAGTAAAACTAACTAAATTTCGCGAGTAGCATTCGTTTGAAACACAATCAGTGCAGAATAATAATGGTGAACGAAGTCAGCTCGTCAGCGCGCATTGGGGAAAAATTTCACTACGCGAGTTACTAACCATTTCGGTCAAAATCTTGCTCCCGAGCGGGACTCGTTTGCGTACATTATGAAGCACGATTCGATTGCGAGCTGAACTCGTTCATAACCATCAAAGGGTTAACTTCCATAGCTTTAGAGTCAAGTTTGTAATGCATCACGCTCCCAAATGAGCTTTGACAGATATTTTTAGGATTTCACTGCTTATTTGGGTCCCGACTACTTCCATACACTATCTTTAGATGTTATTTGCATGGATTCGTTTTAAATCACGCCAGCGACTGTTCATGCAACGATTTTACTGATTTTACAGCAGCAATGTAAAACATCCCTGAATGTGGCTGAGTTATATCTACTATTCTTCTAGTTTTTGCATTAGGTGAGTTTCTGGTTATATTGACAGTAAGTATTATTTTTGTGGCTTTCATATCGCACATGTGACCATGAAACCTTCATGTCGTCAAGTGACCTATAATGTGCTGGTGCTCTTTGAAGTTTACTCAAAGAGGCGAATTACTATCACTACCTCTCTCATGAGCAAGCTACCAGAACATATGCAAGGTTACCAGGACACAAATCATGCAATGAGAGTTAAATTGCTCAGATCTCGGACATTGGAAAGCGCCGTTTTGGATTGGACTTGCATGGCTTTACCGGTAATGCCGATAGCTGTTTAATGAATATTGGCTTAACAGGAGTGCTAAAATCCGGATTACATGATTGGTATTGATAATTTTATCGTTGTCTCTTCTTTTCGTTTGGCATAGCAGACAATTTAAAATTTCAATCCATAGATTATTTCTTCCTCTGTTATTGAAAGGAGATCAGCTCCAGATAATAGTCCGCGAAGAAAAATTAAGATGTCTTTAAGGAGAGATGGTAATTTCCATGGCTCCAAAACAGGGAAACGTTAACAAAGAAATAGATTGCTAGATGTTTCCCGTTTCAATTAGACGGTCACTCCAGAGGATATTCTTGCTATTTTTTGGCTTACCAAATGCAGATATACTTATTTAATGAAACTAACATTTTTTCTAATATTCACCATTTACAATATTTATCACTACAGCCCTCTTATTTATTGTTATTTCAGTTGCATTTATATTTGTTTTAAAGTTTTTGGAAATAATATATTGTATGAGTGATTGTTTAAAATTTGTGTCTAAACCATATCTTATAAAAGAAAGATTCAGATCCGACGGTCCCATTCATCCCGGAAGGATACATCATTTTTTGTCTGATCAAGTGCAGATATATTTTTTTTATTAAAAATAGGGACATTTTCTAAAATTCACTATCACTACAAGCCTATGATTTATTGCTATTCTAGTCGCATTTACACTTGTTTAAAATTTTTCGGAGACGATCGATTGTACGAGTCATTGTTTTAAGTTAGTGAGTAAGCCATATTTGATAAGAGAAAGATTCAGAACCGACTATTCCATTCACCAGGGAATGCAAGAAAGAGATGCCGATTTCTGAGCAGATCGGGTGTAACGTTTTCTGGCCTCTTCTCATTTAGACCGTCACGTTTATAAGAGGTTCGCGACCCGTGAGAGCCTTTACCAATCCATTTTTGTTTCCTTGTCGGAGATTACAATTTTTGAAGAAAATAAGCTCCTGATTAAACAGGAGAGGCGTAGCGCCATAAAGTCTTTCCTAAAAGGAAAGAAGTTACTAAGTGTGGCTCGAAGATCTACGGAAAGACTGAAAGTCCTGAGCTACAGAAGTGGGCTGCTGTGGCGCCATCTATCTTCAAAGGTAACCGCCAACAGATGGCAGCACATTTTCAACAACATCTGATTAGCGTCTCAAATCAGAATGGCTGTGAAACGGCTCCTTACGGAACAGACGTTATGCGCATGCTCACGGACAAGGCGAAATATGATTTCTCTTCAAAGCCTACCAATGATCGGCCGGCTATTACATTTGGCTATTATTCGCCAATTCGTGTAGATTTTTGTTCGCAATTACCGTATTCAGTGTAAACTATGAATAATATTTTTTTTTTATTTCCGTGAACAAACCATGTTTAGTTTTCGGACCATCGCAGTGTAGAACAATCGTTTTCCAAATCTTAAGAAAGCATTTGAGAGAAGAAAGTAGACGTAAATTCAGTTGCACTAAAATGAAAATGGTAACTGATATCAAAATTAACAGCTGTGAGGAAAAGATTTCACTGGAATGCATTAAACTTTAGGAGGGTTACAATTAGGAATTTCTGAAATGAACGTGACAGACTTAAAAGTTGAAAACTTTAGTTTAACTTGAAAATAAAATTTTAAAAAAAATCAAAATTCCAGTGTAATGAAAATCAACGTTTTAATGAAAACACTTAAAATATTCTATCTTAAAATTTATGTTATTGATTTTGAATATTACATTTTCTTTTATTCGTGAATAAAAACAGTTTCTTCTGATAGTGCAAATAAGTGATTAGACTGAATACATTTTCAGTCTGTTAATGTGATGTGCTTCTTCAGCTATTAAATACAGGGTTGCTATAACCATCTTAGAATTTTGGCTCCCAGTTTTAAATGTAGTAGTAATTTTGCAATATTAATTTTAGAAACAATTCACTCATTCGTTTCTGTTCTGTTAAACAACTACAGTAAAAGTCTGAGAGTCCAGCATCCAGGGTTTGATGTTCTCATTAGTATGGCACTCTTATGACATTTCTGCCATAAGAAAATGCTTAATAAAATCATTGCTTTTTCAAGTCAACTGCTTATTAAAATTAAAACCCAAGGAATGAATTCAAATGAATACAATATGATTATAATATAACCATTTAATAAAATGAATGCTACTGCTTACAAAAATCAAATCTCTCTTGAAATCATAAAATGAAAACCCTAAGTTCATGCTTCAAGTTCAGTGATTTTATTCAAAGTCGGTTCACTTTCACATGTGCAGGTGCAAATGCTAGAATTTTCTTATCCGGAATTGTCAAAAACCCCAAGTCTGTGTTTCAAGGTCAGTGATTTTATTCAAGATCGATATATTTTTACACATGGAGGTGCAAATGCTAAAATTTTCTTATCTGGACCAAACATGGGTGGGGGGGGGGTTACAAGAGGTTTGTTAGGATTGTCTCAGAACAGTTGGAGGGAGAAGGGGAAACAAAAAAAACAGGTAGTGGGGAAGAATCTATATAATTTTTTTACATACTCATACTTCGATCAGTTCGCCCATTAACATTTTCTTTGGTCATGCCTGAAAGTCTCCAAATACAAAGGCTTAAGCTTAAAAGATAAAGAAAAACTGATGAAGCAATATGATGCTTTACCAAAATGCAGCCAACGTGAAGCTTCTGTACAACTTGAGATTTCACAGTCTTTGAACACAAACTTGAATAGATAAATTTTTAAATAACGTTTCATATGCTTATATATTGTATTGATCTGTGTAACATGTTAAAATAATTATAATGTTTCTGAATTAGGATGGCTTTTGTAATCTACAGAAAAAATAAGTTTTATTGAAAAAAATGTATGTAGCTTACACATTAAACAGCATATTAAAAAGGAGTATTAATCTCAACAGCAAGGCCATATGTAATGAGAGAGAGTTATTTGTACATTTCATTCATAAAAATGTATTGAAATCTTATATAAAATAAGTCCATATTTAAAAAAGGAAATGAAATACGAAATGCTGGCGAGAAATACAGTAAATTTACCATCACTTGTTGGCGATAGAAAGAAACGGCGCATGCGCAGTTCATTTAAATATTTTTCTCGTGAGGAGTCGTTTCATGGCCATTCTGATTTGAGGCGATAGTCAACATCTGCTGATAACTTCTTATTTCTTAAATCCATGGTGGTTTCTTAAATCCATGGTGGTTCATAAGGCGTTCACCCACATCAAGGTAGCCGTAAAGGTTATTGTGCGCTAATCGCGGTATAAAGTGGAACTTGGAAGCTCATAAGACGTTCAGCTGAATGCAGCTTTTACCTTCTTTTAAATGGCTCTAAGGCCTGTGGCGGTGAGATTTTAAAATAAGCGTAAAATACGCCACTTAAAAGAGATAAAAAATTATGGAGAATTTAGCTTTTCCGAATGTAGAAACTCCTGATGGATTATCCTGAAACCACTGACATTAAGGGCTTGACAAGCCCATTGACATTATACCGCCCGACTAAATACCTTTCGTTTAAACAGCAGAAGCAGAAACAAAAGCAATGTGTCCGGAGACAGACCTTACTCCTTAATTAACCAGGACTCTCATGTCCAGTAATGCGGATCTCCACATAATGCAAAAGTATTGGCAAAAGTCTGACCACGGTTATCTAGAAACAAAATATCTGCAACCGCATCTCACATTTGTCCCATCCTCTGAAAATAAAACCGTAAGATAAAAAGAAAGAAAATACATTATGTAAACAAAAGAGAAAAATCACTGGGGTTTCCCGGGGGCGTGTGATTTATGTTCGCTAAAGAGGACTGAGGGATCTACTTAGTTGGATAATGGTATTTGATGATATCATAATAATTAGATTTCGAACCAAAGTCTGCTGCAACAGAAAATATATGCAAATAGCTCTATTAATTCTTTTGAATTCAACAGAGTCGTGTTTTCTCCTGAGCAAATTAACTAATTAGAAAAGAGAGGATTTTGCTCCTAGATACTGATTGTGTTCCTGATTTCTCTAATTGCTTTCGAACAAAAAATTAGACGCAGGAGACCTTGATCTAGCAGCGCCACGTCTGCTTTCGTTACAACATTATAGGACATGAGATTTAAGAGTAATGTAAAAAAAGTCTTATTCTATCGCGTTTTTGTTTCCCTGCATATAAATGCAAATCATTAAACTTTATAATTAATAATAATTTGTACTCAAAATGTGTTTTTATGAAAAAAATTAAGAAGCAGTTTTAATTGTCATTTATTGTTTCACTTATGATCTACAGATAGTTTGCAAAAGGATGGTGTATCCGTGTGTTCTAGCGCTGATAATCTAAAAATCTGTTGACTAATCATCTTCGAAGTGACATGAATCAGAGCACGCATACCCGCTCCATTGCTTGCAACATTCTTGGAAGCATTGGCAGAACGCCTCTTTACAGATTTACAGCTTTGGCCTTTGCGTCGTTTGTGACAGATATATGTTTCTGATCAAACAAACCTAAGTCCTTTTTGCTCAAAATCCGACGTTGCGCTGAACGGTAAAAAAATATTTAAACTGAATTTGCACAATAGAAAGAACTTTGCTGTTCCAGATGATGTCACTTCATAAAGACTTCAACCTTTTGGCTAAGAACAAGGTGTAGACTACAATAGAAAGTAAACTAACACTTTCTAGGTGTCAAAATTAAATTATTTAAAGATTCGCAGGTATAACATGGTTTTCCCGTGAAAATTTGAACAGAGAAATATTACTCAAAATAAGCAAATGGAAAACACTCTTTTGATCTCTATAAATGCAGATAAAAGTAAATTTAATTAGAATGCATTCAGGAGAGGTATATCTAAATCGACATCAGGATTATCTTCAGTATGTCTCTGTACATTCGAAGTCGGCATTGCATACCGCAACATTTCCCAGAAAAGTCTTTGACTGAATCTGAGGCATTTAGTGGATTTGATAACAGCTCTCAATGACTGATCCAGTTCTGAAGCTGGAGGCAATTCTCCTTCAATGATGAGGATTATTCTCCACATTCTTTCCTCTAGGTTAGATGCGAAGGCGGTTCGAAAGATCTGCATGCAGAACGGATCATTAATGTAGTTCCTAACAAAAAACAGAAAGTTTACTTCTAGGAAAATTTAAGTTAATATTTAAGAAAATAAATACATTCAGAATCATTGCAAAGAATGCCCATCCGCAGCTTAAGAAAGAAATCGTCGTTATTTACTGACTATATAAAAACATTAAAATATTGCAGCATAGAAACAAAGAACAGGCTTGATATGGAAATGAAAATTGCGTTATTTAGAGTCCTTAAATAATTAAAAATAAAAATGAGTAATCTGAAAGTTTTAGATTACAGTCGAACCGTCAAAATTACGATTAAAATTTAGGAAACTTTAAAATTAGTAAAACAATTTTAAATCATAAGATTCAAACGAAAATACAATCTGTTATTGATATGCAAATTTAAATTTAACAATTGACACAGCTGTATGTTGAACGGTTACCATAAGCCCAGTAATTTAACATTATTCCCTTAGTAATTAAAGATATATACCATTGCATGTATTTTAAATGTTTGATATTAAGCTGCTCAAAGCGGCTAAATCCAAATGGATGAAAACAACATTTGCTTTTACATTATTTCATCGCAAATAATAGACAGGTAGACACATGCCCTCTTGTTTAATAAAGAAAAGTTCTGTTAAGTGATAAAACATTTTTTTTATTTTGCCAGTACACGGAAACCGTTTACTGAAAATAATAAACAGCGGTTCGCAGTAATAGTATATCTTAGTTAAAAAATTATCTTATAAAGTAACGATTCCCAATTGCTAGGTATTCATGTTTAAGTGATTCATTTCCTCACTAGATGGCGCCACAGATTCCACTAATGAGAAAATTTAAATCTCATTTTTTACTTTTTTGTAAAACATACACAGTTCATTTTGGAGTCTGTGTGTGTATAGACGAATAATTAATTCGTACAACCATGAGTGAAAAAGAGAGGCTGCACAAGAAATAGTAATTAAATACTAGATTTTTTCTTTTGAATATTTTATGTAAATAAAATTGTGGTGTGAAGGCAATGAATTGTGTTTTCTGTAAAGGAGAATCTTCTTGCCAGTTGAGATATCACGATTCCAGTTCCGACGCGTCAAAAAAGGTAAATAAAGTTTTTGTTATTTTTAAACCCGATTAATAAGTAGAACCTGCATACGTCAGTGGATGCTGACAACTTTAATCATCAGTAGTTGATTAATTATGTATACCAATATTTATTAGTTTACCACATATTTATCTGAAAACTTTTAACGGAAACTGGTATAAGATGAAAGACGATTTTGAAGATGTACTCGGCATCAAAAATTATACAGGAGACCTAAAAGGAGGAAGACTCACAATCAGAGTTTTCGAACCCGACCACTACCGCGAAATCACCAAATATTTGCAAAAAAAGGAAATTCCCTTTCATACTTTTCAAATGAATTCCAAGAAGCCTATTAAGGCAGTTATTAAGAAACTTCCGGCCACCGCAAAAATCGAAATCCTACAGAAGGAAATACAAGATCTGGGCATACCAGTCCAAAAAATAAGGCAAATCACTGCCATCAAGAACGGAGATATCGTCAATTTGCCAGTTTTCGTTGCTGACGTCCAACGAAGCGAAGAAGGAAAGCAGATATTCAGAATTAAGAAGCTGAGAGGCCTTGATGTCCAGATTGTGAAATATAAATCACGGCCAGGTCCCGTTCAATGTCATAAATGCCAAAGATATGGGCATACACGGGACCTGTGCCATTACACCCCACGGTGTTTAAAATGCGCACAAATGCACGAAACTTACTTATGTAAGTCTAAAAAAGATATAGACCAGCCTGTCTGTGTACTTTGCGGACAAAATCATGTTTCATCCTACCGCGCATGCAGCAAAAACCCAGAAAACATCAAGAAGCGAATTGCAGAGCGAAAAGCCGAGCAAAATTCAAATAGTAAAAATACTAAACCTGGATTTACTTTAAAAGATGACTTCCCCAAATTGCCGTCGCGCAATCTACAGAATGTCCCTGACCCACCTTCAGCGTGGAGCAGAGAAAAACCATCCAATCAGGAAACATCAAATTTCTTCGAATGGATTATAACGCAACTCATGCAACAATAGTTCATTGACCTCGCGAACGCTCTTTACTCGCGCTGCTTGGCTAAGGATTTTTATCTTTTATTTTTATGATATCAAGAATCAAGGGAAGCTCATGCCACCTAACAATATCTTATTCAAAATTATTGAAGCATTGATTGACCCTATCTAAATTGATTCTGGCCCTTATTTTGACGCTAAATTAAAGTCCTTCATTGAGTTTTTACCTTTTTTGTCTCATGCAGAAGGCATTATCTGAGCTAATAAAATTTTATTTTTTGGCTTTCAAAATTTTCCCGTATTTGATGATCCCCTCTTTTGATGATTTAACTTATTATTGATGATGTGGAGTTAAAGGCTTTGCCCTAGTGTACTCCGTAAATTTAACTTCCTTGATCCTTGCAACTTATGCAAGCCAAAGCATTTTTCATGAAATTCAAGTCTGCCGAGACTTTAATAGAGAAATTCGGGATCGGCATGGCAGCGATCGAATATTATATGAACCAAAATTATGACTTCTAGAGGCCCACAGTTTAACCCAAGCCTTATTGCAACTACTACTAGTTTCCTTAAAGTCTCCTTCTTTAATGCCAACGGAGTAAATAAACAGAAATATGAATTGGCGAATTATCTGAACAAACACAATATCGAAGTAATGATGTTAAATGAAACCCATCTTTACCCAAATCTTAAATTCAAAATTCAAGGCTATAATGTCATCCGACAAGATCGCACTCATAATAGCGGAGGCGGCACCGCCATACTAATTAAAAATCATATCAAGTTCACTACCTTCAATATCCCGAATACAGGCCGAGTAGAAACCACTGCAGCTCTAATTTATACTGGATTCAACGTTCCTTTCTTGTTTATTTCAGTATATAACCCACCCAAGAATACTTTAACTAATTCTGACTTAGATAACCTGACCAATTTTGATTACCCAACCCTGATCGCCGGCGATATGAACGCCAAGAATACAAACTGGAATTGCAGCATCAATAACAACAACGGAAATATTCTTAATAACTATGCACTCAATAGCAACATCAGAGTCATCGCTCCAGATGTTCCAACGAGATATCACTTTAATGGAAGAGGAGATATCCTTGACATCCTGATACTGAAAAATATTCACTCTACTCCATACTTAGAAGTGACGGAAGAATTATCCTCTGATCATTTCCCTGTAAAATTCGATTTTTATGGTTTCTACCCACCTCTCATTAAACCGAAGATTAAAGTTAACTGGACTATCTATAAAAATGAACTTATTAATATCCCCAGTAGCATAGTAATTAACCATCCCGAAGAAGTTGAAAATGAAATTAACAAATTTAACGGACATATTCAAAAGGCACTGGCCACAGCAACTTATACGCAGAAAAATTACTCTCCGCAAGAACTCCCGAATTATATTTTAAACCTTATAAAAGAAAGAAATAGATGCAGGAAAAATTGGCAACTCACAAGAGATCCAAGCGACAAGACTCACGTGAATTACCTCACTCGTCAAATTTCACAGGAAATAATTAGCTATCGCTCCAATAAATGGGACTCTTTTCTTGAAAATTTAGAAATGCAACCCAACATGGTTTGGAAAATTGCAAGATCCCTTCGCAATAACCAAGCAAATCTTCATCACCCTATTACGCACAGAGGTATGACACACAACTCAGAAACGGAAATCGCTGAAGTCATGGCGGAGAGCCTTGAAAAAGTTTTCGAGAAACATGAAGAAATCAGTCCTTTTGACTATACTATCAATAACGAAGTCGAAGAAATTAAACTTAAAAGTAACAGAGATTATGTAAAATTTACCTCCCCCAAAGAAATCCAAGAAATCCTCAGGAAGCTAAAGAATAAAAAAGCCAGAGGCTTTGACAACATAAGTAATGAAGCCCTTAAAGTTCTACCGAAAAACTGTATAATTCTACTGTGCAATTTAATTAATTCATGTATTAGGCTCTCTTATTTTCCGAAAAAATGGAAACATTCAATTGTAATAATGATCCCGAAACCAGGCAAAAATCCAAAAGAAGTATCCAGCTATCGACCTATCAGCCTTCTACCCGCTATCAGCAAAGTGTTTGAACGCGTAATTGCCTCAAGACTCCAAATTTTCACTGACAAATTAATTGATACAGACGATCAGCAGTTCGGGTTTAAAAAAGCTCATTCAACATCGCATCAAATTCTTAATCTCATAGAATTCATTGCCGTAGAATTTCAGAAGAAAAACGGAGTTGCCGCATGCTACCTCGACTTCGAAAAGGCCTTCGATCGAGTGTGGCATGCTGGTTTAATATGCAAGTTATCGAAATTAAACCCTCCTTCAAGTTTCTTAAATCTCATGATTTCCTATTTAGAAGATCGTACCTTCCAAGTCCGCTGTGGTGATGCTTTGTCCACACATAAAAATATTCATAGAGGACTACCTCAAGGTTCCGTCATCTCTCCAGCAAACTTTAATCTATATGCAAGTGACATGCCCAAGCCGCAAAATGCAAAAATCCTTAAATATGCCGATGATACGGTAATACTTACTAATTCCTTAAACCCGCAACATGCAATAGACAAACTGAATAGCCAAATTAAAATAATAGAAAAATGGTGCACCAGATGGAAAATCAATCTTAATCCCACCAAATGCTGTATAGTTATGTACAGAAGATATAAGAAAAACTACCCTCTGGATATCAATATAAAAATTCATGATACTCTTATCCCTTCGGCCAATTCGTACAAATATCTTGGAGTGTATATTGATGCACAGCTCACTTTCAAAGAACACATCAGTTATATCACCAACAAAGCTAATGCAGCTTTTATGGCTCTTTACCCGCTTCTAGGGAAAAATTCTAAATTAAATCTGAATACTAAACGCAATCTTTACCTGATGCTTATTCGACCAATTCTCTTATACGCAGTCCCCACTTGGGCCACGGCTTGCAAAACCCATAGAAAGAAACTTAGCTATCTACAGAATAAAATTCTACGCTCAATAACCTCAGCACCCTGGTTTATTAGAAATATCCAGCTGTATCAAGACCTGAAGATTCCTGAAATACAAGAACAGATCTTAATAATTTCGCACAAATTCTTTATCCAAGTTCAGAATTCACCATATAATGCTATTAAAAATCTCGCAAACTATGATCCAACAGAAGAAAATCTGGTTAAGCGACCACGTTCTATTCATCACAACTCAAAGTGGTGAAAGTGTACATATTGTAAATAGTACCCAGTATTTAATTGCATTTCATATACTCAAGAATTCGTGATATGATTAACTATTTTTGTGTTGAGTTTTAAGTGTATTTTATTATCTGGCAAAGCCAAATTACGGACTTTGTGAAGAGTAATTTGAAATAGCCTTATGGACTATTATTTTTCGTCTTGAAATCGCTTAAAAGATTATCCTGCAACATGATTGGTCCATGTGACCCCCAAGCCCAAAAAAGGAATAATCAAATTCTATCTAATTAAACAAGAATTACGTAGCATAAAACTCACCTCTCCATAGTTATTAGATCATTATTATGTAGTAGATTGCAATACTATAGGCCTACAAGAGTTATTTACTCTTAAATTAATAAAACTTTGAGTAATACAGCAGTATTTATCAACGAACCAGAATGCGACCTCAGGTTACGTGATTTGATTCTGACTTACTCTCTGTATCTCATGTTCATTTCAGTCACTCAATTGCTCACTGCAAATAGCACGTACCCAGCACCTGCTTAAAAATTTTTCGAATGTTTCTACATCTACAAAAGTATATCAATTTATAATTTCATGACTGCCTTCCTGTATGACTTTGCCACATAGACCATTCTTTCGCCTAAGGGCGCGGTGCTAAGCACCTCTGATTTATCTAAACAAAAGTGAACGGCCTCCGGCCTTACTTGATATATAGGTTAAAACTCATTAGTAGTTGACACCTTGAACCGAAAGTACTATCTTTATCGTGATCTTATCTGAAAACTGTAATGTCCATAAATAATACAATTTGGAATTTGAATTATCTTTATTATCTATTCTATTATTTATACTGCTATATTAGAAGTTCACTGAATAAATGCCAAGTCAGAGTTTCTTTTCAGCTGAAAATTATCAGTACACAAGTTCGGCGCCAGAGACGATGCACCGAATAGTAAATTTTTTGAGTTCAGATGAGCGTAGAGCAGGAAAACTGAGGAATGGCGAACTTTTTAGAATTGACTAGAGGCAGTGAGCAGCACTATTTAGGGACTCACCGGGCAACAGAATTTATAACGCAAAGATTGCACGGGGTGGCGAAATGCCTAGTGTCTGCGTTGTCCATAGGAGACTGGTTAAAATCAATTCACACTTACTATCTATTTACCCATAAAGAATAAATTGTCCTAGAAACGTTCATATTTTAGTTTTATTATTATTATTTTTTTTGTTGTTGTTTTATTTCTATTATCTTCTTTAGTTTTTTTATTTTTTTCCTGTATCAGTGTCATTATTTATAAACAATGAAGGTAGGAATTGATCGGTTTAAATTGAATGTAATTATTTTATACATGCTTTAATTTAATTTTTTACTTAATGTCGTTTGGCCACTAATATTTATTGTTAATTTAGTTTCTTGGAAGTGGCAACAAAACAATTGATAGAATTAGCAAAATATATGAGTGTAGGTAGTTAGGCTTGTTATTTACATGAATGATATTTCATTTAACGTCTTTTCAGCAAATAAATGAATGCTTTAGAATATTTTTATTAGTTTCTTAAGAGTCCGTGATACGCTGGTAGCGTAATAGTTTATTTTGACGTGTAAGCGAACAGGAATAACAACTATTTCCGCCATAATAAAAGATGACCGGGTCAGCTTTTTAATTCCGTCACCAATCAACAAGATTTTTTAAATAATGTTGTCAAGTATTGGCCAACTTTGCATATTCCGTTCAAGTAGTGGCAACTGCCACTTGTGTAAAAGTTTATAATTAGCCAGGATTCGAACCACGGGCCTCTCGAATACGCGTCGAACGTGCTCCCTACACCACGAAGGCATGCTAAGAAGGCGGGAGAAATACCTTATATACTCCTCCTTTTAAAGGGCGACTGAAGATTAGGGGACCCAGTCGCCAAATCCTGATGATGATGAATCATCCACAACCTTTTTAGTTCGGGCGTCTCTGTAGAGCATTTTAGAATTTTCGAAACAAGAAAATCGATGAATTGAGAAATGCCTTCCCGGGATTCGAACCACTGACTTCTCGAATATGCGCCGAGCATGCTCAACACGAAGGCGTGTTAAGAAGCGGGAGAAATACCTTACAGTGTAAGAAGGCGAAAGGTCGATGTGATAGAATAATGAAAATGAAAGCAACAGTGATTCAGTTGGAGGAAGAGGGAATTCAAAATAAATAACATTTGCATCCTGCGAAATAGGCACAAGATTGCAAGTATCTTCATACATAAAAGAACCATTATATTTCTTTTAATTGTGTGTGAAATCGTTCTAAATTAGCTGTAAGAAATTCACTAAATATGCGGAAAAATCGTGCCGAGTTACTGATTCGCTCCAGTGAAAAAGGCCTCGAGTGCAAAAGGTTAATGAAGATAAATGTTTTTCCAAATTTTTTCGGCATGTCGTCATTACTAAATAAAGTATCTTTAATTAAGCTGCATTTCCCGAACTCAGAATCTGCAAGAACAGCATTTCCTTACCTATTCTTCGATGCGAGAGGGGGAATGGTCGGAAGTTTTATTCGTTATTGATAGCTATGATGAAAAGCTATAAGCACACTGGTAGTTTGCAAGCATGTGCAAGGAGTAGAGGACACTCCTGCTCCCCCAAACTGTTGCAATTGTGCATGAGGTCGAATTCGAGACGTTCATAATCAGGAACTTCTGCAAATAAAGAGGGATGGGAGACCCTTGGACTCGTCCCCCGCGGTACTCTCCAATAAAATTGCGGGAGGAACTGAGCAAAGTCGTGCTGTCACCTGCATAGTGCTCAAGGCTCTTGCCAACGACAGGCACAATGAATTCCGTGGGCTTTTCTGATGTTTCTATCAGACAAATCAGATGGATTACAACAGCAGGAAAGCAGCGTACATTCAATTTTAATACGAACTAGGCATTTCTTACCAGAATGTGAGGCGATTAGTCAAATGATCCTCAAGAGATATCCTCATAAAGCACAATATAAACATAAACGGAAACCAGCTAATATCAAGGTGTCATTAATTTGAAAATTTGGCTTTTCATAGCTGGAAAACAGTGGACCACCTACCAAATGTCCTGTGGAGTGAGAAGGCGAATGCAACTAGAACATGCACGCGATTGGGTGAGCCCTTTTACATCAGCCGAAGGTGACAACGTGGTACGAGTTTTTTCCATTTTCTTCTTTTAGGTTTTCTTTGATGAGGTTGACAGTGGTATACTTCGACCTCTTGCGGTCTGAGACAAGCACTATGCAATACTTTTAAGGAAAAGAGAAAATGCCTCCATGTAAGAGGCGAAAGCTCTCTGCAGTTTAACATTCATGCAAGATGGACACCACTGCGCAGGCAGGCCTATTAAGGACCTGCTCCGATCAACATTTGGGGATTACCATATCCTCAGTCGATCTTTCCCATGCGAATGGCCAACAAGAGCTCCAGACATTAAACTTCGTAATTTTAAATAACGGGTCTGCTTGAAGTCACATGTGTACGGAAGTAGGGGTACAACAATGTCCGTGTTAAAAACAGATACCGTCAACCATATGACAGAAATTAAAGCTTATGTCCTGTCGAGTATTATGTAGAATGCCATATCTCGTCTAATGGCATTTCTGGCGAATAAAGCTACCACACTGTGCATTTGCAATCATAGCTGAGTTTCGAATTATGCTGTGATAATTTACAAACTTCTGAAGCAATTGAAACATCATCTGTAGTTGGCAAATGTAACTATTTTCACATAAAAAAAATTTGGTCGATAATCGGTCTTTCTACGCAATTCTGTGGAAATGGTATCGTACTTTTCTCTCCACTTTCTAAATTACTGAATTTTTATTTTTATGTTACGTATAAATCACATGGTAAATATTTATTTTAGCTGTTAATTCTTGGATTTAAAAAAGCAGAAATTTTTAAAAAAAGTTAGTTGACTTTTTTTCTTTCCACGAATCGTTATAATATTTCAAACCATTAATCATGGAGACAGCGTTTCTTAATCAGTAATCTGCTTTGGACCCCCAAAGTTCCGCAGACCAAAGGCAATCCTCAAACCCCGTCTTTTAGATTTCCAAAAAAGACAAATATGAAAATTTTCATTATATGTATATACCATGGTATAGCTGAAAATGAGCTTTTTGAAGTTTAAAATGACAATCGTCTGTCACATTTTCAAGACTGACATTTTACGAATTTTATTATCGGTGCTTTACTTATAGACTACTTACAAACATAAATTTTCCTCTATTAACTCATTTATTTAATTTTTGAATTAATAATTATTATTTTTATTTCTAATTGAAATCAAACGAATTTTAGCTAATTCTAGTTTAAAAACAAAAGCGTACTTGTAGTAGCATACACTGAAGCAACTTCCAAACGGAACAAGAATAAAGCGCTTCTCAAAACATTTTAATTTATAAAAATGATCCCTACTTGAAAAAAATTTTTGAGAAACGCCGAGTTCTTTTATAAAAAAATTTTTAAATTTGCCAAAAAGTTGATTCATCCAGAAAAATAGTCTTGAAGTACTTAAATTTTCGGGTTAAATGAGTTGAAAAATATTTTACTTTTTTATTTTTATAAAAGAATAAGTTTGAGCAAAGAATTTTTAATACTTACTGTGACAGCAGTATGATGACTCGTTTGCTGTTCATTAACTCTGCCATCTGTTCTTCAAGTTCAAAACGTCCACCAACGGAATCTTTCTGACGAAGATACAGCGAGTAAAGCGACTGCAATGCTGAAATATAAGAAATTAATAAAAGTAACTTTTTTAAGTATACGAACAAATTAAGAGTTTTCCAAATTAGAAAGAGTTAACCTTTTTATTTTCAGTGATATACAACAAACTGTTCTTCAGAGCGGACTTGCGTAACGCAATTTCTCTTACACGCGCTATCTTAATAGTTTCCATTTCATTTGCCCAAAGCTGAAACTTCGTTCACATGCAATTCAGCATTCGTTCTTCAAACTGAATGCTTACTAGCATCAGTTCTGGCCAGAAATTATCAACAATTTTAAAAGATCTCCTTCAATTGAAAATGAAGCGAAATAAATCATACAAACTGCGAAAGCAGTTGGCGGCGAAGAAGTTTCAGATATCAAAGTGAGGCTGACCACACAGAGATGAAAAAAATCTCGTGTGTAAGGTCCCCGCAAGTCTCTGTTTTCAAGCTTTTACGACGTGTCACAGCACATGGCTTGACATCGCAGACGCAATAATTCGTTCCAGTTGACAGTGCAAGAGACATAACTTCAAGACTAGTCTCAAGAGATTTTAGCGTTCTGCACTGTGTCTGTCGTCAAAGCCTCTCGATTTCAGGAGGGCTGTCGAACCATTGATCTTGTTTTCTCTCTGATATCGTTCCAGATATAACAAATCAGAGGATGTAAAATACTGTTCAAAAATTAAAGAGACGTAACTAATTCAGTCTGCCAATTGTTTCCATCGGAAGAAGACCCCAGAATGCTCTTGAACTTTCGACTAGAGAGACTCTCGTTGGCAGTTTCCTCACGTGACGGGGGCTGTACCTCACTACGATAACTGTTCTATACTATCCATGAATTACATATATTTGTAGAGCTTCTCGTAATTGTAATAAATATGTTTTGAGTTCAATAATGCAGTAAGTATTACGCACCTCACAATGTACCAATCATTATAAGAAATCAGAAGCGCTACCTGCTGCCGGGTACGCACAGAAGAAAGAGGAGACAAAGGATTAATCGACATGACAAAAGGAGAACTCGGTGATCTTACCACCCAAGCCGAGAGAGAAAGCAGGGCATTGAAGAAGACGTAAACCGTCTTTAAAGAAATCAAACTAATTGTTAAAAAAGGTCCATGAACTGCCTAGTTTTGCCATGGAGATTAAATCAGTTGAAGAAAGAAGAGGACACTCTATGAGGCTTATTAAAACCCTCTAATCCGCAAGGCCGTATATATACGGCCTAGAATTTTTTTGTGATATCTATGCGAAGGTATATATACGTGCATATTAAAATATATCAAAGAAATTACGGCAATATATTAAAAGTACATAAATATACAGGTATAAAATGCCAGGAAATGTTTTACATTCAATCAAGAAAATAAATTTTTCTGGCAGTAGTTTTGGGAAATATGTGCTTTCTTAGCGAAAACCCTGTCCGGTCAGAGGGTTAAAAAACTCTGCTCTCCTTACAAAGAAACTTTCAAAAAGTTGTATAGTTTACTGCCCCACTCAAAAATAACCAGCATAAAATATAAATAAATGTCACTTATTTATTAAGCAGTAATAAAACTCCTTTTTGTTAGTAGTCAGTTCGTGTTTTTTTTCTTTTTAATTAAAGCAATACTTAGATTTCTTTAAATAATATATGTTTTCTTAATCTCAGCTCTACTTAACACACATTTTCCACACGAAGTTAACTTTCTGGAACGCGATTTTGCGACACATGCAATGCATTAATAACGTGACCCTAACGTTCGGCAATGGTTTCCTGCGTGTACACTCTGATTACCGCTAATATGAGAGTAGGAGGAAAAGTAGATGCATAGTTTACATCCGTCAAAAGATATATTCCATAATTATTATTTGGAAGAAAAACTTCAATTACAATAAATAGTTTAAAAGAGATTTTTGCATTAAACAATCTGCCAGCTTTCGTGAATTTCGCGTATGAAACTTCTGCCACATAAATTACCTCGTGTTTTATACAACGGAAACATTCCAGAGTGTCATGAACAAATAATTTACTCTCAGTTGCAACTTGGCAAGATGATCATTTCCTCTAAGATGACATTAAATGCTAAAATGAGCTAAATTCAAATTGCTTTCTGACTTAATTTTTTTAGGGTTAAGTTGACTAAGTGAAAGGCTGGTTCCAACTAGTAGGGTGCAATATATGCTCCACCAGTGGTCGAATGGTTTAGACCGCTGAATGTTGTTGGTTCGAACTAATGTTCGGATATAGTTGCTTGGTACAATGTTAAATTTCGAGCAAATCCCGGTTATAGCGAGCAGTATTTTTTATTAATAAAATGTCTATTGACTTCCACCTTTCCAGTTTAGCTGATCCTTACTTGGAAAAATTCCTTTAACATTCCGAAGTCAATCGAAAGTTAGTGATGAGTCATAACTCCTGTGAACAAATGATAGCGGTATTTTCATCTTGTGGAGTATACATGCAAGGACATCTTATGAAATCTTGAGGAGATGTAAAGAGATTGTTGATCGGTGGAAGTTTGGTTGGACTGAAGTTAACTCTGCGTAGAATGGCAGGGTAACCCTGCTAAAAATGCCCCACAGAAACCAGTAAAATTTTTTAGGGTACCCATAAAATTCTATGGGTTTCTGTTGACTTTTACTGGTTTCTGTTGGTCTCTGTGGGTTTTTCTTACTAGTTTCAAAATGCCCCATAGAAACCAGTAAAACTTTCTGTTGGTCTCTACTGACTTTTACTGGTTTCTATTGATCTCTGTGGGTTTTTCTTACTGGTATCATCTGACACCATACAACCAACATCAATGCCAGAACTTTCTACTGGTTTGTATTGGTTTATCATGACTTTTATTGGTTTTCTTACTGGTATCAATATAATAGAAATAGATACCAAATAAATCTTCTGTTGGTTTATATGGGTTTATTCTAATTTTCTAACTGACGTCAGTAGACTTCTTTCTAAACAATGAAATTAATACTGGTGTCAGTAAACCAAAATTCATTGGTATTCTTGTTGTCTACTGATTATTTTAAATTATTTATTTATTTACTTTTATTTCGTTTATTTGGACACTGTTGAAAATAAGGTTATTTCTATTTTGTAACCAACAGAAAGCTTTGAAATTAAAAAAAAACATACAGTGAACCCTCACGTCTCCAACTCTTCTCTAAGACGATCAGTATTTCTAAGAATGAAAATATGATCTCTTTAAGACCATCAGAGTAACCTGGAAACGCAGGTGGTCGTTTTAGAGAGGGTTTTTACTACATATGCTCATTTATTTGATTTAATTCTATTAAAAGCTTTTGTCGGAAACATTAAAAGTAATCATTTACACCACACACAGCGAGGCGACCAGCCACACATAAAAATGCATCTTTACAAGTGGTCGCCTTAGAGAGGTGATGCTCACTACCAATATATGCTTATGGTCTCAGAAATATGTTTATCTTTAAGAGATGGTCGTCTTAAGGAGGTTGCCTCTACGAAATGAATCTCTCTAAGGCGACCAGCTACACTTTCGGAATTTTCTTTGCGGGTGGTCGTCTTGCAGAGGGAATGTTTCAATACCAAAATATACTTAAGTTTTCACAAATACTGGTCTCGTTCAGAGGCGGTCATCTTAGGGAGGTGATTTCGCCACGAGTTGGTTCTCTGAATACACACACATACACACTTATATATGCATATATGAACATTTCTGATATTACAAATAAACACCGGCATCAACCATCATCTCTTTAAGGCGACCGCGTTCAAACTATTTTTCTCCGTGTTTAGGCTGACGTGAGAAAAAATTTCCCTCCCTCCCCTGCGCTCAGAAAAGCAATATGGCGCCGTTTATGGTAGTGTTGTTATAGGATGTATGTGATGTCGTCTTGGTGGATAGTAGGCTGTAGTAATGCAATAAATAATTCGCAGTTTTTACTATGGGTACTGTTTAGATGTTTATAATGAAAAATAAAATACTAGCATTGTCTGTGACTATGAAATAATATGAAAGGAAATAACAGTAAAGCGGTGCACGTGTAATAGTATCTAATGCATTCAGCGAACATCTTTTTGACTGATAATTAGTTCTGAAATGGATTTTCTGTGGGTGAAATTGATTTTCCATCTTTACTTTTATCCTAAAAAGCAATGTGCTTAAAGACTGAAAAGTGATAATTTCAGACTTGATAATTTGATTCAGTGTGTTTACATCAGATGCACATTGCATTCTACAAAAACCGTATTTTTGAAAATTTGTTTTTTGATTATATTTTATTAGAAATACTTTTTAAGGCTTATTCATGTAGATCTTTATTATTTGAATGTTATGTGCTAATAAATTTGAGCATACCTTACTTAAAAGAAATCTTGCATGATTCAATTTTCAATTTTTCGACTAATGTGATGTGGTGAGCAGAAGAA
>KL816843.1:0-22706 GCA_000611955.2 Stegodyphus mimosarum
CAGTGATATGGTAATATGTAGTAAGCCTCTGCAATATATGCTGATCCTTCAAAGTATTTTTCTGCATTTACTTTACACATGTGCATACGTGTTTCGTAGATTATAAAAATTTCTATATATTGAGCTATATTTCACTTAATGCATTTTGCAAAATAATGTTAACTGCAGAAAAATAGATCTTCAGAATTTCCATCATGCAGTTATTTTTAAAAGCTTCTGCAGTGATGTTTGAATTGCAGTTAGATTTTCTTTATGGTAAGTTCTATGTAGTAAGAGATTTCAAAACTTTCCTTTTGTAGAAATTAATGGTTTACTAACATTTATATAAAAAAATAAATTCAGTTGTTTTAATTTTGGGATTTAGATGCATGTTTTATTTTACTTTTGAATAGGATCTCAGTGTATGAACATCCGTAGGTTATAATTTTTTAATGCAGAGGTTATAATTTTTTTTTTGTATAGAATCTGAACTTTTAGGGGATTTATTTCAGAAGTAGTAAATGTCAGTAACATATTTAATTCATAATTCTGAGGTCTTTTGTGTGGATAAGTTCTTCAAAATGTAGCTAAGTATAGCATAATGTAGTGGTAAGGGGACATAAAGTAGGCATCTAAGAACTTTTCCTTAAAGATGTGTGAATAAGTCAGTCCTACTGGAGTCTTATATCACACCTGAGACTTTAATTATTAATTACTGATACAATGAGTCATTTGTGGAACAGCCTTTCTCAAAGACATGAAAGAAACGAAGGGTATTTTTCTTGATTATTTAGAGTTAAAAAAAGGATCTTTGTAGGTCATGGTGTCTGTTGTAGTATGTTATTGACACTTATTATTGTTGCACTCAGAGGCGTAGTTAGGGTTTTCAGCGGCTGGGGACAGCTGAAGATTTTGCGCCCTTTCTGTGTTCCAAGAATGGAAAACATTTCATTCTAAAATTTGTTGCATTAATTTGGTGCTCCCTGGATGCTGCACTTGGGGACAGATCCCTCCCCCATCTTGCCCAACCCTAGCTACGCCACTGGTTGCACTAATCTCATAGATATATATCTGATATCTCTTACTATGATTCTGCATGTTATTTAGTACGATGTTTTTCGATTTTAAGCATGCAGAATTCCTATTTGAATGCTTAATGCAGCTGTATTTTGACGTCAAGAAATAAGCAATATCCCATTCGTCAGACTCCAGTTTTTATCCTCCTTTCAAAAATTAATGGACATAGTTCAGGATAAATGCACTCAAAGCTGTTTAAAAGAGCTCGAAAATTCATATCCAGCAGTGCAGAACTGTTTCGTAATTTGCAGTAGTTTTTACTTGATGTCGGTATCTCATAAAAACTGACATACTGTTTTCTCAAGATTTTTTGACATTCGATTGTAAATGTAAGAAATGTTTGTAACATGGGTACTAAATATTGAAAGTTTCTAAATATATCTGTTACTTTTTAGGCAAACTCAACTCCTCCTGCCTCTCCACCTCCTCCTGCCTCTGCACCTCCACCTCCTCGTGCCTCTCCACCTCCTTGTGCCTCTCCACCTCCTCGTGCCTCTCCACCTTCACCTCCTCCAGCCTCTCCTCAATTCTCACCCGAAGTAAGTTTTGTGCATCTTCATATATGTTATAAGGAGAACAATTAAATATTTGTCAACTCTTAAATATCTGTCAATTCAGATTTTGAACAGTTCATAATTTAACTAAAGTTTTCCTTAAGATTTGATTTAACTTAGTTATTACCTTTTTTATCAGTCGTAATTTTTTATCAGTACTCAGCTTAGTGTAGGAGCTTTTAGTGGACATCAGTGCTTAGTTGTAATTTCCCAGCTGAAGTCTCATTTATTGGGAGCATTATTTTGTTATGTTACATTTAAACTATTATGTATGTCATAATTCAGATTTTGAATGATATTTCTAATTTATAATTTAAATTTTATATTAGTTTTACTTGATGTCAATACCTCATGAAAATTGGCATGCAGCAAACTCAAGATTTTTTATATGTGGCTAAATGTAAGAAATATTTGTAATATGAGCACTAATTATTCAAAGTTGCTAAATATATTTGTTACCTTTATAGTGGTGTAGCAAGAGGAAAAGGAGGAGAATTTCCTCATCCTCTTCATCTCGATCTCCATCTCCTCCTTCCTTGGACTTGGAAGTAAGCGTTTTTCATCTTCATATACATTATCAGGAGAACTATTACATATCTGATAATTCAGATTTTTAATCATGTTTTTAATTCATAATTTAATTAAAGTTTTCCATTTGATTTAATTTAACTTAGCTATTAGCATTTTTATCAGTCCTTAGTTTTAATTTCTCAGGTTATTCTCTGCCAGTTGGTTATTCTCTGTACCTGCTAATGAGCATTGCTTATTTTTTCTTTAGAAATATACTGTTCACTAAATATTTGTAATATATGCACTACTTATTGAAAGTTTCTAAATATATTTCTTATTTTAACAGGGTATGCCACCTACATCTCCCTCTCCTCCTCCTAGTCCTGAAGTAAGTTTTGCGCATTTTCATATATATTTTAAGGAGAACGATTAAATATCTGTCAATTCAGATTTTGAATGATGTTTTTAATTCATAATTTAACTGAAGTTTTCCTTAAGGTTTGATTTAACTTAGTTATTAGCTTTTTTATCAGAAGCAATTTTTTTATCAATAGTCAGCTTAGTGTAGGAGCTTTTTGTTTTTACGACTGCCATTTTGAGTGTGAATTAGCATTTTGGAGGAATATTTTTGGCGATTCACTAACGTATATGGTTATCTTTTGAATGGATGAATGGGTTCATGTGTTGTAACTTATTTTTATTTCTAATATAAATAGTGGGATACTCGAGTTTCTAAGCAAGAAGTGAAACGTAAGCATTCAAAATTCATTTTTTCTAATGAAGAGTTCTTAAACAACTTTTCACTTTTGGTGTTGTGAAGTTTTTTATTTAACACTTCTAAATTTGGCCACTTATCAAAATTTTGGCGATTTTAAGATAAGTTTTGTAGAAAATTTTTAATTCCGAGATATGGGAATTTTTCGACGATTTTTTTTAATACATTGTAACATTAATATATGTCATTAAAATAATGGTAATATATTGAAATTATATTTAAAAATAACATTAAAATAAAATATTTTTATTTTTCGCTGTCATATTATAAAGTTCCATTTTAACAACTTATTATGCAATATTTTGAATCTGAGAAATAAACAAGATATAATGCTATAAACACAATTTACGGAACAGTTCTTACTAAAAACGAAATTTTCTATGTAATTAATTAAAAATGTCTTCTTAAGTTTTCGATAGTAAGAGGTTTTCCTATGTAATTGTCTCAGAATATTCGAAATTCTCAGAATATGCATCAGTTTTCTCTATAAAATTAATTTTACAGTTCCCCCCCTTTTTTTTAAAAATATTTCTGGCTTTTCGCTATTACAGAATTCTAAAAGTTATAACATTTCTAGTTTTTGTTGCTCAGTTTGTCACTAAATTCTAAAAATTCTGCCACATCAGCTCTATAACCAGCATATACCATGTATATTTCATATTTCTTCTGAATTTTGATATTACTAAATAAATAAAATTAGCAGCCTTTTCTGTGCATTCTAAATGCATTTAGTTATTTTGGAATAACAGAAATCCTTAATTAGATCCAAAAATTCTAAAATGAAAAGGTTAGGTTAGGTTATTCAATAATGGCAAAACACATGAGGGCTATCTGCCTAAGGGGAGGGATGCCTTCGTGGAGGACTTTCTAAGGGCAACTGGCTCGTATGCACGTTACACATGGGGAAAACCACGAAAACACCCATGCAGCGTTTGCAGGATTCAAACCTCGGACCGAACTACCAGTGTTCAGCGTCTTTACCGCTCGGCCGCTGGTGGGCCGCCTAAAATGAAAAGGAAATGTGTTGAAGAAAGAAGCTGAACACATAAAGAAAATTATTCTTCAAATATATATATACATTATTATATAAATTGCCCAGTTGTTCATGATTTCAGCCTTTAATATAGTTTCCCATTTCCTCATATGATAGAGTTACTGAGCCAGCTTAAATTAAAATTAAATTGTATAGTCTTTGACCACTAGTCCACATTTTTAGTTTGAATTTGATTGTTCTTGTTTAATTACATCACGAACTGCA
The DNA here is from genome assembly GCA_000611955.2 of Stegodyphus mimosarum. NCBI lineage: Eukaryota > Metazoa > Arthropoda > Arachnida > Araneae > Eresidae > Stegodyphus > Stegodyphus mimosarum. The sequence continues at coordinate 4,154 of KL816843.1, forward strand.
ATTGATTTTGTTAGCATCAGAACATGCCTTTATGTTCTAAGTTCTCTTTAAATAAGAGGCTTATTTAAACCTTTGTCTGACATTGTAGTTACTTTCAGACATAGTGATAATTTCCTTCACATCTGTTGGGAGGTTGGACTATTTAACTTTTACCAGATCAAGTAAACCCTCATAGCTATATAGCAGAGAGGTTGACAAGTTAGGAGATAAAGCACGCAGAAAGTAGTGAAAAACACTGATTTGCATATTGAGACAATTTTTTGATTGTTAGAAAATATGCTTATTGCTTATTTTTTCTTTAGAAATATATTGTTCACTAAATATTTGTAATATATGCACTACTTATTAAAAGTTTCTAAATATATTTCTTACTTTTACAGTCTATGGCACCTACATCTCCTCCTCCTCCTGCTCACCCACCTGAAGTAAGTTTTGTGCATTTTCATATATATTTTAAGGAGAACGATTAAATATCTGTCAATTCAGATTTTGAATGATGTTTTTAATTCATAATATAACTGAAGCATTTTAAGGTTTGATTTAACTTAGTTATTAGCTTTTTTATCAGAAGCAATTTTTTTATCAATAGTCAGCTTAGTGTAGGAGCTTTTAGTAGACATCGGTGCTTAGTTGTATAATTTCATAGTTGAAAAGTCTCATTTATTGGGAGCATTATTTTGTTGTGTTAATGTTTAAATAATGTAAAATACAGTAACATGCTTTATGATTATTTCAAGAAATCATTTCTTTTTAGAGAAGATAATTTTGATGTCGTATGTGTGGATAGATTCTTCACAGCATAGCATTATAGCATAATGTAGCAGTAAGGGAACATAAAATAATAGCCTAAGAATTTCCTCTAAAGCTGTGTAAAAAGGTCAGTCCAAAGGACTTATGTCAAGAAAATATCTTGTACTGTTTAAAGCTGCCCCCAGCAATGATTTAAGTCTGTTCCATATCCTAATGGAGTCTGTAGCCCATCTAAGACTTTAAGTAATGACTGACATAATGAGTAGTTCTGGCAACTGCCTTTCTCATCCTCTACAGCTGTAATATCTAAACAGTAGAAATAATGAAAGACATGAATAGTATTTTTTTTTATTATTTACTGTTAATAAAAAGATCTTTGTAGGTCTTTTGTTGTAATATCTTAGTGGCACATTAGTGTCGCGCTGTTGTCCTATATGTATATATATATATATATATATATCTGGTAGGTCTTTAACACAATGTATTTTGATTTTAAACATGTAGAATTCCAGATGTGCTTTCTATACGAATGCTTAATTCTTGATTAATACATAATGAGAAAATGAGATCAGAAGTAATGACCCATTCATGACACTTCACCTTGTTTTTAAGGGAGAGGTTGCTTCTTCTGGATGTTAGTTGCATTAGTTGAGTTCTTATAGTACGTGATTTAGCTATTGCATAGTTGATATGGATGTTCCAGAGTATCTTCGCATTAAGATGACTTCTTAGATATTTGTAAGAGTCCACTCAAGGTTTGTTTTTAGCGTAGAGCTTGAGTGGCTGGAGTTGGCTATGGACACTTCCGCTTTCTGGAAAAGAAGACTCTAACAGCACTGGCAACATTAATTTTTATTTTCTAGGCAGTGATCCAGGACTCTTAAATCTGACAAGTATTGCTGGAGATGAATAATTGTGAGATTTAGTGATGAGTGAGATAAAACCGCAGTGTCGTCTGCATAAAGTGCAAGATCGACACTAGGTGATTGGGGTATGCCATTTACATACATGGTTGACAAAAGACTTCCTTGGAGAGGGATACCTGTAAGGATAGGGGCAGGAGAGAGAGTTTTTAATTCTGACACAGAAAGAAGGATTAGTAAAATAGTAAGATTGCATTAAATGCGTAAAGTTAGCTGAAATGCCAATGTGAGGGATAGGGGCAGGAGCGAGAGTTTTTAATTCTGACACAGAAAGAAGGATTAGTAAAATAAGATTGCATTAAATGCGTGAAGTTAGCTGAAATGCCAATGCGAGGGATAGGGGCAGGAGAGATAGTTTTTAATTCTGACACAGAAAGAAGGATTAGTAAAATAAGATTGCATTACATGCGTAAAGTTAGCTGAAATGCCAATGCGAGGTCTGGTGTCTCTTGTTCTCTGTGACATCTACTTGCATTTTCTGTGATGTGAGTTGCATAGGAGTTTATTTACATTTATTAAAAAAATTAGTTGTTTTAGATTTAGGATTTAGACACATTTTGGTTTCCATTATTTTAGAAAAAAAAATGAGTTTTGGGTCATGTGAATACAGAAGTGTGATTTTATGATCTGTGGACAGTTACTGTCTTGACATCAAAATGCGTTTTTAAAATGAAAAGAAATAGATGAAAAAAATACCCTTCCAGTAACTGATAATGTTTTCATAATTCATTTTTTTAGGTTAGTTGTTTTTTAGTTTACAGCTATCTCAGTATTTTTGATATGTGATTGCAGATGTAAGAAATTTTTGTTGTATATGCTCTAACATTTAAAACTTCATATATGTATATACTATTTGTTACTTTTAAAGATCTCCCCATCCACAAGAAGAAGGCGACGTCTCCCACCAAGACGTCCAAGACCGGTAAGTTTTGTGCATCTTCATGTAAATCATAAGGAGAACTATTAAGTATCTATCAATTCAGATTTTGAACGAAGTTTTTAATGGTTATTTCAAGGACCGATTTCTTTTTAGTCCAAAGGGATTTGAATCCTGAAGGACTATTACTTTCGTTTTGGCATTTTGCGTCGTTTCCCAATTTGCTGCTTATTTTTTATTTTTTGGATGTAGCTTTCTCTTCAAAAATTATTTGCTTTGCACGGGGAAATAAAAAGGAATTTTAAGCCAAATGAATGTGAAATTCGTAACAATATTCTCTGAAACTTTTTCATTAACAAACTCAAAAGATTTCAAAGCCAGCAATACCAGCATTGTACAGAAAAACATTTTTATCTCCAGCGCGTGAGAGTGTGTACCGAAATTTCTAAAGATATGCTCAATTTAAAATTATTTTGTGATATTGCTGTTGAACTGAATTTTATGGTTTAAGTGTGAAGAACATGGTATTTAATAAATAAAGGTAACACACAAAATCTTAAAATATAATTTTGAAGTGTGTGGATAAGTTCTGGATTAGAGTGTGGTTGAGTTGAAGTGTGTGTTCTGGATCTTGCACAGAGCAATCAAAATGAAACCTGTTTTTTTTTAATTGTTGGTCAAGAATTTAAAAATTTTTAGCTTGTTTAAAGTTTAGGAAAAAAAGGCACATTTTTAATAAACTGCAGTAAAGTCGTTCAGATGAATATATCTGACATGTTTATTGATTAATGCCAGAAATCAGACTGCTCTGTATTTTGTGTAATATATGGCATTAGAAACATTGCTTTTATTAATTGCATTAATTCTGAAACATACCATTTACGTTGTTGAAATTATAATTAAATTATTAAGGTTGCACATGTATCGCTGTTCTTCGCGTGTTGGAGATCTATTATACAAACGATTCATATTTAAATGTTGTCTGAACATTACAGTGTTTAACAGAAATGTTTTTCCGACTTGCTGCGAGGTAATATTTTTTTTTCAAAGTTGTTACAAAAGTGAAAAGACCTTCTCACTCTAAATTGCAGATCTTTGTTAGTGAGTTCGTGATATTTTTCAAGTCATGTGATTGGGTGTTTGATTTTGTGTATGCTGAGGTAATTCTTTTTAAAAGGTTTCGCAAGTTGATGAAATCTGGAAAATATTTAAAGAATCTTCTGTATTACCATATCATGTTTGGAAGCAGAGTTCAGCAGTACCTAACACTCTGTTATGGTTTGCTTTGATGTAAAATCACTATGAAGGACTCTTCCTCGATATATGCGAGTGCTTCAACAGGAGGCTTCATGAATTGCATGCTACAGTTTTGAAATATAAGAATTGCTATGACTAATGATTTCACCTAATGATGCATTGCCCATCCCATTAACCACTGGAGATGTTAAGAAAACATAAATTTTTCTGTACTAGAAAGAACCGGTGTCACGAAGTCAATGTCCACTAGTACTTTGAATAAAGGGATGCCTTGAGTAAAGTGATGTCACTGTCTCAAGCATCAGAAAGAGAAAGGTTTAACTTGAACGTAATATTGTCTGCATATAGAAACCTTGGGAAAACTTTTTCTGAGCTCCATCTGACTTTTTTTGAGAAGCACTGTCTTTTTAAATGTCTTCTGCTTGCAAGATAATGTACTTGATGTAGATCTTGTTTGTAGTTGCTATTTAGGCCTGTTTAATTAGAACTCTAGTATAATTCAGGCGCTTCTCTTAATATTAAGATTTTCAGTGCTGATGAAATTAAAATTTGTGATCTAGCCAGTAGCATTAATTTAAGCTTTGATTTTCGTCTCTTGGAGAATCCCAGGAAGCTCCAGTTATCCTGAATGACTGGGATCATAGTCCATTTTCTCACTTTTGTCTTTTTCTTGTAAGCCAAATGTGTATTTTTTTGTAATGGAAGTGAGAGAAATTTACTTGCTTGTTTATATATTTATTTTTTAATGTTTTGTTTCAATAAAGCTAGTGTAATAAGAATTTTTTTATTTATTTGTTGCAAATTATTTACATAAACCCATTTTTATTCCATTTAAAGTAAAATGATCAAATTATTTATTTTTTGTAAAGCATAAATTTAAATGCTTAAGTTCATTTTTTTCTGCACTGTCTTAAAGAAACAAATTCCTTTTTCTAAAAGTAAATTATGGAAATTATTCAAATAGTTATGCCCTCTACTTTTTCAAATAGTTTCCCATTGACCAAAAAATTTTCTACCACTGGACCTTGAAAGTTGGCAGACATTCTGCAAAATATGCATCAGTCATTCTTGCAGAATTCTCAGCTGCACTTCTATTTGCAGCTCTTACAATAAAACATTTGCAAGTCTCTCTGCACAATCCACCAAATAATCACTGCTGTGACAATGTTTGACTCATTTTGTTTTTGCACTTTGTTGAAAGGTTTTCGTGGATTTCTGCTATTTTGTCAGGCTGTCTACTGGATGATTTATTTAGAATGCAGCAATAACAGTTTAATTTATATGCTTATTCCTAAAAACAAAAGGGGGCTCGTCGAGAATCATAATTACACCAAAACACAGACGTTATAAAGCCATTCTTATCTGTGATTGGTGCCAAATTATGCTGCTTGGTAACAGTATCATGGGTGAAGAGGTAATACATGAGTACCATTTTTTTATAACTAAACATAGGCCAAGCCATTACTTTGTTGAGATATAATAACTTGCATGTTAATAGTAGGAAGTAGTTAAATAATGAAAAAATTGCCAGCTTGTAAGTGTGCCATCTGATTTTAATTTTCCATGCCATGGAAAGGATTGGCTATCTGCATAACTGGAGAGCTGTCTTGCATTTAAAAAACTATGCCTAGTTTTATTTATTGCATACTGCCAAGTTATTATGGCATTAAGTCAGTTCACAAGTTGAAAATCTAAATTATTGTTAATATTTTTATCTGTGTGTTTTGTGTGTTAATGTTAAATTTTTTTATGGTTTCTGAATGAAATTTTTTGCTTAAACTTCCGTGTTAGAAGATTCTAATTTATAAATTTTGTTACAGCACCGACCCTTGACAAGGTCACTTACCAAGCCCGAGGGCCGGATCACGAGATCCCAAAGAAAACGCTGAGGCCCTCGGGAAGGATGTTTGTCTAAAGTAAGCTTCATTTAATTTTTTCATTTTATTTTATGCACTTTTCATTCATCGCTAAACTGTTATAATAAATGATGGATAATTAGGCACATTTGTAACTATGTATTTATATTTGTGTATCGTGTTATGTAAGTAGAAAAAAAGGTCATAGATAATACAAAGAAGCAAAACTGATCATAATGAAAGTTGTAATCATTTCTGACCTCAATTTTAAACTTTGAAATATCGAGCTATACCAAGCTGACAGGCGAATCATAAGGTAGTAGATGCTGGTTTTCTAATGGTTCAATGTTAGCCTTGTTGAGTATAGTCAGAGGGCGCTATAGATAACAGCACTTCCAACCCATCGTAAAGATTTTTAGTGGCGATTCAAGTTAGGTGAATTTGATGGTCACGTCCTGTGAGCAGTGTTTTTATGCTTGAGGTCCTCATTCGGAAATTTTGATTTATGCGGACATTCATAATCATAAGAATGAATAAATAATGGACAAATAATATAATGCTATAGCATACAGACTCGCAATGTGTTCAATAATATTTCAGTGCCATAGAATTGATGTACTGCACTTCACTGTGCAAATGACTGCAGTATCTTAAAGAAATTACACCCTGCAGTATTTACATTGATATTACAGGCATGGTGTTGAGTTCCATTCTGCTGTGCTTTTGGCAGTGACACTCACAAGGACAAAATGGATACAGTTTAGTAGGATGTTGGATATTACACTTATTGTTACTAACAGAGACTCTTTGAAGTCTTTTTTAGAATTATTCCAAATTTCTCATAGTCTAAAGTGTTGTCTTTATTTTTTGTTTAACACTATATGTGAAGTAGATGAAAATAATTCATTCATGTTCTTTTACTGCTCCTAGTAAAAAAGTATTAACTTATTTTTAATGACCAGTAAACAAATGCTTTTAGATGAATGTGAAAACAATTACAATGAGAAAATTATTTCTATACACTGAGAAGTCTAAGAAGGTTTTTAAATTAGTGTACAAGTGTGAAGTGCTGTAATATGTTAAGATTGAAAACTAAATGACGTAGTATATGAAATCAAGAAATAAATTTAGGGACTTGTGACCATAATTCGATTTTGTTGCAAAAATGTTTATTGGTTATAGATTATTTTAGTTTTACTGACAGCCTGTCAGGTATATATGGCTTGATATTATTCTTTAAAGTTTCACACCACAAAGACTTCCCAGAAGGTAGCAGATACTGCATGAAGTTCAGGGGAATTGCTGATGTCTTCAAATTTTGCAATTCTTTATCCATAATTTGTACATCTGCAATTTTATTATAGTTAATCAAAGAAATTTCTTCAATTCTAGATAAAGCATGATCTTGCCTTTATCTTTTATATGCTGTTTATCAGATAAAAACTGAGAGATGTATTGTAAATGTCTGAGTTGACAAGGTTGCTTTTTCTGGCTTTTGTTTTAAATGCCATAGAATTGATGATAGATTATGGGTCTATGTTCTGTGAATATTTTAAATGTTCTTCCTTCCAGTAAAAATTTGAAGTGTTTGTGATGGAGAGGTAAATTCTTAGTAATTCTCTATCGTAAGTATTGTAAGGTTTTTGTGCTTTGTTTAGATTTTTGGAATAAAATGCAATAGGTTTCCATCCTATGTCTTCAAATTGTTGAAGTACCGCTCCAATCGCAGAGTCTGAAGCTTCTGTATATAATCGGAGGTAGTTCGGAAATGATCGGAGTGTTGTATTGACTAAATCATCTTCGCATCGCTGAAATTGTTCCTTAGCTTCATCTGTCCACTGAATTTTCCCTTAATCTTTTTTTCTGGGATTCAGTAAGATATTTGTGTAGGAGAGATTGGTTTTTTGATGCATTTTTTAAATATCGACAATAAAAACTAATAAGGCCCAAGAATGTTCCGAGTTCGTGAACGGTTGTCGGAAGTTTGTAATTAACAATAGTTTGGACTTTGCCTGGTAAAGGTCATGATCCTTGAGGAGTAATTAAATAAGTCAAGAATTCTATTTCTTGTGTTAGGTCATGATCCTTGAGGAGTAATTAAATAAGCCAAGAATTCTATTTCTTGTGTGCCAAAGAGGGATTTGGAAACGTTAATACGGAATCTGTAGTCATTTAATCTTTCAAACACTATCAGAATCGGAATGTCATCTAAGTAGGCAAAAGCAAAATTTAGGTCAGGGAGAACTGTATTCATAAATCTTTGAAACATTTCTGGTGCATTTCACAAATCAAAGCTCGTTACAATAAATTTGTAAAATTCAAAAGGAGTAACAATAGCAGCTTTCTTGTTTTGAAAATCAATTTTGAGTCAAATACTTACAAAGGATGTTTCTTTTGATGAAAATATAAGACAGCAGTTTTTTAATAAATACATAAATCAAAAGTATTAACTTATTTTTAATGACCAACAAATGTATGCTTTTCGATAAATGTGAGAACAATTACATTGAGATTCTGTGCACTGATAAATGTAAGTTACAGTACAACAAGGATAGCTACATAAATCTAAGTTTTCTGTAATTTAACACAATTGACTGATTACTAGAAGTTGTCACAATAGTGATAATGAGTGCAAACTGTCACAGTAGTGATGATGAGTGAAATTTAATTAAATTTTATAACATAATATAGAAGATTATAGTTAAAAATTTAAATATTTGTTTTGAAAATCAATTTTTAGTCAATTGCTTACCAAGGATGTTTCTTTTGACGAAAATTTAATACAGCAGTTTTTAAATAAATGCATGAATAATGATTTTTTGCATGATTAAGGGTTATCAGTATTCCTTTATAAAGAAAAGTTATTGCAAATTAAAAATTATTGATGATATTAAGAGTAAAATGAAGAATGATCAAAGTGTTCTTTTTATTAAACACATAAACAGCGCTGTGTATCAGTTGATGTCTTAAAATGTTTTTTGAAATAATCATACTACAGTATGTATATATTTATAATGCTTTATTTGTTAAAGAAAACATCAAATGCAAAATTCTAAAATCTGATGTGTACACGAAATGACTTCCTTGTACGGAATATTAAATTATACATATTTTTACTGCATTTCATTTAAACTTGTTGAATTGAATTAAATCTACATTGTTGATAGTGCATAAATCACAATAGAATAAATGCACTGTTTAAAATTCACTATATTTCGCTATATATATATATTCACTATATTAGCAACATTCTGGCACTAGGTTCGCTTAACAGCGTTACATCTCATTCATTATACAACTCGGAATGCACAAAAATTATATCGTCTGAAGAATGATCTAATTGTTGCCACCTGAATCAATTTTAAATCAGTTTTATATTTGGTTTGGGGGAAAAAGAGTTGTTTATTCTGAGGGAAAAAGATGTTTATTCTGTCCTTACCTACAGATGTTACAAAAAAAAATCCTTAAATTGCATTCGATCAAAATGGGGTTTTTTTTTTTCGAGATATTATAGCTGTAATTTTTCATGAAGTAAAAAGAATAGTTACATTTTTCTATGAATCACGCTTGTATATGAAACTGGATCATTACTGGATCTATATTTATAATGGCAATCATCTTTTAATGAAATTTAATTTGTTGTTTTTGCTCATTTTCATTATCTTCCATGAGTATATTTTTCCTATTATTATTTATTAGAAATTTGTTTCCACTTATTTTCCTGTTTAGTGAGATAATACTTAAAATTTAATGTGGAGAAAAACTGCTTATACTTAAATTTAAGTGATTATAAAGTGCACTAAGGACAGTGGTTTTAAACTATGCTTATTCTCTATGGTATCTAGGGGTACGGAATGAAATATTCAACTAAAAGAAGCAAGTGTGCCAGAAATTCGATGGATGTTGAGTGATTTAGAGGTTAGTATTTTCCTGTCTGACCTAAAAATAAGTGAAATCCAATTTTATCATGTCTACATGTCTTCTTACAAGATTTAAATTTGATTATCTGATGTCTAGAAAAATGTTCAAAAACCAGAATAAAAGAGGTCCCAAAGATTTGGGATCTTGATCTTGGACCAAATTGAGCGACAGTATTGGTTTGTTGTTAAAGTGTAATTTAAATATGATTGAAATCCTGGTCATCAATTCAAACGCTTAATTAAATTATACTATGAGTTGCAAGAGAATCAAAAGTGAAGAATCAGAACTGAATTTTAAGAGCTGGGATCATAAATATTATTGTTTAACATTTATACAAGTTGTTTCCAAACTGTGTGCTTCGGGAATATTTCTGTACAGAGGTGCTGTTGACATCTAACTCATGGCTGTTCATCATTTGATGGATTTCGTTTAAAATGCCATTTTTTCCTCTTCTAATGCTATCGCATTTATGAGTGAACAACTAATGCTTTTTTCCTAAAAAAAATCTTTTTGCTTCGAAGGTATGAAATAATCTCGATACTGATGTTCATAGAGATCGATTTAAGAAATATTCTGAATGCAATTCTGAATTGTAATATCTTAGCAGCACATTAGTGCTGTACTGATGTCCTAGATACATATCTGGTAGGTACAATGTCTTTTGATTTTCAGCATGCAGAATTCCAGATGTGTAAAGCTATTTGAATGCTTAATTCATAACTGAATGCTTAATTAATGCACAATGACAAAATAATATGAAATGTCATGTCCCATTCCTTAAAATTCCAGTTTACATTGTCCTTTCAAAATCAAAGAGACATAGCTCATGAAAAATGCACACAGTTTTTTTAAAAGTGCAAAAATACACTTCCAGTAAAAAAATGCATTTAAAAATCTTTAATAATTCAGACTGGATCAAATTTTATGTAAACAGAGAGCATTATTCCCACACAACTTTTATTCACGAACACCAAAGACGCACTCACACATAAAACAGTTATTACATCACAGTTTGATTTACAAATACTTATTTAACTACCGCCATCTATTGGCAGTCTTAAGAAACATTATTCCAAAAACATATTTAACATCCAGCAGCTGATAATTTTTTTGTAATTAATTTTGTTTTTAGTTTGCTAGTTTTTTAGATTTACTTGATGTTAATATCTCATAAAAACTGGCATACAGTTATCTGAAGACTTTTCTATACTTGATTGAAGTATTTGTAATATGGGCACTAAGTATTAAAAGCTTCTAAATATATTTGTTTCTTTTACAGCAGTCGTCAACCACAGGACGTCGTCGTCGTCTTCCTCCTCTGCAGAAGCCACCTGTAAGTTCTGTGCATCTTCATACATATATATTATCAGAAAAACTGTACAAAGCATCGTATCAACTCAGATTTTGAATGATATTCTTAATTCATAATTTAACTAAAGTTTTCCTTAAGATTTGATTTAACATAGTTACTAACATTTTTAGCCTTAGTTTCAGAGCTTTTGGTACACATCAGTGCTTAGCTGTAATTTCCCAGTAGTTAGGTTTCATTTGTTCGGAGTGTGTCAATACTGAAGGAACTTGTTTTTATTACTCGCCAACTGCTTGCCCAAACTTCTAACTGTAACTGTACTGTAGATTTTTGGGACACTTCACATTCCGCTTGGTCGGATTTATTCTCCAATGCATATATCTTTAAAACCTAGCTAAGCCTCTACAGATATTTATCATTGCACTCAGCACACCACGACAGGAGCACCATTTTGTTGTAATATTGTTTAAATGATCTAGACTTTAGTATGTCAGGTTCTAGAGGTGTCTGAATAGGATCACTTTAATTATAACCACCCTGTATATATATCTGTGATAAACAGACATGCAGTTGTATAAGGCCAAGGAAGGAATTTTGCTGGATTAGACATGTAACTGGATTTATAATGCAATTTGCACATATGTGTCTTTAATTTTAATTACATTTTTGCAATAAAATCAGGGTGCATGTTTGCTTGTATTTAAAAATGCTTGTTACTCTGTTTAATGGTTACAGGTGTTACATTTTGTTTTCTTGCTTTTATTTCAGTGTTGCAGCAGCAATTCTATTTTCTGTTGTCATTTGTTTTTGTATAGTTAATTTTTCATATATCATATAATCTATATTTTGTGTAGTATTTCATATTCTCATTTCTTGTAACATTCTCATGGAATTATGGTGCTGAAATATCGTTATAATTGCATATATATGATATAATTGCCATAAAATAGTGATGTTTTCTATTGCCATTCGAGGGTTAGGAAATGTGAGCTTTTGATCAAGTTTTCTTTATAGTTTTATCCTCCTTTCTGATATTTGGGAAGTTCAGGAATTAATATAAATTTGTTTTTGAAGTCTATGTGAGTGGCACATGAAAAAATCTGCTTTATTAAAAATATATTTTTGAAAGAGAACTCCACTTGTCTGCATAACTTACCTTCTGAAGACCGATCAAAATAAAACCTACTCTTTTTTTTATTGGTCAAGAACTAAAAATTTTTTTGCTTGAGTAAAGTTTAGGAAAACATAGTGCATATTTTAATAAACTGCAGTAAGGTAGTTCAGATGAATGTGTCTGACAGGTTTATTGATTAATGCTTAAAAAAAACCAGACTGTTCTGTATTTTGTGCAATATATGGCGCTACAAACTTGCATTAATACTGAAACATACCATTTACATTGCTAAAATTATATTACTAAGATGCACATTTACTGCTGTTCTTTGGGTGTTGGAGATTTCTGATATATTGGAGATTTATGATATAAATTATTCATATTTAAAACTTATCTGAATACTACAGTATTTAAAAGAAATGTTTTCCTGCTTGCAGTGAGATAATATTTTCCTTTCAAAGCTGTTACAAAAGTGGCAAAGACATTCTGACTCTAAATCACAGATCTTTGTTATTGAGTTCATGGTTATTTTTTAGGTCATTTAGATAGTGTTTGATTCTGTGTATGCTGAGGTAATTCCTTTAAATGATCTAGATTAAATCTGAAAGATATTTAAAGAATCTTCTGAATTACCATGTCGTGTTTGGAAGCAGACTTTAGCAGTACCTAGCACTCTGTTATGGCGTGCTTTGATGTGAAATCACTATAAAGAACTCTTCATAAATGTATGTGGGTGCTTAAATTAGAGGCTTTATGAATTGCATGCTACAGTTTTCAAATGAAACAACTGCTATGACTAATAATTTTGTCTAGTGATTTTCACCCCATTTACCATTGGAGATGTAAGGAAAACATAAATTTTATTATACTAGAAGGTTTGCTGTTTTTGATCAAGATCAACCAATGTCACAAAATCAATGCCCACTACTGCTTTGAGTAAAGGGATGTCACTGTATCAAGCATCAGAAAGAGAAAGGTTTAACTTGGAAAGAACATAATATTGTCTGCATAAAGAAACCTCCGGAAAACCTTTTCTGAGCTCCATCTCACTTTTTATGAGAAGCACTGTCTTTTTATATGTCTTCTGCTCGCAAGATAATGTAATTGATATATAGATTCTCTCACTGTCCATCTTGCTTGTGGTTGCATTTAAGACTGTTTGATTGGAGTTTTAGTATAATTCAGGTGTTTCTCATATTATATATTTTCAATTCTGATGAAATTAAAATTTGTGATCTAACCAGTAGCATTAATTTAATGTCTGATTTTCATGTCTTATAGAATCCTAGGCAGTTTCAGTTATCCTGAATAACTGGGATCTTAGTCCGTTTGCCTAGTTTTGTCTTTTTCTTTTAAATCAAATGTATATTTTGTTGCAAAGGGAGTGAGAGAAATTTATTGACTTGTTTATATATTTGAGATTCTTCACCCTAAAAGTAAACCGAGGAAAATTTTTAAATAGTTATGTCCCTACTTTTTCTTTCAAATATTGTATACCTGCATATAAGTCCGGCTTTTGAGAAAAATTTTTGAAAAAAGAAATTTGTCGGATGAGCGGCGCGGCGCCGCCACCGCCGATAAAATAGCATGTCAACGTACTTCATAAAATTACACTTTTCTCGTTCGTACTTTCTGCAAATGAAGCTTTCAGCTTGAATTTCACAGTGTATGTATGCACTATATGATAAAATATCGTACGCTGTATGTAAGACTTTCTCCTTTGCTTTACACAACACATTGCAGGAAGTGTGTGCCTCTGAAAAGAGCCATTTTTTGTAGATTACACTAAATCAGACATTACAAAAAGCAAGAAAAGTAAAAGATAAATCGACAGACAGGCATTCGGTCTGGTTACAGTTACCGATTCGATAGAGTTATAATAATCAAAGAGTGCCTCATAGATATTGTACAGACTAAATCACTCTGTGATGCCAGATAATGAAATGAGGGGGGTGTCTTTTCTAATAAACAAGTAAAATCGAAAGAAATTTAATAAAAAAACTAATAAATAGAATAAATAAAAATTTTATGTTTTTTCTGTATGAACGATATATTAACAATCAAGTTCGATGACATGTCATTGATCGGTGGTGGTCGTGAATCTCTCTCTTTTTTTTAAAGGTTCCGCATATAAATGAACCCCCTACTTCAAAGTTTGATTTTTTTTCTTAAAACTATCAGGACTGAGTGTGTGGTGCATATTCTTGGTGAACATCTTTGAAAACTTTAAGTCCTGATCTTGAACAGGGAGCTGAATTCAGCTATGTTCTGTGGTAGAAAACTGTGGTTAAGTAGTAGAAGAACTGCACTTCAGAAGGATTTAAAATCCTCTTTTATTAAACCACAATTATTTACAGCAACTTCCCAACTCGGGAGGGATACAGAAAATAATGACCGCACTTGGGCCTAAACTGAACAATCAGATAATTTAAACTAAAGCTAATAAGAAATTAAGTAGTCGTTGCTCACAGAGCTATAAACGTGAGGTTGGCCTCTATGCTAAAGGGTGCATAGCAAGATTTAACTAATTCTAATGCACTTAGATTTACTTCAATAAGTTATAGCGTAACAGCACTAAGGTTTAGAATTTAAATACTAGCTTGTCAGGCGAACGTCGAACAGAGTAGCAGTGGAGCTAAAAGCTCTCACACCGAGAGGTTCGTACCTATCGTTTAAATAGAAACTAGGCTCCACTTCAAATTAGCATAAAGCTGAAACGCGTGCTTATTCTAACGGGAAGTTGAAATAAGAACAGATAGAAAAAGGCAAATTAAAATAAAACTTTGTTAGTTTAAACTAAAACCTTACAAAACTGTCGTCTTATTATGTGAGTTTATTAGGGTAGTTTCCCTTCAAACAGATAGAAAAAGGTAAATTAAAATAAAACTTTGTTAGTTTAAACTAAAACCTTACAAAACTGTCGTCTTATTATGTGAGTTTATTAGGGTAGTTTCCCTTCGACCAAAAAATTTGGCTACCATTGAACCTTGAAAATTAACAAAAATTCTGCCAAATATGCAGCAGTCATTCTTGCAGAATTCTGAGCTACACTTCTATTTGCAACTCTTGCCATAAAACATTTGTAAGTCTCTCTGCGTAATCCACCACGTAAACATTACTGTGGCAGTATTTGACCCACTTTGTTTTTGCACTTTGTAAAAAGGCACTCATCAATTTCTACTATTTTGTCAGGCCTTCTGATTTTACTGGAAGCTTTGTTTAGAATTCTTGCAGGCAGCTGTCCCAATCTATTATCGTTTTGTCAGCAATCTGTGCAAAAAACAAAATGCAGTCACAAATGGGTTTCTAGAGCTAAAATTTTTTCAAAATGTGAGGAAAAATACAGTAATAATGCTTTAATTTATATGCTTTTTCATAAAAACAAAAGGTGGCTCATCAAGAATTATGCTTACGTCAAATGAAAGCACTGATATTAGAATGTCATTCTTATTGGTGGTAAATTATGCTGCTTGGCAAAAGTATTTTGGTTCAAAGGATAATACATGAGTATCTTTTTTTATAAATAAAGATAGACCAAGATAATAGTAATTTGTATGTTAATGTTAGAAAATAAAGTAGCATTAAATAATGAAAAAAATTAAGCTTGTTAATGAATTGCCGTCTAATTTTAGTTTTACATACTATGGAAAGGATTGGCACTCTGGATAGCTGGAGAGCTGTCCGGCATTTTAAAAACTTTCCCCAGCCAAATTGCCAAATATTGCCAAATTTTTGTGGCATTAAATCAGTTCACAAGTTGTTTTTTATCTTTGTATCTATGTGTTCAGTGTCAAATTTTTTAATATTCCTGAATGCAACTTTTTGCTTGAACTTCCATGTTAAAAGATTTTATTTCTAAATTAAAATTTTTATTATAGCGCCACCCATGGACAAGGTTATTGATGACATCCCGAGGCCCTTTGACAAGGTCTCAAGTGAAACGTTAGGCTCCAGGACCAGGTCCTGTCAATCTGTTTCATGTAAGTTTAATTTCATTTATGCATTTTATTTTATACATTATTTATTTTACACATTTATTTTATACATTATTATTATTATACATTATCGCTAAATTGTTACAATAAACAGTGAATAACTAGGTACATTTGCGATTATTTATTTATATTTGTATATCAAGTTATGCATCTAAAAAAATAAAAAGAAGTAAAACTGATCATAATGAAGGATGTAATCATCTCTGACCCTCACTTAAGCTTTGAAATATCTAGCTATACTGAGCTGTCAGGCGAATTATGAGGCAGTATTTACCATTTTGTAATGGTCCAATTTTCAACTTGTTGAGCATAGTCAGAGGCCACTGTAATTAGAAGTGGCACATCTAATGCATCATAAAGGTTTTTAGTGGGGATTCAAGTTAGGTGAATTGGATGGCCACTTCCTGTGAGCAGTACTTTTATGCTTGAGGTACTCATTCAGAAATTTTGGTTTATGTGGACATTCATAATTATCTGTAGGAATAAATATTGGACAAACTGCTATAGCATGCAGTCTCGGAATGGGTTCAGTAATATCTCAGTGCCATGGAACTGATATACTGCACTTCACTGTGCAGATCACTGCAGTATATCTTAAAGAAGTTACATCCGGCAGTACTTACATTGCTATTACAGGCATGATGTCGAGTTCCATTCTGCTGTGCTTTTGGCAGTACACTAAAAGGGACAAAATCTCATGGTACTGAGGAATATTGTTTGGTAGGTTGTTCAGTATTACGTTTAATGTTATACTAACAGAGACTCTTTAAAGTCTTTAACATGAATTTGCAATATTTTTTAGAATTATTCCGAATTTGTCATAGTTTAAAGTGTCAGCGTTATTTTCTGTTAAACATAATATATGAAGTAGATGGAAATATTAATCATGTCAGGTTCATTTTTGTTTTTCTACTAAATAGTTAAAAAGTATTAACTTATTTTTAATGACCAGCAAACAAATGCTTTTAGATAAATGTGAAAACAATTACATTGAGAAAATTATTTCTTTAGACCTATAAATGTAAGTTACAGAAGTGCAACAAAGTTTTTAAATTATTAGATGAGTGTTAATCAGCATGTAATATCCTGATTCCAGATTCATCAGATGTAAGTAATTCTGATGTACATTTGATGTTGGTTTGTTTTTCAACCAACGAATACGAATGCAGTGAACGTTTTTCAGGTTACCCATGAACTATCAATAATGCTTAATGTAAAATTAAACAGGAATAAAAGTAAGAAGTTTTCACTGATGGCAGTTAAATTGGTAAAACTCAACCCAGTTTTACTGTTGTTACAGTAAGCAGCATAGGTGGTCATGCGTGCATTGCGTCAAAGTTGGAAATACTTGGATCAGAAGGGGCCAGTGCAAAAGGTTTTTGCCCTCTCCAACAGGAATAGACTGGAATCTGCATCATATATAAGATTATTATGCAGAAAAATTAGTGGAAGTTCCTATAAAAATCTAGACTGAGAGTAAAATTAATACAAACAATAATTCTGGCTTTTGAATTTTTTCATGTATACCCTACAAAAGACATACTACTGAGGACTTTCTATTCTTCCATCTGTTCCATATGCTGGTTATGCTCATTCACATATCCTGAATTTTAAAGATTTTTAGGTTTGCCCTGTATATGGTTATGGGCTCCGGGTTCAAAGATCTCTTTAAATGACTAAGGCAGATGACTTTCTTTTACATGTTCCCCTCCCAAAAAATAAGAGGTCACAAGTCGTGAAATTTAAAATGGTGTGTAATTATAAGAAAAAAAAAAGATTTCCAATAAAAGTGCTGTATTTCGTTGTGCATAAAATTGCATTCACAAGGAATTCATGCAGTATCTTACATTTGTTTTTAAATATTTATATTTATATTTACAAAATTTCTTTGCAAAGTAACCCTACAAAACATTAAAGCAATAAATTATTTATTTTTGTACTCATGCGATGGTTGCTTATCTCTTTCAAAGCTTGCTTGTTGTTATAAATAAAAAAGTATTTCTTAAAATTTACTCATTTATTCAAAATACAGTAATACCTCCCAACAGAGACAATCGTCAGGCTACACATTTCGCCAAAATTCAAAACAATTCATTTTGATTGATAATATTTTTACTCAGGGCACTTGGAAGTGGATTTTCAAAGCCTGCATCTGCTTTTTTAAAACAGTGCTGAGCACAATTTTGTGATGCAGATTTTTAAAAGCTTTTGTTATCTACTGAATGGCATTGACACATTTCGGGAGCTATTACCATTTTCCGCACGAGGAAAAACATGCACAAAAACAGTTTTCTGTAATGAGAACTTTGAAGTTTCTAATTGTACATATTAATTATCTAATGTTGCATTAGGTGGAGAAAACACTAATTTCACCAATTTCAAGTGTCTGGCTAATTATTGAGAAATAGCAGAATCTTCCTACTTTTTCTCAACGTCGGTGCATTAAGCGCAGTCCATCATTCTGACATTATGCTTTGCTTCACCGGTAACTTTTTATTATGATGCCAATGGACTGTTAAAGCTTTTGGACTGGTGTGTTTGAAGCTTCTCG